>OZ038515.1:41613396-42113396 GCA_964036315.1 Acanthosepion esculentum
ACTGTTAAGTAATATCCGTCCTCCTATATGGCAGTGAATGCTGGACAATCTCCTTACTGATGAAGAAGAGACTTGAAGCAACAGAAACAAAGAAAAGAGTACTGAACTGTTATGTAATATCAATCCTCTTATATGGCAGTGAATGCTGGACAATCTCCTTACTGATGAAGAAGAGACTTGAAGCAACAGAAACAAAGAAAAGAGTACTGAACTGTTATGTAATATCCGTCCTCCTATATGGCAGTGAATGCTGGACAATCTCCTTACTGATGAAGAAGAGACTTGAAGCAACAGAAACAAAGAAAAGAGTACTGAACTGTTATGTAATATCCGTCCTCCTATATGGCAGTGAATGCTGGACAATCTCCTTACTGATGAAGAAGAGACTTGAAGCAATAGAAACAAAGAAAAGAGTACTGAACTGTTATGTAATATCCGTCCTCCTATATGGCAGTGAATGCTGGACAATCTCCTTACTGATGAAGAAGAGACTTGAAGCAACAGAAACAAAGAAAAGAGTACTGAACTGTTATGTAATATCCGTCCTCCTATATGGCAGTGAATGCTGGACAATCTCCTTACTGATGAAGAAGAGACTTGAAGCAACAGAAACAAAGAAAAGAGTACTGAACTGTTATGTAATATCCGTCCTCCTATATGGCAGTGAATGCTGGACAATCTCCTTACTGATGAAGAAGAGACTTGAAGCAATAGAAACAAAGAAAAGAGTACTGAACTGTTATGTAATATCCGTCCTCCTATATGGCAGTGAATGCTGGACAATCTCCTTACTGATGAAGAAGAGACTTGAAGCAACAGAAACAAAGAAAAGAGTACTGAACTGTTATGTAATATCCGTCCTCCTATATGGCAGTGAATGCTGGACAATCTCCTTACTGATGAAGAAGAGACTTGAAGCAACAGAAACAAAGAAAAGAGTACTGAACTGTTATGTAATATCCGTCCTCCTATATGGCAGTGAATGCTGGACAATCTCCTTACTGATGAAGAAGAGACTTGAAGCAACAGAAACAAAGAAAAGAGTACTGAACTGTTATGTAATATCCGTCCTCCTATATGGCAGTGAATGCTGGACAATCTCCTTACTGATGAAGAAGAGACTTGAAGCAACAGAAACAAAGAAAAGAGTACTGAACTGTTATGTAATATCCGTCCTCCTATATGGCAGTGAATGCTGGACAATCTCCTTACTGATGAAGAAGAGACTTGAAGCAACAGAAACAAAGAAAAGAGTACTGAACTGTTATGTAATATCAATCCTCTTATATGGCAGTGAATGCTGGACAATCTCCTTACTGATGAAGAAGAGACTTGAAGCAACAGAAACAAAGAAAAGAGTACTGAACTGTTATGTAATATCCGTCCTCCTATATGGCAGTGAATGCTGGACAATCTCCTTGCTGGTGAAGAAGAGACTTGAAGCAACAGAAACAAAGAAAAGAGTACTGAACTGTTATGTAATATCCGTCCTCCTATATGGCAGTGAATGCTGGACAATCTCCTTACTGATGAAGAAGAGACTTGAAGCAACAGAAACAAAGAAAAGAGTACTGAACTGTTATGTAATATCCGTCCTCCTATATGGCAGTGAATGCTGGACAATCTCCTTACTGATGAAGAAGAGACTTGAAGCAACAGAAACAAAGAAAACAGTACTGAACTGTTATGTAATATCAGTCCTCTTATATGGCAGTGAATGCTGGACAATCTCCTTACTGATGAAGAAGAGACTTGAAGCAACAGAAACAAAGAAAAGAGTACTGAACTGTTATGTAATATCAATCCTCTTATATGGCAGTGAATGCTGGACAATCTCCTTACTGATGAAGAAGAGACTTGAAGCAACAGAAACAAAGAAAAGAGTACTGAACTGTTATGTAATATCCGTCCTCCTATATGGCAGTGAATGCTGGACAATCTCCTTACTGATGAAGAAGAGACTTGAAGCAATAGAAACAAAGAAAAGAGTACTGAACTGTTATGTAATATCCGTCCTCCTATATGGCAGTGAATGCTGGACAATCTCCTTACTGATGAAGAAGAGACTTGAAGCAACAGAAACAAAGAAAAGAGTACTGAACTGTTATGTAATATCCGTCCTCCTATATGGCAGTGAATGCTGGACAATCTCCTTACTGATGAAGAAGAGACTTGAAGCAACAGAAACAAAGAAAAGAGTACTGAACTGTTATGTAATATCCGTCCTCCTATATGGCAGTGAATGCTGGACAATCTCCTTACTGATGAAGAAGAGACTTGAAGCAACAGAAACAAAGAAAAGAGTACTGAACTGTTATGTAATATCCGTCCTCCTATATGGCAGTGAATGCTGGACAATCTCCTTACTGATGAAGAAGAGACTTGAAGCAACAGAAACAAAGAAAAGAGTACTGAACTGTTATGTAATATCAATCCTCTTATATGGCAGTGAATGCTGGACAATCTCCTTACTGATGAAGAAGAGACTTGAAGCAACAGAAACAAAGAAAAGAGTACTGAACTGTTATGTAATATCCGTCCTCCTATATGGCAGTGAATGCTGGACAATCTCCTTACTGGTGAAGAAGAGACTTGAAGCAACAGAAACAAAGAAAAGAGTACTGAACTGTTATGTAATATCCGTCCTCCTATATGGCAGTGAATGCTGGACAATCTCCTTACTGATGAAGAAGAGACTTGAAGCAACAGAAACAAAGAAAAGAGTACTGAACTGTTATGTAATATCCGTCCTCCTATATGGCAGTGAATGCTGGACAATCTCCTTACTGATGAAGAAGAGACTTGAAGCAACAGAAACAAAGAAAACAGTACTGAACTGTTATGTAATATCAGTCCTCTTATATGGCAGTGAATGCTGGACAATCTCCTTACTGATGAAGAAGAGACTTGAAGCAACAGAAACAAAGAAAAGAGTACTGAACTGTTATGTAATATCAATCCTCTTATATGGCAGTGAATGCTGGACAATCTCCTTACTGATGAAGAAGAGACTTGAAGCAACAGAAACAAAGAAAAGAGTACTGAACTGTTATGTAATATCCGTCCTCCTATATGGCAGTGAATGCTGGACAATCTCCTTACTGATGAAGAAGAGACTTGAAGCAACAGAAACAAAGAAAAGAGTACTGAACTGTTATGTAATATCCGTCCTCCTATATGGCAGTGAATGCTGGACAATCTCCTTACTGATGAAGAAGAGACTTGAAGCAACAGAAACAAAGAAAAGAGTACTGAACTGTTATGTAATATCAATCCTCTTATATGGCAGTGAATGCTGGACAATCTCCTTACTGATGAAGAAGGGACTTGAAGCAACAGAAACAAAGAAAAGAGTACTGAACTGTTATGTAATATCCGTCCTCCTATATGGCAGTGAATGCTGGACAATCTCCTTACTGATGAAGAAGAGACTTGAAGCAACAGAAACAAAGAAAAGAGTACTGAACTGTTATGTAATATCCGTCCTCCTATATGGCAGTGAATGCTGGACAATCTCCTTACTGATGAAGAAGAGACTTGAAGCAACAGAAACAAAGAAAACAGTACTGAACTGTTATGTAATATCAGTCCTCTTATATGGCAGTGAATGCTGGACAATCTCCTTACTGATGAAGAAGAGACTTGAAGCAACAGAAACAAAGAAAAGAGTACTGAACTGTTATGTAATATCAATCCTCTTATATGGCAGTGAATGCTGGACAATCTCCTTACTGATGAAGAAGAGACTTGAAGCAACAGAAACAAAGAAAAGAGTACTGAACTGTTATGTAATATCCGTCCTCCTATATGGCAGTGAATGCTGGACAATCTCCTTACTGATGAAGAAGAGACTTGAAGCAACAGAAACAAAGAAAACAGTACTGAACTGTTATGTAATATCAATCCTCCTATATGGCAGTGGATGCTGGACAATCTCCTTACTGATGAAGAAGAGACTTGAAGCAAGAGAAACAAAGAAAAGAGTACTGAACTGTTAAGTAATATCCGTCCTCCTATATGGCAGTGAATGCTGGACAATCTCCTTACTGATGAAGAAGAGACTTGAAGCAACAGAAACAAAGAAAAGAGTACTGAACTGTTATGTAATATCAATCCTCTTATATGGCAGTGAATGCTGGACAATCTCCTTACTGATGAAGAAGAGACTTGAAGCAACAGAAACAAAGAAAAGAGTACTGAACTGTTATGTAATATCCGTCCTCCTATATGGCAGTGAATGCTGGACAATCTCCTTACTGATGAAGAAGAGACTTGAAGCAACAGAAACAAAGAAAAGAGTACTGAACTGTTATGTAATATCCGTCCTCCTATATGGCAGTGAATGCTGGACAATCTTCTTACTGATGAAGAAGAGACTTGAAGCAACAGAAACAAAGAAAAGAGTACTGAACTGTTATGTAATATCAGTCCTCCTATATGGCAGTGAATGCTGGACAATCTCCTTACTGATGAAGAAGAGACTTGAAGCAACAGAAACAAAGAAAAGAGTACTGAACTGTTATGTAATATCCGTCCTCCTATATGGCAGTGAATGCTGGACAATCTCCTTACTGATGAAGAAGAGACTTGAAGCAACAGAAACAAAGAAAAGAGTACTGAACTGTTATGTAATATCCGTCCTCCTATATGGCAGTGAATGCTGGACAATCTCCTTACTGATGAAGAAGAGACTTGAAGCAAGAGAAACAAAGAAAAGAGTACTGAACTGTTAAGTAATATCCGTCCTCCTATATGGCAGTGAATGCTGGACAATCTCCTTACTGATGAAGAAGAGACTTGAAGCAACAGAAACAAAGAAAAGAGTACTGAACTGTTATGTAATATCAATCCTCTTATATGGCAGTGAATGCTGGACAATCTCCTTACTGATGAAGAAGAGACTTGAAGCAACAGAAACAAAGAAAAGAGTACTGAACTGTTATGTAATATCCGTCCTCCTATATGGCAGTGAATGCTGGACAATCTCCTTACTGATGAAGAAGAGACTTGAAGCAACAGAAACAAAGAAAAGAGTACTGAACTGTTATGTAATATCCGTCCTCCTATATGGCAGTGAATGCTGGACAATCTCCTTACTGATGAAGAAGAGACTTGAAGCAACAGAAACAAAGAAAACAGTACTGAACTGTTATGTAATATCAGTCCTCTTATATGGCAGTGAATGCTGGACAATCTCCTTACTGATGAAGAAGAGACTTGAAGCAACAGAAACAAAGAAAAGAGTACTGAACTGTTATGTAATATCCGTCCTCCTATATGGCAGTGAATGCTGGACAATCTCCTTACTGATGAAGAAGAGACTTGAAGCAACAGAAACAAAGAAAAGAGTACTGAACTGTTATGTAATATCCGTCCTCCTATATGGCAGTGAATGCTGGACAATCTCCTTACTGATGAAGAAGAGACTTGAAGCAAGAGAAACAAAGAAAAGAGTACTGAACTGTTAAGTAATATCCGTCCTCCTATATGGCAGTGAATGCTGGACAATCTCCTTACTGATGAAGAAGAGACTTGAAGCAACAGAAACAAAGAAAAGAGTACTGAACTGTTATGTAATATCAATCCTCTTATATGGCAGTGAATGCTGGACAATCTCCTTACTGATGAAGAAGAGACTTGAAGCAACAGAAACAAAGAAAAGAGTACTGAACTGTTATGTAATATCCGTCCTCCTATATGGCAGTGAATGCTGGACAATCTCCTTACTGATGAAGAAGAGACTTGAAGCAACAGAAACAAAGAAAAGAGTACTGAACTGTTATGTAATATCCGTCCTCCTATATGGCAGTGAATGCTGGACAATCTCCTTACTGATGAAGAAGAGACTTGAAGCAACAGAAACAAAGAAAACAGTACTGAACTGTTATGTAATATCAGTCCTCTTATATGGCAGTGAATGCTGGACAATCTCCTTACTGATGAAGAAGAGACTTGAAGCAACAGAAACAAAGAAAAGAGTACTGAACTGTTATGTAATATCCGTCCTCCTATATGGCAGTGAATGCTGGACAATCTCCTTACTGATGAAGAAGAGACTTGAAGCAACAGAAACAAAGAAAACAGTACTGAACTGTTATGTAATATCAATCCTCTTTTATGGCAGTGAATGCTGGACAATCTCCTTACTGATGAAGAAGAGACTTGAAGCAAGAGAAACAAAGAAAAGAGTACTGAACTGTTAAGTAATATCCGTCCTCCTATATGGCAGTGAATGCTGGACAATCTCCTTACTGATGAAGAAGAGACTTGAAGCAACAGAAATGTGGCTATAAGGAAAGATGCTGGGAATATGTAAGAAACGTCGAAGATTTCGAGAAAATAAAAACAAAAAGGAAACTATACTTAACATCCGAAAGAGTCAGTTGAACTTTCTAGGGAACCTAATGAGGAAAGAGGGCTTGGAAAATTTGATATTCACAGGACAGATTGAACGCAAAACCTTCCAGTTTGTGTAAATGGATGGCGGAACAGGCTTTAGGAGAGGTAACAAAAAGACATAATTTATCAAGAGCTACAAAGTACAAGAAAATGTGGAGAGCCGTGATCGCCAACGACCTGGGGGAAGTATGAACAAAGGATATTTGGTGATTTTCTTTCCTGGGTTTGAATAAGTCGTTTGATGTCGGAAACTTGTAAGGGAACTTGCCTAAATTGTGTGTAATGTTTTGCGTAAATGTATAGCGGAACAAGGTTTAGGAATGTTAACAAAACGACACAATTTATTAAACACTACAAAGGAGATTAAATTTTGGAGAGCCATGATCGCCAAAGCCGTGAAGAGCACATGGAGGAAGAGTAAATCCATATCATATTTATTTAATTATCGATGTCCAATGAGTAACAGTGAAAAAGACATGACTGAATAATTCAGTTTTATGGTTGATAACATGAATTTATTACTGCTCAATGCCTCGTTATGAAATTATCCACTTGTCTTCATAAAGACGCAACCAATTGAATGTAATTATCCCCCCCCCCAGGGAATTACTCTTATTGTAAACTTTTTCTTTATCATTTGATGTTTATTGCTGCAAGCTTATTAAGAAATTTGAAAAATCTCTTTTCTCTTTATATCTTTCAGCAAACAAAAGAAATTTCTTACTGCTAAAATATCTTTATTCTAACATTTAACAAATAGTTTCTTTAAAAAATATTCTCTCGCGACAGAAGAATTGATGTCTTTGTAGACAAACTGTTTATTGATTTTCGTTTTCAAATAATGATTGAAAGAAAATACTACTTCCTAAATTTGAAGATGAGACATTTCCTGAAAGCCAATACTTGGCAAGAAAAAAGGCGCGGTTCATCTTTTCCCAAAACAATTTTCTAAAAAGGAATACTGCCTCTGATATTCGAAGATGAGACATTTCCTTAAAGTCAATACTTGGCAAGAAATAAAGTCGCCGTTCATCTACAAAATGTCTGTCGTCACACTTCCTCCCCCACCCAAATGTCTGAAAAATCATTATTATTTTAAAAAAAGATTCATGCAATCTAAAAATTATTTTCTGGCTTTAAATAACCTGAAAAGGGTTGATAAACCGTAGAAAACGAATCAATCGACTGACAAATCGGCCATGGTGTGATTCGAACTTGGGTCTCGTGGTCGGAATGCTAACATACTAACTACTTATCTACAAAGCGAAAAGGAGCGTCACAAAAGAGAAATTATTACTGAGAGCAATAAAATCCGGAAGCTGTGGAGGACCATGAGCACCCCGTCTCCCTTTTCAATATTTCTGCTTATTTCGATTCCAAATTCAGAAGATACTTTCCATTTTGGCAAATAGCGACTTTTTATCGAATCGAATCATATATGTGAAATGTATTTCGGCTCCGACTTCCCGAGGTTGACATTCGGGGTCAGATGGGATCCATGATAGGGAAGTCGATGTTGATTGGCTAGCGTGGGAAAGAGATATGAGAAAAGTTTCAGCGAGTTGTTTCTTACCCCTCAATCGATGTAGACGTATTTTCTTTCGTGTCCGAAACGGCTCCCCAGTAATGTGGGGGCGATCCCCACTGGATAGTTAAATAATGTGCATGTGGACATGAGTAATAAAAATAGTTAACATTCCCTGTGTTTGAAGTCTTTCATTGATGAACCAAAACGTTTAGCGATCGTCGGCCGAAAGTATGAAACATAAATGTTAATAAAAATAAACAATGAAGGAACGAAATAATTAAAAAAAAAAACAAATTAAGAGTTGGAACAGATTTTGTCTTAGATAGAAATAATTGCTTCGAACCGAAATTAGCCAATAAATATACCGACAAATAAATAGCGAAATCATTTTCTCAAAACTTTATAAATGTTCCAAGAGCGCGGCCATTTTGGAAAAATATGTTGGCAAAAAACGAAAAACGAAAAAGAAGGAAGAAACAAAAATTTGCGAAGCGCTTACTCGTCAGAAAATAATCTTTTATCTTCAAATAATCATTTTATCATCAAATAATCTTTCTTCGTTTATTTAGAAAAGTAAAATTTTATTAATTTATATTGATTTTATTTCGGTCATTTAATTTTGTTGATACACTGGATTTTAAATTTATTTTATATCCAAAACCATGAAAGGAATACGAGTTAAAATTAATTGACAGACTATCCATGATATAATAAAAACAAAAAATATTAACAATAATAATAATACTAGTATTAAACAACTTAAGACTATTAATACTTATTGTAAAAGCAAGAGAAAAGAGATGAAAGAAATACGAATCAAAAATTAATAATAATTGCAATTTGTAATACATATGTGTGGGTACGTGTTCCCTGCCCTGGTCTGGGTGTCGTACTAAAATTAACGTCTTACTCAACTTAGGTAGTTGTTAATAAGAGCGAGTCAGGAAAACCTGGGTCGATCTCGTGCTCACATGTCGAAGCAGTCACTTACGTCGAAGATCGCCACTCTTGGCTGTCATCCCTCAGGCCAACCCGCCGATGCACCTGATTTCTTTGGTGATTTAGTGATTGAATGTAAGATCTATTCTGGTATAATCTCATCTATAAATCTACCATTCATCCTTGCATTGAATACTGTTGCCATATATGGGCTGGTGCCCCCGCTGTTCTTCTCGTGTTCCTCGACAGAATCCAAAGACGGATGTGCAATGTGATAGCGAGTTCACAGCAAATAATTTGTACAGATGTTCTTCAGAAAAACGCGCGAATATTCGGGGTTTCTGCGAATAACAAGTACATATGTTAAAAAAAGTCCGCGCATGTGTGAAGCCGCGAATGCTGAAACGCGGATAGGTGGGGTCTTACTGTATATACATATACACAAAGGGGAACCTTACTTGTAAGGGAAAACAAGAGTTACAGCGGGTTTTTTACGAACCAGGTTAGGTCATATGTTTTTAGAGAAACCTCTCTGCTTCGTCTCAGCATGGCTGATGCTCAACTTCACGAGAGCATCTCTCTGCATCTTCTTTGTCTCAGGTTTGACCTGAGATGGAACAACTACATTGAATCAATAGCTTCATCTACTGCAAGGAAATCTGGTTCTCTGTGTCGCGTCAGAAGGTTTTTTTCTTGCCTGAGTCCAGCCTTGAAATCTACAAATCTATCATTCATCCATGCATTGAATACTGTTACCATATATGGTTTGGTGCCCCCGCTGTTCATCTCGAGGTTCTCGACAAAATCCAAAGACGGATATGCAATGTGATAGGTCCTGATCTGGCATCTTGACTCCAGTCACCTAACCTACTTACCGACGCAATATGGTTTCCCTCTTTCTTTTCTACAAATATTTTCATGGCAACTGCTCCGACGAGCTATTTTCACTGTTGCCCGACTGCATGGATTTAAGCGTGCTACTGGGTTGGCATTTCGGTCCCACCCTTTTACTGTTGAAATACTTAAATGTAACCACCCCTTCTATTCCAACAGCTTCTCTCACACTTCCCGACAGTGGAACTCCCTTCCTCTTACTTGCTTCTCTGATAGCTATAATCTACAAAAAAATAAGTGTAATATCAATAAACATCTTCTGATGATTTGATCCTTTCCTCAATCCCCCCTATACCCAGTATTCTTCCCTTACTTACACTCTCTGTAGTGCCTTGCTTGGGTGAAATGCTTATATATATATATATATATATATATATATATATATATATATATATATATACGCTCCTGAAAAATTATTTCGGTTGAGCTCTCGGGAGAGAAAGTGTGAGTTTGTAAACAGTGCCTATTACTGACACTAATGCAATACTCTTCAATAAAAACGAATCGAGTTCTCTCAGTCACTGGCGTGTTTAAAATAAATACGCTTAAATTCACCTCCATCCATACCGTGCGCCAACAGCTTAGGGGTAGATTCTCCGACTGTTACCAATTCAGCCGAATTTCAATCCTAGCTAGAGGCAACCGGACGTCTAGCCATACTGATGAGCTGTGATACGACGAAACAGTCTGTCTGTGGATGACTATATATATATATATATATATATATATATATATATATATATATATATATATATATATATATATATATATCCTATTTAATAATAATTAATTTGATAGACGACACATTTGTACCTTATCTAATGCTGTAAATTACGATTGTTTTTATAAGTATGTTTCGCCCGGTGCGTTCTTCGACCTTCTTCATGTGTCTGCGGAATCTGTAATATTTAACTATATACTGCGTATTTTGTTTCCTTTTGCCCGAAATTTTACCAACCATGCTAACCAATATACGGGAAATGTCGGGTCTGTGAGCCTCCTGACCAGAATGACGTAATGAAAAATTTGTGCGCATGCGTGAAACAGCCCTTAAATATCTCGGTTCCAGTGCTGGGGAGAATGTCCGGAAAATGACGACATATCAGGCTTCATCAAATTTTATGCCTGTTAGATTGATCTAAAAACAATGGTCGGAAAACAAAGATGTAACAAATTCCGTGAATAATTCATTTTAGCATATTAAGTACCAACGGTAAATTGTTTAAAAAATCTCGCGTGTGTCACGCACAGCAATTGGATGCATCGGTAGTCTAAAGGTTAGCGAATCGCAGAAAGAAACCGGAGAGTCGAGTTCGTTGCGTTCATTTTCGAATACCTTTGCGATGTATCATTTCCAATGTTGGCGATCATGGCTCTCCACAATTTCCCCTTCCTTTGTAGCTCTTAATAAATTTTCTATTTTTGTTATCTCTCTTAAACCTTGTTCCGCCATCCATTTACTCAAACTCATTCTTCTTCTATGTGCCGTGTCTCTGCAGGATGTAGGCGATCATGGCTCTCCACAATTTCCTGTCCTTTGTAGCTCTTAATAAATTATCTATTTTTGTTATCTCTCCTAAATCTTGTTCCGCCATCCATTTACTCAAGATTAATCTTAATATAAAAGGGATCCTTCAATTTATATCCACATTATAATTTCTTGTCTGCATGTTTCTTTTTTTAATTTATTTATATTCTCTGGAATATAAATGAGTAGAAACTACCGTGACCACTAAGTGAGGGATCAGTTTATACATTGATTGTAATATAGAATTGATCCCCCATTTTATATCCACATAACTTCTTGTTTGTTTTTCCAATTCTAGTTAGCTATGAATCCACCTCTTCTACCCCCGGCTATAGGTTAATTAGACGTGTATCACTAAACCATTATTATCGCCTCCGACAAAAAAAAAAAAACTATTACAATCTAAAAATATTTTCTGTCTTTAAATAACCTGCAAGAGATTGGTAAGCCGTAAAAACGACACACACAAAAAGACCGGGTGTTAAATTTCCCCAAACTGAAATTACTTATCACCTACCTTAAAGGTGTATATACTCTCCAAGTCGTCTACGGCGTATGAGGGTCCAACAGTTCAGCTTCTACAACTGAATAGACGGACTACTCGCATATATGATTTGATTTGTGGCAAAGTGTTTGGCAGAACCAAACAAACTTTAATCCACGGCGTACGCTACCAATGCCATGCAAAGACTAAGGTATATCCTTGTACTCCAAGTATAATCACGTAATATTCATACACTACATTTTTTTAAAACATTTCGCCCAAGCGTGGCAATAAAGCCACTAAGACGCAAGGAGTGACTGAATGTTAGAGAATAGGAGAAAAACTACTGTTAAGAAGAGAGAACAACAAAAGATCAAGAAATAAGATAACGATTGACATTGCATTGAAATTTTTGAAGATCAAAGTTGACTGCAAAGTAAGAAGAGTGAAAGAGAATTAGAAGACTTTAGTGAGGGGAAAGGACAATAAAAGAAGAGGAATTAAGAAGATAGAAGATAACGATTGACATTGCATTGAAATTTTGGAAGATCAAAGTTGACTGGAAAGTAAGAAGAGTGAAAGAGAATTAGAAGACTTTAGTGAGGGGAAAGGACAATAAAAGAAGAGGAATTAAGAAGACAGAAGATAACGATTGACATTGCATTGAAATTTTTGAAGATCAAAGTTGACTGGAAAGTAAGAAGAGTGAAAGAGAATTAGAAGACTTTAGTGAGGGGAAAGGACAATAAAAGAAGAGGAATTAAGAAGACAGATGATAACGATTGACATTGCATTGAAATTTTTGAAGATCAAAGTTGACTAAAATGTCAAAAGCCGGAAGTGTTTTTTACAAGTAAGAAGTGCAATAGAAGAAACTGTTAGCATAGAACTTACGGTTACATCTGGCTATTTCAACTATAAAGCGATGAAACCTTGTCACCAATCTAGTACATGTATAGTGTGTGTGTGTGTGTGTGTGTGTGTGTGTGTGTGTGTGTGTGTGTGTGTGTGTGGATAAATGTTTTTGCTTCTTGAAATAATAATGGCGACACTATTATCGGAAAAACATCTTAAATGTTTTTCTTATTCCAAAAGCCCTGTCAAATTGTTTAATTCAAAACCTATTGACTTTTAATTGTCATATGGTCATATTAATTTTTTAACCATTTCCACCACTAAATAAGGCAATAAAGCCACTAAGGTGCAAGGGGTTGCTTAGTTACTTGGAGAATATAAGAAAAACACTATAAAGGAGAGAGAACAATAAAAGAATAAGAATTAAGAAAACAGAAGATAACGATTGACATTGCATTTAGATTTTTTGAAGATGAAAGACGCCGGAAGCGAGTTCCACAAGCGAGAAGTGCGAGAGAAGAAACTGTTAGCATAGAACATACGATTACAGCTAGCCATTTAACTGTAAAATGATGAGACCTTTCCGCCAATCAAGTACTGCGCTTAAATTCATAAAATCTAGCTATCATAGCGAAGAGTATTATTTATTTTGCTTGAAATACAGAAATGTGGAACAAGGCCAAAAAAGGGGGGCATGGGGGAAAAGGACAGTCTTCTTCTGTCTTATAATTAAACTTAGCTCGCCACAGTCACTGACACAAACATACTACAATATTCCTAACACCAAAACATCGCATTCTGACTTACCATTCTTTCGACATACACCATAATACCTCACAATTTCCATGAAGTCCTAACTAGTCACTATATACACAATTCTTGTCTGTGTCATTATGGGGGAGGGTAAAGCAACAATTTAAAAACTAAACCCTAATGTGTAATTACATTATGACATAATCTAAGCGAAGAGCGATATTTATTTCTATTATGTACAGAAAATGTGGCAGAAGGCCAAATTAGGGAATGGGGGGGGGGGAGGACGGTCTTGTTCTGCCTTAACTTTAAACTTAGCTAGCCACAAACACTGACCCAAACATACAACAATATTCCTTACACCACAACAATGCATTCTTACTTACCTTTCTTACTACATTCACCATAATACCTCATTGTCTCTATGAAATCCTAACTCGTCCCCATATGTACAATTCATTGCCTCTGTGGAGGAATAAAACAACAATTTTAAAACTAACCCCAATGAGTATTTACAATACCATAGCGAAGAGCTCATGCGAACAATAACCACGAAAAAGTACAGGGATGCAACTTTACGGCGGTGAAAAAGTGACTGAAGACGAGATGCCAGGTCAGAACCAATGGCATTGCAGATTTTTCTCTGGATGTTATGAAGATCAGACCAGATACGGCAGCTATATTCAAGGACGAATGGTAAACTTATAAATATGTAAACTAGATTCCAGAGAGAAAAATTGTCTACTTCCTCCTCTTACATTCATAAGCACACATTCAGTAACTATCTAGCTTGACTGGCTCTTGAACCTTGTATTGAGGAAGCATTCATAAAAATGTTCCTTTTTCCAAAATAAATATTTTCGGTGTATCGTATTTGTCAGTGTCGCCTCAAAAACCTGTCATATTTTAAACTGCCATAAAAATACAGAAATAAAAACTCCTATAATTATTGGCATGGGACTTGTTCCCAAATTCTCTTCAAAGAATAAGCTAAATATTATTTTGACTCATGATAATATAAAATCGTCGTGCCAATTCTGATCAAAAAGGCCTAAACAAAATCTTCAAATGTACGAGAAATTCTTTTCCCAAATATCTGCCGTCAGAAGTCCTATTATTTGTCAAGAAAAGAAACTAAACACTCGATTTGTGTATAAATAACTTCCAAGATGCAACCAGAATGTGCAGCTATGTTTGATTTTGTATGTCCCCTTCATTGACCTGGAAGGTGAACCGAAAGGCTAAAGTCTATTTATTTTTATTTTTTTGTTTAGCTATGTTTCGTTTCGCAATAATATCTAAACTTGGCTCCTTGTTTTAAAAGAGTTGTATTCATTCTTCCGCTTGTATATCCAAAAACGACGGTTTTCTCTGTCCGGAAAGATGAGCCTTTGTTGTCTAAAAATAACAACGATACAAGTGTTATTTAATCTGTAGACAAAATCTCCTCCAAGAATATATTTTTAAAAAAGGCAGATTATTTATTTATATATATTTTACGTTCATCTTTCTCTTTTGGATTATCATTGGTTATTTACGTTTCTTGTCAATCGTGAAAATTGGCACTGAGCAGAAAAGAGCGGACGATTCACTAGGAAACACCCGAAGATATATTCAAAAATATTTCCATCGACGAAGACATGTTTCATCAAAGCCATTTCGGAAATATATATATATATATATATATATATATATATATATATATATATATATATATATATATATATATATATAAATTGAGTCGTAAATAATAACCAATGTTGTTGGTCAACTCTATCCTATGAATACTAAAGTACAATTATATCTTATTTAATTATATATTATTTGCGATAACTTATCTGTCAGCACTTCGAGTCGAGATGAATAGACTGAGAGTGACATATATATATATATATATATATATATATATATATATATATATATATATATATATATATGTCACTCTCAGACTGTTCATAATAGACTACCAACAATAAGCTATATAAACAAATTTTTATACCGATCAAAATAAAAAATAAATAAATATATAAGATAAAAAATAAAAATAAAATTAAATAAAACAAGCAAAATAATTTGACATAAATAAATAAATAAACAAATAAACGACTTCCGGTAAAAGTAACCGCCAAAATAAACTACACACAATGCACCACTGACCCTTATATATAAATAGCCGAGAAAAATAATAGCACTTGTTGCCTGACGATTGCATCTAGCATGAAACAGACTATCGCCTCTAAGTGTTGACTTCTATGTTCACTTTTATATTTACACACGCTCTATCTCTGATATTGAGCACTTTATCCCATAAATATAGCACATTTTAAGACTATATTTCTTCATATATATATATATATATATATATATATATATATATATATAAATTTACTAATTTAAAAATATGTTTCCATCGCTACACACGAATTACCATGTTTCAAAAACAGAAACTAAAACCTTCAAATTCAATTATAGAATTAAATTAAAGTCCCTAGTTCTGTTTTATTTTCAAGCGAATTTTGGAATCATTTATTTTGAAATTTACTGAGTTTTATAAGCACATACATTCATAATATTAGTTTCTAAGGATACGGGAAAATCCAATCATTTTAATAAGGGGTGGTAGGGTATTTATTTTCACTGACAACTATTGTATAAACATATTAGTTACTTTCGAAAAGAGGTTAAGTTAAGGTAGGGTAGGGGTGCCTTTTTCAACGAATGATGACATCCGTCCAACGCATGTCGTCTGGTCTTTTCAATTTGTTTCGCCGTTAAATTTGTATTTATATACATAAAGATTTTTTTGAAAGAGTTGTTTGTATATGAATACGTCATATTGAACTACAATTTTAAAATATTATTCTTAATTTTAATTACTAATAGATTATATGGCTTTTAAAACAAATAAATGTAATAGAAATACTTAAATTATTTAAAAATTATTATTAAATATAAAATATAAATATGTATATTTCATTCATCAGTTTTTGGGGGGTTTTTTTTAAATTAAACATTACTTAAGGAAAATTTTTGACAATGTCGGCAAAGAATAGCTATTTCATTTCTTTGAGTAAATTTAATAATTTTATATTTTTATAAACCTAGTAATATATAGTTTCTCATGTATGCTTAAGTAACCCATGTCCTATATATATATATATATATATATATATATATATATATATATATATATATATATTTAGGCAGCAATCCTTCTTTTATGCAAGTTTCATTAAAAACGACAGACAAGGTACTACGGTTAAGTTTTTTATTTAAGTTTTCTTGTGTACGAGCAAGAGCTTTCTTTGCTGGACAAAGGGTGTGTAAGAACTGTCCAAATGTTTTATTTTTCCGAGCGCTTTCGGCTATACCTTTAGCCATTATCAAGGATGATTTGATTTTTCAGCTTAATTGAGCTCCATTAGAGCCCATTTAAACACACACAAAAATTTACCAGACTCCATTAGAAATATACTAGTAGAAAACACAAATATATTTATTGCTTCCACCTGTAAAAAAAGGTTAAAAATAAGGGAGGCTTTAATAATAAAAAAGAAAAAGCCTACCCTTAACAATATTAACTACGAACAAAGCCACAACGTGCTAACCGTATTTGGAAATTAAAACACCACTACTACACACTAAGACATATATATAATGCACACACTCAATTCGAATAAAAAGAACATTCGGACAATTTTTATATAATTTATCATCCGAAAAGAAAAAATTATTAGTTCGCATGAGAAATTGTATGAAAAAATAAATAAAAGCACCTCGTCTGTCGTATTCAATGAAATGTGCATATATATATATATATATATATATATATATATATATATATATATATATATATATATATCGGACATACAACCACAACTCTCTTACATAGGCTCACATAATGACACCACCACCATAAAAATCCTCTTGTAACAATACACAGCACCACCCATTCAAAAATCCGACATAAAAAAAACTTAATTAACAACACCAATCAAAGTAAAAATGTCACTGTAGGAAAAACTGACCAAGAACTGCATATATAACATTCCATGTAGTTGTGGTGTTGAATACAAATGCGAGATCAGCCAGACTTTAAAACAGTACTCCAAAGCTGTAATCCACAGAAACACATTAAAATCTGGTCAGCCGATCTTGTGTAGAGAGAGAAGAGAACTTACCAATCTTTATGAAATTAAACCGAAATAATAGACCTGGAACATCACTGGAAAATAAGAGAGATTAAAGTATCTTCTAGCATGTTATGCTCAGAGAACATGATTAGCAGGGCGAGCATAGACATAAATAACTTTTTGGAGCTATTCGTCAGGAAGTAGCAAGCGATAAAATTGTTATTCTGTAGCCTTGAGCCCAGAAATGGTATTGCGTGCAAATTTATAGAGAGGACTAGAATTCAGTGCAGGGTTCAAGAGGAGACCCGGGCGCAAAATTTGGACGTGTGAGCGGTAAAGAAATGCGAGGTAGGTTAAACTAAGCACCGAAATAAAGAAGTAGCCTTCGACGCGATTTCAACTCACATCACGCACTATTTTTTATATCAACATCACCTGAGCCGATTTAGCCACAAATACTAACGGATAGGCAGGACCCAAATTTGGTGCCACAAAAAAAAACAATATGGTGAAAAGAAAACTTCTTAAAAATTAATTACAAGGATTCATTTAAGAATTACTATAAATGCAACCGCTGATATGGTTTATATAATTTATCATCAGTCTACAATTGTGACATGCCAGTGATATGGCCATGATTTCCATGACTGGCGTTAGGACAGAGAGTTAAACACATATCTTTCTCTAATGGTACTAGTACAAATTTGATACAGTCTGTTGTTAGTGCTGATCACAGTTGTTTCACATCGAACTTCCACTGTCTTTTTTTGTATTATTAGGAGTTGGTTGGACCAACATTAAGAATTCACATGGCCATTATGGAATGACGTTCGTGACGAAAACATATTCATAAGTATTAATTACTTTGGACATACTACTACATGTCTACCAAGAAGACTTACTTTGTACCCCTAAGGTCATAAAAAATCCGGCACAAACTTTGATCGTGTTGTAGCATACCTACGAATGATAATGAGTATGTCCCCATTCACATAAATACAGTAGTAAATACTGTATGTTGGTCTGCAGTTGGAGATTCAACTCCAGCTGTGCTGTTCAAACTCTCTACCTCCGGGCAGAGAGGATCCCCAGACGAGGCAATGTCGAAAGGCAGATTCTCATATCGGGAAAAAGCTACCCGAATCCGTTTTCTTACTTTTTTCTTTCTTTTTCTTTCATTCCAACATTTCTTCATTTTCTTTCTTTCTTTCTTCTCGCATTCAATAATCCTTCCTCAATCCATTCTTTCTTTCTTTTTTTCTCTTGAACTTTTCTCCCTGCATTTCTACTTTCCTGTCCCCTAATATTTAAATGCAATGCCGATCGTCATCTTCTGTCTCCTTAAACGCTGCGTTATTAGTTTCCCCTGACGTTGCTAAGATAACGTTACAGTCTGAGACGCAACAAATTAACAGCCAAATATCCCCATTGATATTAGATGCATGTAACAATTATCTTTATAAAAGGCACGCCTTTCTAAAGTGGTTGAAATGAACGCCTGTGCGGTATGGACAAGGCGTTTCTTGTTTGTTCATTGTTAATTAAACAAGAGAAAAAGACCCGGATGATATATGTAGCCGGGAAATTGCAATATCATTTAATCGTATTGAAGTAGATCCGACAAAATTCAAATATATTGTTTTTAGTCTTCAATATGTGAATACAAAGTTTACTTAAATTATCTGGCAATACTGAGTTGATTACCTATACATATACCTAGCCACTGTTTTCTCAGTCTACAATTGCGACATGCCAGTGATATGGCCATGATTTCCATGGCTGGCGTTAGGACAGAGAGTTAAACACATATCTTTCTCTAATGGTACTAGTACAAATTTGATAGTCTGTTTTTAGTACTGATCACAGTTGTTTCACATCGAACTTCGAATGTCATTTTTGTATTATTAGGAGCTGGTTGGACCAGCATTAAGAATTCACATGGCCATTATGGAATGACGTTCGTGACGAAAACATATTCATAAGTATTAATTACTTCGGACATACTACTACATATCTACCAAGAAGACTTAGTGTATTTTCCGGCTCATAAGACGCAGATTCTTCCTATAAAAACACACTGAAAATTACGTGTGCGTCTTCCAAGACGAATGAATGTAAGGCAACGCCCAGGCTCAAGCAAGCTTGGACAGTCACCTAATTGGCTTGACTGATAAGGACATGGATTTGTATGTTGAGTCATTACACTATAATGTTAGCTATCTAATTCAGCCTTTTATATGATGTAAACTCAGTACTTAGCTGTTACAAGTATATCCAAGACTATAAACCTTCCTGGAGCCGAGCCACAAGCTTAAACATGTTCTGTTTACTAGAAGCGATGGGAGCCTTTCTGCTCTTGACTAGTATGTCATTGCCATACAAACAAAGTCGTATGAGAGATTAATGTAAACGGTATGTGGTGCCAGTATGTGAGGGACGCATGGTGAATGTGTTGGTGTAGGAGAATGACATTTTTTTTCTTTCTAGTATTAGGATGCGTCTTCCAGCGTCTCGTAAGCTGTAAAATACGGCACTTTGTACCTCTCAGACCATAGATCCATTAGGGCCCATTTAAATACACATTTGGGGAGCTACAAACCTCTGTCTGCAACGTACTTGTAGATAAAACAAGCGTAATACACTCATCTAACTGTAGAAAACGTTTACAGTTGACGGAAAGCTTAATAATAAAAAACTAAAAATTAAAAAATCTTAAAGATTATTGGAGGTTTTCATATGTGATTCTTTAAATGCATTTTTGTCGGTTATTATATTATAGTAATTTTGATGGGGATTAGTTTTATTACTTAAGAAGAACAGAAAACTAATCCCCCACTTTATGATCAGCAGAATCTTAAACTAAGTAACTGATATTATTATTAGATCATGTCAGTCTCTACATGCATCTTTTTGAAATTACTATATTTTAACGACTTGTGCTTCCATATACAAATATGTTCGCTTTCATTTCCTATCCTTCCTTCCTTCTTTCTTTCTTTTGAATTGATTGACAATTGAATCGTTTTTTTACGGTTTATCAACCTCTTTGCAGGTTATTTAAAACCAAATAATAGTTTTAGATTGCAGGATTTTTTTTAGAGATAATAATGGTTTAATGATGCAAGTTTTACTAATTAACCCATAGTTAGGGGGAGAAGTGCATATAAATCAATATAACGAGCCCAGCGGAAATTGGAACTGGGTTCGCCGATTAACAATTCCGAGCCATTATCCATTACACCACCCGCGCATCTAAGATTACTGCAGCTTATATTCCCAAGCATTCACCCATCTAGATAGTGACCAGGCATGACGTTGCTGACCTTTGGTGATCATATATATAGATATATATATATATGATCACCAAATATATATATATGTATATATATGTATATGTATGATCATTAATATATATATATATATATATATTATATATATATATATATATATATACATATATATATATATATATATATATATATATATATATTATTTCTTTAGCAAGTTTGTAGGGCATCACCATTTGCTTGCTGATTTTCTGTTTCGTTATTTTTATATTAAGTTAAATAATATTTTATGACCTTTACATTAGTTTTAGGCTTTTTTTCTTCTTTTTGTGTGTGTGTGTGTGTGTGTGTGTGTGTAGTGTACGACTATACGTGTGTGCATGTACACAATGTCGTGGATCTGATATATATATATATATATATATATATATATATATATATATATATATATATGTTATAATTTTTTCATATTGACAAAAATAATTTGCTCACTACAATGATGCAACCTTGTTTCGATGCATTTCGTTTGCACCTCGACTGGTGAGAAGCAAAATGGTTATCATTTATTTATCAATGGTAAACATTTTGGTAAATAATTATTGTTCTACTCTCGGCATTGACCCCTCTTTTGAATTAATAATGTGAACTTTAGAATTTAATTATTATTTTCATTCTCATTACTTCTGGTAAATATATATATATATATATATATATATATATATATATATACGCAAATCATTCATACGAAAAGCAGATTATCTGCTTTTCGTATGAATGATTTTCGTATTATAAATTGAAACCGCACCACATACTTGATATATATATATATATATATATATATATATATATATATATATATATATATATATATATATATATATATATATAAAGATGTCTGCGTGCCATCTGTGGTGTTAACCTTCAGGATAGAACATCTAACGTAGACCTGTTTAACAGGTGTAATATTGGTGGAATCGAGACTTTTCTCATACAATCTGTTACGGTGGACTTGTCATGTCTTGAGAATGTCTGATGACAGGATACCCAAGATCCTAATGTACGCCCAGTTAGATCAGGGCTACAGGAATGTAGGACGCCCATGCCTAAGATACAAATACAAGCTGAAGAGCAACTTGTCAGCTGTCAATATATCACATAACACCGTGGAGCGCTTAGCCTTGGATCGGGTAGAATGGAGATCAACCTGTTTTAGTGGACTCGGCAGTTTTCAATCTGCTTGTCTGAATCGTCTTCAAGAAGCGAGAGCAAGATCTAAAAGGTCAGCCAATCTAACAGTGATCTCATCCCACAATCCTCACACTTGATCCATACGCGGCCTCATTTGTAAATCACTAGCAGGTCTTAAGTTCCACTTAAGATTATCGCACAAAATTTCATAACTGAATGAATTGGTTAAGTTGTCAGTGCCTCATACTCCGACACCAACGGGAGAGTTCATTATATATATATATATATATATATATATATATATATATATATATATATATATATATATATGTAGGGTGTCTTTAAAGTTTGGACACATCAGCAAAAATGCATATTTTCAAAAAATTAAATTTTCAACATTTTATTGAATTGGAATATTAACAAATAACATCTTCAATATGATTTCCAGCACTTCTGATGCAAAGGTTGATGCACTGTGCAACTCGATGCAATAACTGCATATTGCAGCCAATTTTATTACATTCACTCTTTATGCATTTAATCAAGTGTGTTGCATCTGTGATTTTCATTGAGTACACCTTCTCTTTAGTTGCTAGCGTTATATCAAACCTCTGAGTTTGATATACGCTGCTTGTCAACCTCTTTGCCTCCAGGCGGAGAGGAACCCAAACGAGGCTCTGCCGATGGGTAGAGTCTTGTCTGGGGAGGTAGACAAACCCGACCAGGGGAATTTTTGCCCGATCCTACGGGCTCAGAACGCCCCACGTTAAAAAAAAACAGCCTTGTGCCACATCCCGCCTTTCAGGGAGGACTTGGGTAAATACAGAGTACTCCTTCTCGTTCAACATACCCCAGAAAATGAAGTCAGTTCTATCTTTTTTCGACCAAACCATGTTTCATCTTTGCTAAAAATTTAGTTAATCAGATTTTCTGTGTCTAGACTTTAGGGACATCCTATATATATATATATATATATATATATATATATATATATATATATATATATATATAATGGTAATTTACCCACAAACGCATGGACTCTCCCAGCTATAAATAGGAGCAGGTACTGCCTTTTGGAGAGGGAAGTTTCCAGCAGTCAGCTCTGACAGTCGGACCGAACATTCTTGCTGTAACACTCTCGTTCGTATATGTTTGTATTACTGATTCTATTAACATATTTGTTTAACTCAATTCCTTCCTTACGTCTTTATTTCTGGTAACAAGGCCACAACAATATATATAGAGAGAGAGAGTGAGTCCCCCGTATCCGCAGGGGTTAGGGACCAGAATTGGCTTCGAATATTTAGAATCCGCGAATACTTGTAAACGCCCCCTAAAAGTGCTTATAAGTACCTATTTTGATTGTTAAAACCCCATATACCTTGAACTTTCACCCTAAACCCTTTAGAAACATTTCAGACCCATTTAAAAACATTTTTGAAAAATAGTATTGGTGACCAAACACTTAGCGTAAATTTTCTTTCATACGTATAATAACCGTTTTTAATTACGCATCGGTCGATACAACCATAAAATATGTGTACCAAGACATGAAATATAAAGTTTAAAACATTTTCTAAAAACAGAACTGTGATGACGCCCCCCAGACTTAGCATAAGGCACTTTTATGACCCCCACCCGCAACCCCGAACAAAGCCCAAGCACTACACATGTTTTGGCGTTTGTTTTTGACAATGAAGATGTACAATTCTACCAATTTTGACCATAAAAATGAACTGTTATATGTTTTAAGTCACTTAAATAACAGGAAAATAACACAAGAATATTTTAAATATATTCTATCAAAAAAAAATACGCGAATCGAGGGTGTTCTCTGCGAATAGACATATGTTCTTCGCGAATATTTGCGGAAACCCTGAATAACAAGTACATATGTTCTAAAGAAAAATCCGCGAATGTGTGAAGACGCGAAGGCTTATACGCGAATACGCGGGGGTTCACTGTATTCTGATTATGCATTATGCGCATGCGTGATTCATCGTTCTCATAAGGAGTGTATGACGAAACATCTTTATCAAAACTCTCCAATAACAAAAAAATTACGTGAATCTTGTATCTTAAACTCTAATTAAGCAAACGATCGCTAATAAGACTTTCAGTTGATTTTTGCTTAACAAAGAAAATGATGGAAAATCCCTTGATTAATCTTTTCTGGTTAATTGGGGATTCTTCATCAATGAGGTTCGATTTCAACGATCTAATTTTCATGTCCATAACAGATTTCTAAGATGGAGACATTCATTTATCCGGAGACTTACGTAAATATCTTGAGAACAAAGTAAACATTTTCAGAAAGACAAAAGGTGAGAGGTGATATGTTCGTTCATTTGATATGTTCGTTGTAGAAACGATGTTTGCTCGCGTGTATGTTTCCTCAGAAAGAATAATCAGGAATGAACATTCATGAAGTATGACATGTTTGTTCAAGGGATTGCTGAAAAGTTCTCAGCTCGACACATGCATATGATAAATTCTTAAAGAATCTTATACACAACAATTTACCAAATGCATTAGTCAGACATAGAAATAATTTCAACTACAACTTCAATCTAACGGTTGCCACAATTATTAAATGAGAAAGTATCTTAGACAGAAAAATATTGAGAGTGCTACTATCGAATTTTACCAAAATATAAATCTGCGCCTGGGATTTCTTTTAAAATATCTCCTTTCCTAAAAGATATAATTCATTCTTAAGCCAAAATAGATGACAATTTAAAAAAATTAATAGTTAAAAGAAAACGATTTAATTCAACATATTTTATTATTTAAAATACAAAATTAAATAAATGTTAATTATATTATTAAAAAAACATACAACAATAACGACATTTACTCATTTTCGTTTATTAGATATTAAATTATATCAATTAGCATCCTCCATAATTTACCTTCACTTTCAATAAACCTCGGGTTGCCAGACGTTCCTTATATACTGAACATGTCCTGTACTGGAATAATTTTGTCCCTTGTCCCTTCTCCCGTGCTGATCTTTCAAGGACACCCCTAATGCCCCGTATTTTGTTCATTTTCAAATTTCTTAATAATACAAGACAATAAAAAAATTAATAGTTAAAAGAAAACGATTTAATTCAGCAGTTTGGATTGGTTTGGATTGGTTTGGTTTGGTTTGTTTGGGATTGGTTTGGCTTGGTTTGGATTGGTTTGGTTTGGTTTGTTTTACGGCATATCAACCTCAATGGGTTATTTAATGCCGACAAGATTTTTATTGCTGCTAATATTTTTTATCTATCTATCTATCTATCTATCTATCTCAATAAATATGAGGTATCTTTCAGCTCGTCATGATGTAAGTAATCTACATATCGAGTTTGAACGAAATCAGAGAAAAAAGTTTAATTTATCAATTTTTGATCGGTTTTGTCGATTATTGACTTTTTAAAAATTATCAATTTTTTTCGCTAAGAACATTACATTGTACAATGTATGTTCCGAGTTTGGTCAAAATCCGTTGGATGGATCTTGAGTGAAAAGGTATCACACAGACAGACAGACAAACACGTAGACAGACAGACATTCTCTGTTTTAAAATATATAGATAAATAAATAAATTTCTCAATCTAAAATTATATAAATAATAATTACATTATTTTAAAAAATATACAACAATAACGACATTTACTCACTTTCGTTTATTAAACATTAAATTATATCACTTAGCATCCACCATAATTTACCTTGACTTTCAGCCTAACGTATATTATGAGCGTTCTTGAAACAAATTAACTTGTATAAAATCAAGAGAAAACATTAACTGCTGACCTGAGATGAAACAAATACATTGGGTCAATAGCTTCGTCTACCACAAGGAAAGTTGGCTCCCTGTACCGCGCCAGGAAATTTTTCTCGCTGGAGTCGATCCTTCAAATCTACAAATCAGCCATTCGCCCTTGCATGGAGTATTGCTGCCATATATGGTCTGGAGTTCCTTCTGTTTGTCTCAAGGTTCTTGATAAAATCCAAAGATGGATATGCAATGTAATTCTGGCATCTCATCTGCAGCCGCTCTCTCACAGACGTGCTGTCGCCTCCCTCTGTCTTTTTTACAAATACTTTCATGGTAACTGCTCCGATGAGCTGCTTTCGCTGGTTCCCAGACTTCATGAATTTAAGAGTTCAACTAGGCTGGCATCTTGCTCTCACTCTTTCACTGTCGAAACTGTTAAATGTAGTCGTCTCTTCTACTTCAATAGCTTCATGTCTCGCACTTCTCGGCTGTGGAACTCTCCCCACTTTTCCTGTTTCCCTGATAGCTATAATCTCCAACTATTCAAATGTAATGTCAATCGACGTCTCCAGATGCCTTGATCTATCCCCTATGCTTCTTTTCATCCTTTCCTCTATCACTCCTATCTGCTCTCGCTCCAAACTCTCTCCTTGCGTGCTAGTGGCTTCCCGCCTTGCTTGGGGTGAAACGCTTAAAAAAAAATGAGAATTTATTCCTTGACTCCCGTATTCAATAATATATGCATAAATCTAGGTGGGTGTGCACTGTGCAAACGTGTGTGTAGTGACTCGATTGAAAGGACAAGTTTCCAAGAACAGAGAAATTATATTTACATTAATGGGATGTGTTGGCTCCCTAAATAAACTGGCTTCGGTTATTGCGGACAATAGAACACAAATGATTGAGTTTTGTGTACATGGCCGCAATGGATAATCTAATAATATCCGCACGCAATCATCTGTATGCATCGAATTTCAGGTAACGAGAAATATATATATATATATATATATATATATATATATATATATATATATATATATGTATGTATGTATGTATGTATATATCGTCGTTTTATGAAAGATAAAATTGGACATTCATTTAGAAAAGGACAGTAAGTGGTAGGGGGGAAAAAAAGGAAAAATTCGTGTGATGTCTCCAAAACTTGTTCATTATCTGGTGAAGCAAAGATGGCGACAGTTCACTACGAATTTTTTTTCCTCAACAATTCCGGGAAAGAGAAAGCGAGTCGTACTTATAACACATAATCATTTGTCGCTGAAGGTAACTGTTATTAATGATCTATTTATTTGCTGTGAATAAATCACCAATTCGGATCTGTGTTTAAAATGAAGAAAAGAAAGAAAACGTTGAGATACGAGACAGCGGAATGATAAGAAAATCAGAGGATTATGTTTGCGCATGCGTGTCCTGTAATACGCTGAAGTCATTAATACAAGACTTAGTTATTGACAGTAATTTGAATGTAAATCTATACTTCTTTGAATTCCATAGTTGTAGCTTATTACTGCCTCGTGTTAAATATATCTTTTTCATTCTTGATTCTGGGTTTGTTATTTTTATATTTATTTGATTTTCATGTCTACAATTTAATCATTCTCCCTTTCCGGAATATATACATATATATATATATATATATATATATATATATATATATATATATATATATATATATATATATATATATATATATGTGTGTGTGTGTGTGTGTGTGTGTGTGTGTGTGTGTGTGTGTGTGTCGGTGGGGTGCGGGTGTGTATTTAGATGTATATATATATATATATTAGATTTATATCTATATATATTAGATTTATATATATATATATATATATATATATTAGATTTTCATATATATATATATATATATATATATGCGGTGACTGTTCACAGATAAACCGTTTACAGATATACATTGTGGAGATCAGAAGATTATGGGCTGATGATTGTTTGAGGTGTGTAACTGGCAGTCGACATGCAGTGTTGATTTATATATATCTGTGCATCTAAATACACACACACACACATATATATATATATAAATGTTAGGACATGGACAATTCTGCTATTACATATATATATATATATATATATATATATATATATATATATATATATATATATATATATATATATATGTATGTATGTATGTATGTATTAATCGAATATTAATGAGAAATAATCATAGGAATATCTAATGGCAGAATCCAGGACTAATTATCTCTCTTTCTTCAGAAAGCACCGAAGTCCATATTTTAATTCCCCTTTTTCCTTCGTTAGATGGTAAGTTAGCGCGTGCTTTACATTCTGCCATTACCTCGGGTAAATAATGGACTATTCCGTTTTGATTTCAAGGGAAAAGCGAAAGAAAAAATATATAAGAAACGCTATATAATAAGAAAGAAACAAACAAAGACAGAAAGAAAAAAGAAACAAACAAAGTAACAAAGACTGAAAAAAGAAAGAAAGAAAGAAAAAAGAAAGAAAGAAAAAAGAAAGAAAGAAAAAAGAAAGAAAGAAAAAAAGAAAAAAGAAAGAAAAAAGAAAGACAGAAAAAAGAAAGAAAGAAAGAAAGAAAGAAAAAAGAAAGAAAGAAGAAAGAAAAAAGAAAGAAAGAAAAAAGAAAGAAAGAAAAAAGAAAGAAAGAAAAAAGAAAGAAAGAAAGAAAAAAGAAAGAAAGAAAAAAGAAAGAAAGAAAGAAAGAAAAAAGAAAGAAAGAAAAAAGAAAGAAAGAAAGAAAAGAAGGAAAAAAGAAAGAAAAAAAGAAAAAAGAAAGAAAGAAAGGGAAGATAAAGGGAGCGGTAACGCTTTAGTGCATTTAACATCTGCTTCAGTGAAATGGAAAGAAAGGAAGGAAAGAAAGAAAAGAAAAGAAAACAAGACAGAAAGAAGAGAAATGAGGGACAGAAAAGAAAAGAAGGAAAGAAGGAAGGAAGGAAAAGAAAATAAGAAAAAAGAAAAGAAAAAAGAAGACATAAAAAAGAGCAGAAGAAAAGAAAGAAGAAAGAAAGAGAAGAAAAAGGAAAGAAATAAATATAAAATAAAGGCGGTGATATTTAACATCTGCTTCAATGAAGTGAATAACTTTGTCAATTTTTCAGATTTTCATTTGTACCCTCTTACTTCTTAAAAGAATGACCTGCTCTCATATTTATTTAAAGTTGTTAAACGCAAATATTTAACGATGCAACAGTGAAAATTCCGCGCGTATTTTATAGTCGTAAATTATTATTCAATCCCTAACTGAAGGTTTCGGTCTCACCAGATGATTCAAAAACTGTGAACGCTTCACGAATTCTGCTACTAAATTTTACATGTACGATTTTCTTAACCAAATAAAAGACTGTCAAAATGAACAGCCATTGAAATCTGTATGTCTTGCTTCTTCATCAGATCTCTGGTGCTTCAGAATCAGAAAAAAAAAATTACCAAATAACAAACCACATCACTTGGAAATTTCCAACAGCAGCGACAACTAAAATTGATAGCGTGTGTAATTCGAAGAGAAAATAATTACATAATCTTGATGTTGACTTTCCACACAACCTTAAACAAAAGGATAAGAAGGAAACCTCCAAAAAGAATGGCAACGACAGACTTGAGAAACCTATCTTCCCATTAAGCAGAAGCTCCGTTTAATTTTTAAACAGTATTTTTTTCTCTACCGGCATAAATATTCGAGAAATCTGAGCTTGCCTTTGAAGGAGAAACCCTCGTTAGATCTGACGTGCTTTTAACCGACTCGGTCACGTAAAGCGTCGTCGATTAGGCCTGTATACTGCCTTTAAGCACATCTTTCTCTTTATGAACTTTCGGGAAACTAAATCTGTTATCAGTCTATATTTCTGAGATGAGGTATTATGTACACTATTTACATTATTCGGACTATTGTCCTCATCTTTGTCGCCATATTTATCACCCTTCAGTAACTGTCTATATTTCTGAGATGAGGTATTATGTACACTATTTACATTATTCGGACTATTGTCGTCACCTTTGTCGCCATATTTATCACCCTTCAGTAACTGTCTATATTTCTGAGATGAGGTATTATGTACACTATTTACATTATTCGGACTATTGTCCTCATCTTTGTCGCCATATTTATCACACTTCAGTATCTGTCTATATTTCTGAGATGAGGTATTATGTACACTAGTTACATTATTCTGACTATTGTCCTCATCTTTGTCGCTATATTTATTACAAACTTTCGGCCGTTGTACGCTCCGGCCTTCTTTAGGTGGTTGGAATGTCGAACTGAACCCTTTATTTCGCTCACTGACGTAGACTGTTCTAGTTCCTTGAGGACACATGAGGACACAGTGGATAAAGGCGTTGGTTAGATCCAGTCATAGGAGTGTGAGTTCAATACCCGTTTAAGGCAGTGGAGAACGTGATAACTGACATCCATTAAACATGGCACGTGGAACTAAAACAGTCTACCCCAGTGAGCGAAATAAAGGGTTTAGTTCAACATTCCAACCACCCGAAGAAGGCCGGAGCGTACAACGGCCGAAACGTTGTAATAAATATGGCGACAAAGGTGAGGACAATAGTCCGAATGTAAATAATGTAAATCTGTTATGGCGGGAGGAGGGGGCTGGAGATTTGATTTACAATACAGTTCAAAAGTTTGAAGTCATCCCCACGCTCAGAATTAGCAGATGATGAACTCGACTGAGGAGCGATAAGAACAACGAAAAAGAGCTTTTAGAATCATTGGGGAAAAAAGGAATCATTTATCAAACATAGACTCATAGAAACTTTTATAACGAATGTCAAAGACTTGTGCTGCGGTAATCAAGGCTAAAGGGGGATATTTTGACGAGAGCAAAACTTAGTCGTAAAATGATTTTAGTATGCGATAAATGGGAGCGGGAGAGTCGAAAGAAAATACCCAAAATATAAGAGTGAGCTTTTTCAGTGAGTAAAGAACGCTTGCGAAAGTTTGCCATCTACTTTTTTCAAAAACTGTTGAAAAGAAAGACAAAAATTTGTAAAGCAGTAATTAAGGCAGGTGGTGGTTTTATTAACGAAAACAAAATATGATGCTGTTGTATGGTAATTTCTTACACTTGAGTTTTTTATTTTTGTCAAAATAAAAACAAATTCCCTGTAGTGAAATTCTATCTTTTACTTTTAAAAATGCAAAATATTTCATTTTAACGTGTTTTTTTAAATAAATTCAAGGTGATACAAAAATTTTTGCCAGATATATATATACATATATATAAGTAAACTTTGAACGTAGATAGACTTGAAAAGAATACGATAGATTTGAACAAAATGAGATAGATAGATAGAGAGACAGACTGTGAGAGATATACTGACTGCGATAGATAGATAGATAGATAGATAGATAGATAGATGTAGACAGCAAATGATATATATAAATGAATTCTTTGTCTCAATTGATAGAATAAATTTGTACCGCGTAATTCATCCAATAGAGAGGTTTATTTTTTTAAAGTCATTTTCTTAATTATTACCTAAAGCCTTCGCACACACCGTTTCCACAGACATGTTTTATTTTCTACGACATTTCGGCCTCACGAATTCCTCACGAGCGGCCAATCAAAATAGCAATGTTTCTTTTTGTGAAAAAAACATCACGAAATTTAACGCAGACAACAAATAAGATTCAATCTTAATATATTTCGTATTTGGCTATGGCTTCATAAAAACCATAATAAATATTTTATACAGGCGATAGTAATTAGTCTAGCCAATTAAAAGGATGTAAGAATTGGAGAAATAAAAATTGAACCTTTTCCTGTTTAAATCTTCCATTGAATTATAAACTCTTAAGTTAATCTATATCTATAATTCTCAAAATATTTGTATGTATGTGTGTATGTGTGTGTGTGTATGTGTGTGTATGTGTGTATGTGTGTGTGCGCGTGTGTGTGTATGTGTGTGTGCGCGCGTGTATGTGTGTGTATGTATGTGTGTATGCGTGTGTGTGTGTATGTGTGTATGTGTGTGTATGTGTGTGTATGCATGTATGTGTGTGTATGTGTGTGTGTGTGTCTGCGCGTGTTTGTGCGTGTGTGTGTGTGTGCGCGTGTGTTGTTTATGCGTTTCTACAGTTTTCATCCGATTTCGATGAAATTTTGTTTGGTTTGATAGATAATTCTTCAGTGCCGGTTTGGAGTCCAAATTGTTAGCGACAATGGCTCTCCACTACTTCCTATCCATTATAACACTCAGCAACGTTTTACTATTTACTATCTGTTCTTGGATATATATCTTTCATAAAAACTTTAATGAAAATAAACAGCTTAAATTATTACAATAATATTATTTATTATTATACAGTTAAATTTATATAATTAGTTATCTATATATATATCTATAATTCTCAAAATGTGATTTTCGATGTGTGTGTGTGTGTGTGTGTGTGTGTGTGTGTGTGTGTGTGTGTGTATTGGATGTTGATTATGCGTTTCCACAGTTTCCATCCGATTTCGACGAAATTTTTGTTTGATACTTAATTCTTGTTTGATACTTAATTCTTCTTTGAGTCTAAATTGGCTGGGGAAAATTACGACCTTGAAGGTGAAAAATCGAAAAAAAAACAGATTTTTTACACTTTGCGCAAAAATCAAAGGCAAAATTTAGTTTACATAACCTTCCAGTCCTAGCTCATGCTGCGTGGGCGTGATTCACACCTCCACACGTTGCCCATCGGTTGCTACTGACCTTGATAATTAGCGCGTGCCGCAACGCGTGTACGTGTGGCCCTGCAACACGCGCTTTATCACGCGATGTGTCACGCGCTGATGCGCGCGTATGCACATGACCTGCGTAACGTGTCATCTGTTCGATTTGCCCATTGGCTGCATGAAGCACCTTTACACGTCCAGTCAAATGTCGCCGTGTCATACTGATTGTCTGCGCAGTCCTAAGCTCATTGCTACTGCTTAATTCTGTAATTCCGCTTCTACTTCTGTACGTCCAGCCCTGCTTACACATTTCCCTTCTTTTGGCCAATCTTTCAATCTCGCTCAAGTGAGGTTGCCTTTTCCGTTGCATAAAGCCGACTACTATAGTTTTAAGGCGTTGCTTTCATTGTCGTTTATAGCCGTTCACAATTTAAATTTTAGTAGTAATAAGTAAGCTTGCTTTTTTATTATTCAACATTTATTTTTCCAGCCTTTCCTAAATTTATTCGAGCTTAGTGATACCTGTATCTTTACAGCGTTCTCTTCTGGTATTTTCCCACGCATTCTATTTAATAATTCATACTTGCCTAAGACATGTCACCAAAGAAACAAACTTGCCTAGGTCGCAAAACCGCTGCCGCCAGGTCCGCCATGCGAATAAGAGATAACGAATCGTCTTTAGAACGTTCAGTTTGCCTGTCTCAAAATGCCTCTCGGAATGCTTCAATCAGAGCCACTGTGTCCGAAGATCAACTTTACAGAAGAGCATACCTGAACGCTTCTGCGCGCGAGGCTAAAAATGATGATCAAATGACTCAACGGCTGAGAAGAAACGCGTCTTCAACTGTTGCTGCGCGTAAGGCTGAAACAAGATTGAGAACGCAAAAACGGCCCTTTTCAGGCCACCCGCCATTCAAATTGTTAAATTCCCATTTGGAGATGTGCCTCAGTTGCACCCAATTATTGTTACTAATATTGATTTTGGGGTGGGCTGACGTTAAACTTAAACTGCTCCAAGTGAACGGCAAAAATTCCCAGTAATGAAAAACCTGGTCGAAGATGAGTTATAATGCTAATGATTGTATAGACTCCTTGCAAGATTCACGACTATAAAATATACCGTAGAAATTTCCCTCTAGCAACGGTAAATATTTGGGCTTAATCGTTTTAACAAGATATTGCAATAAAAATCATATATATGAATGTAGGTCATTATTCAAAGTAAGGGAGTACAAATGAAGAGTATTGCCTTTTCTTTCTTTCTTTTTTTCTTTAATATATATATATATATATATATATATATATATATATACATACATATATATATATATATCGTTTATATATATATATATATATATATATATATATATATATATATATATATATATATATATATATATATATATATATATAATTTCTTATACTTATATTTTTATTGTCCACAAAATAACAACAAATTCACTTTCATTTTCAGATGTTTTTTAATAAATTCAATGGGTTCCCAAACATTTTGCCTGTAATATATATATATATATATATATATATATATGTGTGTGTGTATGTGTGTGTGTGTGTGTGTCTATGTGTGTGTGTGTGTGAGTGTGTGTGTGTGTCTATGTGTGTGTGTGAAGAAAAGTAAACTTTGAACATAGATAAATTTGAAAAGAATGCGATACATTTGAACAAAAAGAGATAGACTGTGATAGATAAACTGTGTTAGATAGATAGATAGATAGATAGATAGATAGATAGATAGATAGATAGATAGATAGATAGATAGATAGATTGATAGATATGAACAGACTGAGATAGATAGATAGATAGATAGATGCTTCAATAAAAGAGATAGATAGATAGATAGATAGATAGATAGATAGATAGATAGATAGATAGATAGATAGATAGATAGATAGATAGATAAACAAAGTATAAAATATACCGTGGAATTTTCTCTCTCGCACCTTTAAATATTTGAGCTTAATCGTTTTAACAAGATATTGCCATAACAATCATATATATAAATGTAGGTCATTATTTAAAGAAGTAAGGGAGTACAAATGAAGATTCAAAATCGATATGGTTTTCCATTTCAGCCAAGCTGACCGTTAATACATAAAATCGTTATTGCTTTTTCTTTCTTTCTTTCTTTCTGTCTGTCTGTCTGTCTGTCTTTCTGTCTGTCTGTCTTTCTTTCTTTCACTAAAACTAAACTGTGTCCTCGATATATCTTTTTCGTCTTTCCTCATTATCAAACAGGACTACTTAAATATACCGGTCCAGGTATTAAAAAAATTAGTCAAAAATAACTTTTATAGAGTACTACTTAAATAGAATATTCCACTGATAAAAATAGGGAAACATTTTCCGGGAAATAGATTTTGTAAGGAACTACTTCAATAGACTGGTTCACTCGAAAAAAAAGCCCTGGGTATGATGATAAACTACATCCAGTAGCAAGACCTCTGATCGGGAGAGTGTAAGTTTTCAGGAGTGTGGAGCCATCTCCTAATTGCTGTTGTTCCGAGGTTCACTCTGAGCCGGGTTGTATCAGCTGTTAGGGTCCCAACTATGGATAAATAATGAACCCAAAAGCAAAAGGAAAATACTATGAAAGTAATAAAATACATTTTTATGTTAAAAATACCAACAACACAATTTTATATTAAAAAAAAATGGTCAATACAATTTTAAATCAAAATGACCAAAAATTCATTTTATCTGTAATTGAAGGCATACAATTGCGTTCAAAATATATTTAGTTGAAGTCATAAAATTCTGTTCAAAATATTTAGATTTTGGCTTTAAATAACCCATAGAGATGTTGATATGCCACTAAACAAAATCAACCAACCAACAATACGTATTAAAAGCAAAATGACCAGCGGTACATTTTATCTGTAGTTGAAGGCAATATATATATTCATATATTATATTATGAGGCGTAGAGAGGGTCTATTACATGAGAGAACCTGACCAGTCATACGCGGTTTCGACTAAGAACTTTTAAATCTATTTGTCTGACACCAATCGCGTTTTGCTGTAGCTATGAAGATCTTAAAGAAAAAACTATCAAAATACAATTTCGAAGTGGAAATCTTAAAACTGTGACACAGGAAAGCATCAATAATTCCAGTTATGTTTGGAGCCCTCGGTTTGATAGGAAAAGGTACTGATAGACTCTGTGAAGGGATCTGTGGTAGCCCATGCTTTAAAGAAATACAAAAAATTGTTCTTACAAGTACATTTTACGACGGGCTTTATCAATATAAACTATGTGTGACCGTAGGTTGTTTTATTTTCATTTCTTTTAAAATGATGCCATTTCTAACTTTAGGTCTCCGGTTTGGACACAAATGGAAATGAGTACACGACAGAAATCAAAGGAAATAATAATAATAATAATAATAATAATCATAATAATAATAATAATAATAATAGGTTTATCCTTGCTGCACAGGACCAATGCTTGTTAACTAGGAATTATCAAGCACATATACTAAAATATTGTGTTAACCCAAAAAGGAGATTCTGTGATAAATATCCAGAAACGATTGATCATCTTGTATCAGGTTGCACGATATTGGCACCCACTGAATATAAAACCCGGCATGACAGAATGGGCCAATATCTGCACTGGAAAATGTGCAACTTCTACGGGAAGGAAACTGAAAGAAACTGGTATGTACACCACCCTGACCCGGTTACGGAGATAGGACCTGTTACAATTCTATGGGACTACACAATACACACTGACAAAACAATCAAAGCCAACCGCCCAGACATTGTTATTAAAGACCACAAACAAAATAAGTGCCTTCTTATTGATATGGCAGTCCCTGAAGACTGTAATGTATCTTTGTAAATATTCAAAAAGCTGTCAAAATACAAGGACCTTGAAATCGAAATCTCTAAAATGTGGCACATGGGAACATCAACAATCTCTGTTGTAGTTGGAGCCCTACGATTGGTTGGAAAAGATTCCAGTAGACTAATTGAAGGGATTCCTGGAAGCCCATACCTCAAAGAGATACCAAAAATTGTTCTCACAAGTACAGCCCACACTTTACGAAGGACTTTATCTATGTCATTTTTTTTTTTTTGTCAGTGGAAAATGTCATGATGCCATTTCTAACCTTAGGTCCCTGGGCGGGACCCGAAAAGAAATGAGTACACGCCAGAAATCAAAGGAAATAAAAACAATAATAATAATAAATTGTGTTAGGCCAAAATGCAGATTCTGTGATAAATTGATCATCTCGTATTAGGTTGCACGGTATTGGCACCCACTGAATATAAAACACGTCCCTTTCCGAGGATCTTTCAACACAGCGTGGACGGAGAAAGTGTTAAAAGAGCGACATCGGGGAAAACACCGAATGGCACGCCTTCTTCATCCCATTTGGTACCACAGAGATCAGGAAATCACGTGAAATCACCAGGAAGCAACGGCACACCTAAGCGCAAATGAAAATAGCACAGCACACTTAGCAACATTTTTAAAGAGTATACATTTAAATGTTATGAAATAAAATCATTAATTTAAAAAAAAAAAAAACACACAAATATGAACTTACTATATTTCAATGTTTCTATTCAACTATTTGTGCAGGCACAGGTTTCACATATTTAATGTGAAACCTGTGGCTTTTTTTTTGTTTTTGTTTTATTTTGGTGGGTGGGCGCGATTTCTTCAATGTTTGATCGAATGAGCGAGCAGCAGTTCCTCATTTCTCTAAATGAATATTAAAACAAAATATTTAAAATAACATAATCGAAGAATAGTGAAAAGAATTATTTGAAAAACATGTTTAATACTTATTCATTTATTCAAGTACTAACACTGTACCGTTACTACTTCCACACACACGCATAAATATATATATATATTTGACCGAAATAAATAAGCGAACAATCAACTTCCGGTAAATGACGGCCATTATAGACTACCAACAATAAGCTATATCAACAAATTTTTACTACGTTAACCAAAAAAAACGATCAAAATAAAAGAATAAATAAATAAATATATAAGATAAAAAATAAAAATAAAAAAACAAACAAAAAACAAGCAAAATAATTTGACATAAATAAATAAACAAATAAGCGACTTCCGGTAAAAGTAACCGCCAAAATAGACTACCCACAATGCACCACTGACCCTTATATAAATAGCCGAGAAAAATAACAGCACTAGTCGCCTGACGATTGCACTAGCATGAAACAGACTGTCGCCTCTAAGTGCTGACTTCCATGTCCACTTTTATATTTACACACGCTCTATCTCTGATATTGAGCACTTTACCCCATAAATATAGCACACTTTAAGACTATATTTCTGTATATATATATATATATATATATATATATATATATATATATATATATAGGGTGTCCATAAAGTTCGTGTGCACTTTAAAAAATTTATAACTTTATTTGTATTTGCGATAGAAATAATCTGCAAAAAATGTTATAAAGTTTAATGTACCTAGTTTTAAGTATAGCTAAAATAACTAATGTGATTTCAGGCATTACTGTAAATCAGTTGGCAAACGTTTTCTGTGAACTGCAAAATCGTATTACCCTTTGTATTGCTAATGATGGAGGACATGTGGAAACTTAAATAAAATTTCAATAGCACCTTAAAAAAATATAGATTTTCTTCTTTCTAATCCTTTTTACAAATTATTTCTATCGCTAATACAAATAAAGTTATAAGCTTTTTAAAGTGCACACGAATTATATGGACACTCTGTATATATATATATATATATATATATATATATATATATATATATATATATATATATATATATATATATATATATATTTCATTAAAAACGACTGACAAGGTGCTTTTATTTAGTTTTTTATATAATTTCTCGTGCGATCTAATAAAGAAATTATATAAAAAACTAAATAAAAGCACCTTGTCAGTCGTTTTTAATGAAATGTGCTTGAAAGAAGGATTGCTGCCTAAATACACAAATATATATATATATATATATATATATATATATATATATATATATATATATATATATATATATATATATATATATATGCCGTGACAGTATTTCGGGCACACTTAAGAGAATCTCGCGGCACACTACATGTCGCAACACGGCGGTTGAGAATCACTGGTCTAAGTCATATGCAACTACTAATGGAGCGCTGATTTTAGCGTCCTATCTCAATCTCGGCTCGAAGTGAAAGAAAGCTAGTATCTTGGGATTGACAACGCACATGTTCCCAAGCTGAAAAAAGGTTGCTGCTGATAGAGACATCAACGGATGCGAGTCTAATGAAAAGGTTTAACGTCTGCTACACATTCTTGTATATGTATTTTATATTGACCTATATTTTCAAATAATAAAAGCAAATCTATTTGATTGCAGACAGCTTCGTTGTGATCGCGTCACAATTCATAAAAACCTCTTCGCTTCGTACATCGTCAATGGGATAATATGGATCACCCATTACGCGAGTAACGCCATCGACGGAAGTATCATGCTTTCAAATCCCGTAAGTATTGATTGCATCTGCTTTGGATTTTGTGTCTTATTGACTACCATACTTAATCTTCATTAATCATTTGCCGAAACTTTTTAAACTTCTTCTTCTTCTTCTAAATTTTTCTTCTTTCTTTTTTTTTCTTCTTTTTTCTTTGTCTTTCTTCCTTTTTCTTCTTTTTACATCTTTTTTCTTGTTTTTCTTCTTTCGTCTTCTTTTTTCTTCTTCTTCCTTCTTTTTAAATCTTTCTTTTTCTTCCTTCTTCTTTTATTTCTTATTCTTCCTTTTTTCTTTCTTCTTTTTGTTCTTTTTCTTTCTCCTTATTCTTTGTGATTCTTTTTCTTCTTATTTTCCCCCTTTTTCTTCTTCCTAATTCTTCTTTTTCTTCTTTTTTCTTTTTGTCTTCTTTCTTCTTTTTCTTCCTTTTTCTTCTTTCCTTTATTTCTTTTTCTTCTTTTTGCTTCTTTTTCTTCTTATTCTTTCTTCTTTTTCTTCTTTCTTCTTTTTCTTCTTTTTTCTTTTTCTTCTTTCTTTTTCTTCTTCTGTCTTCTTTTTTCTTTTCTTCTTTCTTTTTTCTTTTCTCTTCTTTTTTCTTCTTTTTCTTCTACTTGTTCTGCTTTTGTTAATTCTTCCTTTTCTTCTTCTGTTTTCTTTTTCTTCGTTTTCTTCTTTTATTCATTTTCTTTTTTCTTTTGCCTTCTTCCTTTTTCCTTTTTTTTACTGCTTTTTTTCTTGTTCTTTCTTCTTGTGTCTTCATTTTCCTTCTTCCTTCTTTTTTCATCTTTTTATTTCTTCCTCTTTCTCCTTTTTGTTTTCTTCTTTGTCTTCTTTCTTATTCTACTTTTTCTTCTTCTTTCTCCTTTTTCTCTTGTTTTCTTTTCTCTTCTTCTACTTCTTTTTTCTTTTTCTTCTTCTTTTTTTTCTTCTTCTTTTTTCTTCTTTCTTCTTCATTTTCTTCTTTTTTCTTCTTTCTTTTTTCTTCTTTCTTTTTTCTTCTTTACTCTGCTTTCTTCTTCTTTTTCTTTGTCTTCTTTTTCATCTTTTTTCTTCTTCTATGTGTTGCGTCCCATCACGATCTGGTCGGTCATAGCTCTCCACAATTTCCTACTGTTGGTAACCCTGACTAATGTTTATCTCTATATTATCCCTCTCCTTACCTATTCCGACATCCATTTACACAAATTAGCTAGGTTACTCTCTGTTTCCCTCTGTCTATGTAAGACACGTTTCTCCACAACATCCTATCCTTTAAATATTTTTTATGAATACCACAAAAACCTACAATTAATACTAGATGATACACTAAGACACATCTTCCCAGCTAAAGAACCCCACGTAAATCAACAAATAACAACGAATAACGCCGAAGAGTTGGATCTTTAAAACTACAGAAGCTCACCGGTGAATATCATCCTAGTTATTTATGGGGGGGGGGTGTTAGCATTCTCCCAAATCAAGAAATCGACTCCATGCTATGATATCACAAGTTCCTACACCTAGATATAAATTATCAAATACTTTAAACCAATTAACCATACTGTACTTAACCACAAAATACTGCATCAGCTCTACTTACGAATTTTTATAAGGTCATCACCTCTTAATTGCTGTTGTTCTGGTTCACCCTGATTCGGGGTGGTAGAACATGTTAGGGTCCCAGCTATGGGCAAATAGTGAACCCCCGAACACTATGAAAGTATAAAAATACATTTTTACAGAAAATAGACCAACAATACATATTCATATAAAAAAATTACCAATAATACATCTTATATCAAAATGACCAACAAGATATTTTATTTGTAGTTGAAACCATAAAACTATGTTCAAAATATTCAGATTTTGGCATTAAATAACCCATAGAGGTGTTGATATGCCGCTAAACAAAATCAACCAACCAACAATAGATATTTAAATCAAAATGACCAACAATACATTTTATCTGAAGTTGAAGGCATACAATTGCGTTCAAAATATATTTAGGTGAGGCCATAAAATTGTGTTCAAAATATTCAGATTTTGGCATTAAATAACCCATGGAGATGTTGATATGCCGCTAAACAAAATCAACCAGTCAATAATACATACTTAAATCAAAATGACCAACAATACATTTTATTTGTAGTTGAAGGCATACAATTGCGTTCAAAATATATTTAGTTGAAGCCATAAAATTGTGTTCAAAATATTTAGATTTTGGCATTAAATAACCCATGGAGATGTTGATATGCCGCTAAACAAAATCAACCAGTCAATAATACATACTTAAAGCAAAATGACCAACAATACATTTTATTTGTAGTTGAAGCCATAAAATTGTGTTCAAAATACTCAGATTTTGGCATTAGAGATGTTGATATGCCTCTAAACAAAATCAACCAACCAGCACTATCAAATTATTCATTCTAAAAAAAACATTAGGATTAAATCTTAGCATCCTTATACACTGAAATTTTTTTCACTAACATTTCAGTCCATGAAACAAATGACATTATTTTTATTATCATTCACCAGTATTCTTCTCTTCCACCTCCGAAAAATAATCCCACCATATCATAAAAAAAATCTTTTATTAATGTCCACAACACAAGTCTCTTAGAAAACAAATATTCAATATACCCACCATTTATGCCTGATATATTGATGACACCTTCATTCAAATCAGATCCGTTAATGACATAATAGAACGTAAAAAACCTTTTGAAAAACATTCACTTATGAAATAAATATCAATAAAACTTCCAATTTCTAGATATTCCTATTGACTATAACAATAATAATTTTACCAATTGTCCATACAAAATCTCTACTAGTTCACTTGCCTTCTAAACTACAACAATGAATGCCCTGAAAAATATAAAACTGATGTTGTTAATAACCTAATCCAAAAAGCTACTCATCATCTAAAATAAGTTACCTTAAAGAATCAAATAATATAAAACAAACACCTACTGACATTGTCTACCCTAATTATATTGTCGACAAGTAAATCAAATTTCATTTAAACAATAATTTTAATAATAAAAACTTCAGTCGTAAACACATTATTGGCAATAACGCTATTCAAAATCAAATTCACCACAGTTACAAAAATGGCGGAGCAGCAATAAAAAAAAACATCATACATCGATATATAAAGCCAGTCGACAAAAACAAATACATCCGTGTCCTTATTTACCACAAAAAAAATTCTAAACTAGCAACATAATTATTAAAAATAATATCTCACATATTTTCAACCCCTATATAAGGACAATGTTGGATATAAATATACTTGCCAACTCGCAGAATTTTTCTCTGTAAATAAAAAAAAAGAAAAGAAAAACGCAAAACGTATTACATAGGATATACCACAACCACACTTTCACGGAGATTCACTTGCCACCGAGCGTCATCAGTGCCAGGAGACAATATATTAATAAGCAGCATAAGAATCATAGTAACATTAGACAGTCAAAACAGATTTATGATTCTTGAAGGAATACCCATACAACAAAAGCAAACATCAATAAATAAAAACAATTACAATTTAAAAGTTGGCATCATTAAATGTATCTTTAAAAAGAAGCATATCACACCAATGCTACATTCCTTGCTTACAACACTCTTTAATTCTACGACTTTAGATCCTAACCTGTGTCATTTGCGCATTCATCACATACTTCTAAAAGCTTATTTTAAAAATAGCTTCGTTACACCATTTCATATTTTTAATAAACTCTGTCTCTACCTACCCTGATAACGACATGAGAATATTGAAAGCTTGGACAATATTTCATGAACTTTTCATCCGAAATAAACTGCGGACAATTTCTGAGAAGTATTATATAAAAATAATATCTCCTGAATTTTCATCCATCTATATCAGACCAATATTTTGTACGAATATAATTGCCAGATCAGAGAATGTCTCATTGTAAATAAAATAAAAAACTTCTTACATAGGATATACCACAACCACCCTTTCACGGAGACTCATTTACAACCGAGCTGTCAATAGTGTTATCAGAAAACACATTGATAAGCAGCATAAGAACCAGAAGCATAGTAACATTTCACAGCTACTCACAAAGAATACCAAAATACGAACAAAATCAAATATTAAAAACAGATTTATGATTCTTGAAAGAATTCTCTTACAACAAAAGCAACCATCTATAAATAAAAACAATTTTAATTTAAGAGCTTGCATCCTTAAGTGTATCTTTAAAAAAACATGACATACTACACTTATATCACAACACTCCTTGCTTTCCCTGATAAAGACATGAGAATATTGAAAGCTTGGACAATATTTCATGAACTTTTCATCCAAAATGAACTGCGGACAATTTCTGAGAAGTATTATATAAAAATAATATCTCCTGAATTTTCAACCATCTATATCAGACCAATATTTTGTACGAATATACTTGCCAGATCAGAGAAAGTCTCTTTGTAAATAAAAAAAAAAGTCTTACATAGGATATACCACAACCACACTTTCACGGAGACTCAATTGCCACCGAGCGTCAAAAGTGCCAGCAGACAATATATTAATAAGCAGCATAAGAATCATAGTAACACTAGACATCTACTAGCAAAGAATACCAAAATGCAAACAAAATCAAATAGTAAAAACAGATTTGATTCTTGAAGGAATTCTCTTACAACAAAAGCAACCATCTATAAATAAAAACAATTATAAATTAAAAGTTCGCATCCTTAAATGTATCTTTAAATAACACGCTTATATCACAACACTCCTTATTACAACACTTATTAATTCTACAAATTTAGATGCCAAGCTCTGCCCTGTGCTCTTTGATCACATACTTCTAAAATCTTATTTAAAAACTAGCGATATTACGCCATTTCATAATTTCACTAAACTACCAAATTGTCTCTACCTACCCTGATAAAGACATGACAATATCGAAAGCTTGGACAATATTTCATGTAGTTTTCATCCAAAATGAACAGCGGAGAATTTCTGAGAAGTATTATTCGTAACTTGGAAAAATCGATCGTTAAAATTAATCGCCACAAAATGCGCGTCGTTTTAAATAGTATTTGCCTTAAAGAATTGTTGTCTCAATACAGAGAATTCTATCCTTCACAGCTCTTAGCAATATTTGTCTTTTACTATCCTTACCAGTTCATGTTCTGCCATCCATTTACACAACCTCGTTAGGTAGGTTACTCGCTGTTTCCATCTGCCCCTTCAGGACATGTCTCTCCACAACTTCCTATCCTTTTTAGCTCTTAGCAATGTTTGACTTTTACTATCCTTACCAGTTTATGTTCTGTCATCCATTTACACAAGTTCGTTAGGTAGGTTACTCGCTGTTTCCATCTGCCCCTTCAGGACATATCTCTCCACAACGTCCTATCCTTTGTAGCTCTTAGCAATGTTTGACTTTTACTATCCTTACCAGTTTATGTTCTGTCATCCATTTACACAAGTTCGTTAGGTAGGTTACTCGCTGTTTCCATCTGCCCCTCCAGGACATGTCTCTCCACAACGTCCTATCCTTTGTAGCTCTTAGCAATGTTTGACTTTTACTATCCTTACCAGTTTATGTTCTCTCATCCATTTACACAAGTTCGTTGGGTAGGTTACTCGCTGTTCCCATCTGCCCCTTCAGGACATGTCTCTCCACAACGTCCTATCCTTTGTAGCTCTTAGCAATGTTTGTCTTTTTACTATCCTTACCAGTTTATGTTCTCTCATCCATTTACACAAGTTCGTTAGGTAGGTTGCTCGCTGTTCCCATCTGCCCCTTCAGGACATGTCTCTCCACAACGTCCTATCCTTTGTAGCTCTTAGCAATGTTTGACTTTTACTATCCTTACCAGTTTATGTTCTGTCATCCATTTACACAAGTTCGTTAGGTAGGTTACTCGCTGTTCCCATCTGCCCCTTCAGGACATGTCTCTCCACAACGTCCTATCCTTTGTAGCTCTTAGCAATGTTTGTCTTTTTACTATCCTTACCAGTTTATGTTCTCTCATCCATTTACACAAGTTCGTTAGGTAGGTTACTCGCTGTTTCCATCTGCCCCTTCAGGACATGTCTCTCCACAACGTCCTATCCTTTGTAGCTCTTAGCAATGTTTGACTTTTACTATCCTTACCAGTTTATGTTCTGTCATCCATTTACACAAGTTCGTTAGGTAGGTTACTCGCTGTTTCCATCTGCCCCTTCAGGACATGTCTCTCCACAACGTCCTATCCTTTTTAGCTCTTAGCAATGTTTGACTTTTACTATCCTTACCAGTTTATGTTCTGTCATCCATTTACACAAGTTCGTTAGGTAGGTTACTCGCTGTTCCCATCTGCCCCTTCAGGACATGTCTCTCCACAACGTCCTATCCTTTTTAGCTCTTAGCAATGTTTGTCTTTTTACTATCCTTACCAGTTTATGTTCTCTCATCCATTTACACAAGTTCGTTAGGTAGGTTACTCGCTGTTTCCATCTGCCCCTTCAGGACATGTCTCTCCACAACGTCCTATCCTTTGTAGCTCTTAGCAATGTTTGACTTTTACTATCCTTACCAGTTTATGTTCTGTCATCCATTTACACAAGTTCGTTAGGTAGGTTACTCGCTGTTTCCATCTGCCCCTTCAGGACATGTCTCTCCACAACGTCCTATCCTTTTTAGCTCTTAGCAATGTTTGACTTTTACTATCCTTACCAGTTTATGTTCTGTCATCCATTTACACAAGTTCGTTAGGTAGGTTACTCGCTGTTCCCATCTGCCCCTTCAGGACATGTCTCTCCACAACGTCCTATCCTTTGTAGCTCTTAGCAATGTTTGTCTTTTTACTATCCTTACCAGTTTATGTTCTGTCATCCATTTACACAAGTTCGTTAGGTAGGTTACTCGCTGTTCCCATCTGCCCCTTCAGGACATGTCTCTCCACAACGTCCTATCCTTTGTAGCTCTTAGCAATATTTGTCTTTTACTATCCTTACCAGTTCATGTTCTGCCATCCATTTACACAACCTCGTTAGGTAGGTTACTCGCTGTTTCCATCTGCCCCTTCAGGACATGTCTCTCCACAACGTCCTATCCTTTGTAGCTCTTAGCAATGTTTGACTTTTACTATCCTTACCAGTTTATGTTCTGTCATCCATTTACACAAGTTCGTTAGGTAGGTTACACGCTGTTTCCATCTGCCCCTTCAGGACATGTCTCTCCACAACGTCCTATCCTTTGTAGCTCTTAGCAATGTTTGTCTTTTTACTATCCTTACCAGTTTATGTTCTCTCATCCATTTACACAAGTTCGTTATGTAGGTTACTCGCTGTTTCCATCTGCCCCTTCAGGACATGTCTCTCCACAACGTCCTATCCTTTTTAGCTCTTAGCAATGTTTGACTTTTACTATCCTTACCAGTTTATGTTCTGTCATCCATTTACACAAGTTCGTTAGGTAGGTTACTCGCTGTTTCCATCTGCCCCTTCAGGACATGTCTCTCCACAACGTCCTATCCTTTGTAGCTCTTAGCAATGTTTGACTTTTACTATCCTTACCAGTTTATGTTCTGTCATCCATTTACACAAGTTCGTTAGGTAGGTTACTCGCTGTTTCCATCTGCCCCTTCAGGACATGTCTCTCCACAACGTCCTATCCTTTGTAGCTCTTAGCAATGTTTGACTTTTACTATCCTTACCAGTTTATGTTCTGTCATCCATTTACACAAGTTCGTTAGGTAGGTTACTCGCTGTTCCCATCTGCCCCTTCAGGACATGTCTCTCCACAACGTCCTATCCTTTGTAGCTCTTAGCAATGTTTGTCTTTTTACTATCCTTACCAGTTTATGTTCTCTCATCCATTTACACAAGTTCGTTAGGTAGGTTACTCGCTGTTTCCATCTGCCCCTTCAGGACATGTCTCTCCACAACGTCCTATCCTTTTTAGCTCTTAGCAATGTTTGACTTTTACTATCTTTACCAGTTTATATTCTGTCATCCATTTACACAAGTTCGTTAGGTAGGTTGCTCGCTGTTTCCATCTGCCCCTTCAGGACATGTCTCTCCACAACGTCCTATCCTTTGTAGCTCTTAGCAATGTTTGACTTTTACTATCCTTACCAGTTTATGTTCTGTCATCCATTTACACAAGTTCGTTAGGTAGGTTACTCGCTGTTTCCATCTGCCCCTTCAGGACATGTCTCTCCACAACGTCCTATCCTTTTTAGCTCTTAGCAATGTTTGACTTTTACTATCCTTACCAGTTTATGTTCTGTCATCCATTTACACAAGTTCGTTAGGTAGGTTACTCGCTGTTCCCATCTGCCCCTTCAGGACATGTCTCTCCACAACGTCCTATCCTTTGTAGCTCTTAGCAATGTTTGACTTTTACTATCCTTACCAGTTTATGTTCTGTCATCCATTTACACAAGTTCGTTAGGTAGGTTACTCCCTGTTCCCATCTGCCCCTTCAGGACATGTCTCTCCACAACGTCCTATCCTTTGTAGCTCTTAGCAATGTTTGTCTTTTTACTATCCTTACCAGTTTATGTTCTCTCATCCATTTACACAAGTTCGTTAGGTAGGTTACTCGCTGTTTCCATCTGCCCCTTCAGGACATGTCTCTCCACAACGTCCTATCCTTTTTAGCTCTTAGCAATGTTTGACTTTTACTATCTTTACCAGTTTATATTCTGCCATCCATTTACACAAGTTCGTTAGGTAGGTTGCTCGCTGTTTCCATCTGCCTCTTCAGGACATGTCTCTCCACAACGTCCTATCCTTTGTAGCTCTTAGCAATGTTTGACTTTTACTATCCTTACCAGTTCATGTTCTGTCATCCATTTACACAAGTTCGTTAGGTAGGTTACTCGCTGTTTCCATCTGCCCCTTCAGGACATGTCTCTCCACAACGTCCTATCCTTTGTAGCTCTTAGCAATGTTTGTCTTTTTACTATCCTTACCAGTTTATGTTCTGTCATCCATTTACACAAGTTCGTTAGGTAGGTTACTCGCTGTTTCCATCTGCCCCTTCAGGACATGTCTCTCCACAACGTCCTATCCTTTGTAGCTCTTAGCAATGTTTGACTTTTACTATCCTTACCAGTTTATGTTCTGTCATCCATTTACACAAGTTCGTTAGGTAGGTTACTCGCTGTTCCCATCTGCCCCTTCAGGACATGTCTCTCCACAACGTCCTATCCTTTTTAGCTCTTAGCAATGTTTGTCTTTTACTATCCATACCAGTTTATGTTCTGTCATCCATTTACACAAGTTCGTTAGGTAGGTTACTCGCTGTTTCCATCTGCCCCTTCAGGACATGTCTCTCCACAACGTCCTATCCTTTTTAGCTCTTAGCAATGTTTGTCTTTTTACTATCCTTACCAGCACATGTTCTGACACCCATTTACACCATCTCTTTAGGTAGGTTACTTGCTGCTTCTCTCTCTCCCTTCAGGACATGTCTCTCCACAACGTCCTATTATTTGTATCTCTTAGCAATGTTTGTCTTTTTACTATTCCTACCAGTCCATGTTCTGCCATCCATTTACACCATCTCTTTAGGTAGGTTACTCGCTGCTTCTCTCTGTCCCTTCAGGGCATGTCTCTCCTCAACATCCTATCCTTTGTAGAGTATTAGACCACTGTCTCGTGCAAGACAATTCTTCTCGCCAGAATCTATTTCACATAGTTATAAGTCTACCAATCGCTCTTGCTTTGGATAGTGTTGCCACATTTGCAATATTATTGGTCCTGACCGAGCATCTCGGCTTCAGTCACTGTCCCACCGCCTTAATGAAGCCTTCCTCTGCCTTTTCTGTAAATACTTTCATGGACTTTATAAATTTAAACACAGTACGAGATTGGCAACAAGGTCTGATCAATTCACAGTGTTCTAGGCTAATAGTTTTTATTAATAGTTCTGAGGAATCTTTTAACAATGTACTTTCCTTCCTTATTTACGACCTCCTGCCACTGACTGTTCAATGCTTCGACGATAGAAATCACTAGGTTTTGATTCGAAAAATTCATCGTCACTTTCTAAGCTCAACATTGTTGTTGAATGAAACACCCCTCAAAGTGTCTAAGGGCGAAAGATATAGAAGTTTGAATGGAGTAAATCAGGGAAATATGGCGTGTGCGGCAGAACTCCCTAACCGAGCTATCCATGACTGGTGCTGGAGTTTGTTTCTCTCGCTCAATGCTTGTGGAAGGAATGCGTCGTTTTTCTGGATGTTAACACTGAGTGGAGATGCAGCAGATAAATAGATATGAACAGATTGAGATAGATAGATAGATAGATAGATAGATAGATAGATAGATAGATAGATAGATAGATAGATAATGAATAGAACGAGATAGATAGATAGATAGATAGATAGATAGATAGATAGATAGATAGATAGATAGATAGATAATGAACAGAACGAGATAGATAGATAATGAAAAGTACGAGATAGATAGATAGATAGATAGATAGATAGATAGATAGATAGATAGATAGATAATGAACAGAACGAGATAGATAGATAATGAAAAGTACGAGATAGATAGATAGATAGATAGATAGATAGATAGATAGATAGATAGATAGATAGATAGATAGATAGATAATGAACAGAACGAGATAGATAGATAGATAGATAGATAGATAGATAGATAATGAACAGAACGAGATAGATAGATAGATAGATAGATAGATAGATAGATAGATTCCAGTTGGGATCTCACATCAACACCTATGAGATTACCAGTTATACTTTCTTTTTTTTCTGTTCTTAATTTCAATAATCTTTTCATCTTCTACTTTCTGTTTTGTTTTAGTTGATTTGCAAATGCCTGCACGTTCTGGCTCAATACACATTATTGAGCAACTTTTCTTGGATGCTATGCGAAGGCGTCTACCTCTACACGATGATCGTGAGGACGTTTGTGTCCGGACAGAACACTGTCCGGCTCTGTTATGTGCTTGGCTGGGGTGAGTTTCTTTTTCCCTTTTTCTTCTTACCGGTTTGTCATTGCGATTAAATTCTATTCGATTGAACTGCAGCGAAGTGTTATGGGAACTTACCCATAATATTAATAGACTGTTCCGTACCTCGTAAATACTGCGCCTCAAGTAGGAGCAGCAGACGCTGCCTCAGTGTCGGAACAGCCGTTCAGACGGTTCTTTGCTGTGGAACTCTCCGCCTCGGCGGAGAGGAACTCGGACGGGGCTTTGCCGCAGGGCAAAGTGCCGTCCGGGGAGGTAGACAGTCCCTGAACCCGTGTATACGGGTTCTAATGGGTATATTTTGCCCGAGCCTACGGGCTCGGTAAGCCCACATTAAACCGGCCTTGTGCCACATCCGACACACGTGGGAGTGTTGTTAAACATCGACACTGAGTCAGTGTCGGAACAGTCGTTTAGACTGTTCTTTGCTGTTGATCTCTCCGCCTCGACGGGGAGGAACTCGGACGGGGCTTTGCCGCAGGGCAAAATGCCGTCCGGGGAGGTAGACAGCCTTGTGCCACATTCGACCCGTGTGTGGGGGGGGGGGGGTTAAATATCGACACAGAGTCAGTGTCAGTCACCCAGTGACTGGAACAGTCGTTTAGACTGTTCTTTACTGTCGAACTCTGCCTCGGCGGAGAGGAACTCGGACGAGGTCTTTGCCGCAGAGCAAAGTTTCGTCCGGGGAGGTAGACAGTCCCTGAACCCGTTTATACGGGTTCTAAATGGGCATATTTTTGGCCGAGCCTACGGCCTCGGAGAACCCACATTAAGCCGGCCTTGTGCCACATGTGACCCACGTGGGAGGGTTGTTAAATATCGACGCAGAGTGAGTGAGTGTCAGTCACACAGTGAGTCAGTCAGAGACAGAGTCGCGTCAGACGATTACTGTAAGACATTGGAATAGTGATACTGGTCGAGACAACATAGTTCTCTCTAACCTAACCTGATTGTTATTACTAACACTTCTATTTCTTTTGTACATATTCTGTTTGTAATATATCTGTGCTATTCCATACCTGTGTTCGAGTTATTCTTCATTGGTTCTGCCTTGGACCATCACCGTGGTACAAGGAACCTGGACCATAACACGAAGCATCCAAGTATTTGAAATGAGATGCTACGGAACCCTCGTAGACCACATCACAGATGGTGCAGCGACGGATGCCATCTGACAAGAAAGAGGCACAAGAAGAGAAAGTTCAAATGATACTTACGCGTTACAAGGCGCAAAACTCTCCCAACTGCCATCCTACAAGCTACCACTTTAGGGAAAAGAAGAGGCAGAGTGATGGGAAAATAGCCTGTTAATATCACTGTGTCGACTAAAATCATTCGCGTAGACTTATGGAGGGAGACCGTCAAATGCTTAGCTGCGCAGCGACCCTTCGACCACACTCGGTCATCAGACTGATGCTGATTATGATGATGTTGATGAGGATTTGTGAAGGTCTTTGTTTCTACACCGAAACGTTTTATATCAAAATTACATAATTGCTCGGTCAGCTGCTCGCTAAGTTTAGTCCACTGTGTCGTGCGAATCTATCTTAAATCCAATGGCGGCGCCTCGAAACCCGAGGGGCCTCAAGAAAATACCTTGGTACAAAGCGTATAGAGCAAAGTTACGAATCGGTATTTTATTGGAAAAAAAAATCCGAAGACTAAAACCAGTTCCAAAGCAGCTTAAAAAGTCTTGTAAGTCTCGATTGAAGAAGAAGAAGAAGAAGAAGAAGAAGAAGAAGAAGAAGAAGAAGAAGAAGAAGAAGAAGAAGAAACGAAGAAGACGAAGAAAGGGAAGAAAAGAACGAAGAAGAAGAAGAAAAAACGACGAAGAAGAAGAAAAAAAACGAAGAACTTTTGACACACTGCTTTTTGGCGGGCACGAGTGTTCAAGATTGCCATTACAATATATATATATATATATATATATATATATATTTGAATTGGACAAGGTCCGACAATTTATTTAAAGACATTTTATGTTATATATATATATATATATGTATATATATGATATGTTTAACGTTCTTTTTATAGATACAAGTATTTAAGCAAATGCTCTGTTTTATAATAAACAGTATTAAATAACATTTACCGGCCTGAATGTCCGAGAAATTTTCATAGAAAATGTTCGTTCTCCGACTGGAATCGAACCTGTATCCTATACGGAACCGTCATTTCGCGTGACGTGCCTTAACCGTTCGGCCACAGAGAAGCGTCTGGTTAGCAAGGTCGATTTTACTATCTTTAAACTTAAATCTTACATGAATCTCTTCTATTCATATCTGCTCTAGTAATAATAAAGTGTATATATATATATATATATATATATATATATATATATATATATATATATATATATATATATATATATATATATATATATATATATATATATATATATATATATATATATATATATATGATGAAGATGTGGAAAAGACAAAGCAAAATCCGAATATGTGAGGTTACTGTTTTTATTTTGTTTTTGTTTTTATTATTCAGACGTTTCCGTCAAATAGACCTTCTTCAGGATATGGTTAATGGAGACATATTTATATTAGATTTAAGTTAGATGAAGAGACGATATATACAGGACTGGTCAGAAACAGAAAAACTGAAATTCTAAAGTCAGAGTATTCTTTCTTGGAGTCGGATACGCTGGCGTCGCGTGGGCGGCGCTACGAAAACCTGCTCACAGCGAAAAGATTGTATCCTAAGTGGAAGGTGGGGGGACTTATCGGTACGTTTGTCAAGCATTAATCTTGCTAGAAAACTTGATATATGAAAGAAACCTTGTCGTTTCTGACCAGTCCTGTATATATCGTCTCTTCATCTAACTTAAATCTAATATAAATATGTCTCTTTCCCAACGCCGTAAGGTTGCCTCTCTGTGTCTTTTCTATAAATACTTTCATGGTAAATGTTCGAGTGATCTCTTCGCGATGATATTTAGACTTTATGAATTTAAGTACGGTACGAGGTGGAGTAATGGATAGCGGCTCGGATTGAGGAATCGTAGAGCCGAGTTCGAATTCCAGTTGAATCCATTACATTCACTTACGTGCTAATACGCTTGGGAAAGGTATGAATCCTCTTCTTCTCCTCCCAGCTATGGGTAAATAGCAGAACAGACCTGGTTCTATAACCCTGGATGGAAACTGGTCTACCACAGTAAAAAAATGCCAACCTACTGCAGGAAAAAAATCTGCCTCGTCAGTCATGTATCGAAAGATACATGATCGCCTAAGCGTGTCTCACGCATGGCACCTAACTGATATAACTGACTGACTAGTCTAGCGTCGAAATCTCATCAATTTATGGTTGAGCTGGCTAGATGTAACCGCAAGTTCTATGCTAACAGTTTCTTCCCTCGTACTTCTCGCTTATGGAACTCCCTTCCGGCTACATGTTTCATGTTATCAACTTTATTCAATCATTTTATTCAGTTAGCGCCGGTGTGATCACCACTCCCCCCTCCATCCCACAATTGGTGCTCATGACGACATTCAAGGCAGAATACTAAAATGGCTTACTGGTTCGCGTGTCTCAGAAGTGGATTTGTCTTTGAAGTTACCTTCTTCTAGTCTTTACCTAAAGAGGCAAGACGTAAAAAGCAGCAGGTGGTTTTGAATTCAAAGTTTCCTTCTCCTATACTGGTTGCCACCCAAGCCCATCGGACCCAGTCTATAACCAAGTAATTGTTTTAAGGTCTCTGATTGTCGGCGGGTCATAATTCTTTCTGTTTTCGTGTATCAACTTTATTCTTCAAGAAGTAAAGGACAATTCCATTTATCTCCCCCTCTTTATCATTCTCAGTCTGTTCATCTCTTTCTTTCACTCTCTCTCTCTCTCTTAATTTGTCTCTCTCACTCTCTCTCTACCATTCCACTACTGTTCATCTCTCTCTCACTCTCACTCTCTCTCTCTCTCTCTACTATTCCCAGTTTGTTCATCTCTTTATCTATCATTCGCAGTCAGTCATTCACTCTCTCTATCATTCTCAGTCCGTTCATCTCTCTCCCTCCCTTTCACTCTCTCTCTCTCTCCCATTCGCAGTCAGTTCATCTCTCTCTGTATCATTCGCAGTCTGTCATTCACTCTCTCTATCATTTACAGTCAGTTCATCTCTCCCTCTCTCATTTTCTCTCTCTCTCTCTACCATTCCCAGTCTGTTTATCTCTCTTTCTCTCTCTCTCTCTCTCTTTCTCTCTCTCTCCAATTCCAAGTCTGTTCATATCTCTATCATTCTCAGTCTGTCATTCACTCTATCATTCCCAGTCTATTAATCTCTTTCTATCATTCTCAGTCTTTCATCAATCTCTCTCTCTCTCTCTCTTTATCTCTCTCACTTTTATTCTCGCTCTTTTTATCTCTTCCTCTTTCTCCTTCTCCGTCTGTTCATCTCTTGTTCTCACTCATCTTTCTCTTCATCTCTCTCTCTCTCTTTCTCTCTCTCTCATTTTCAATCTGTTCATCTCGAAGTACTTCCTCATAAGTACCAACAAGTCATTTGCAAATAATGATGACTATATAATTGAACAAAATGTAACTTTACTTTTTGAAGAATAAATTTGATACACGAAAACGCAAATTATTTATTGCACCGATATTCAGAGAACTTAAAACGATTATTTAGTCACAGAGTGGGTACTATAAAGGCTATAGTACCCACTCTGTGGCAAACAATCTAGGAGAAGGAAACTTATTTTAGTGCATCATTTTACTTAAAATTATTACCACGTGACACAAATAATAGTCAGTGTATAATTTAAACAAATTAGTCATAAATAATCGACAGTGCCTTTTTATAGCCATCTGGTACTTATATTATTGCCATATTTACCTAAGTTGCGAAATAATCGTTTTAAGTTACACGTTAATCGTTATAAGTGTTGCGCTTAGAAATTTACATTTCAAGTATGAAAATGAAGCTAGCAGATATAGATTCTACTAAATGCTAGAAAGATTCTTTTTGTAAAGGCACTGATATTCAGGGAAGTAAAAACGATTACTTGGTTACTTATTTTAGTGCAACATTTTACTTAAATTTATTTCTACGTGACGCAAACAATAACTAGTGCATTATATAAACAAATTAGCCGTAAATAATCGACAGTGCCTTTTTATAGCCATCTGGTACTTATATTATTGCCATCAACGACAGAGAATTTTACTCAAAAGGTATCGGAATTTTAAGAGATCGTCAAAAACGTTTTTCGCGTCAAAACCTACGAAATTTTACTGAAATGGCATAAAAGAAATGCCTGATGAGAGGCCCGAATTCATTTGAATATAATGGCGAACAGATAACTGAATAAAGTGGAAATTATTTTTAAACACGTCTTAGTACCATAGTACCCCCCAATATTTCTACATTCATGTCCCTTCACCACATAGGCAGTCATGTCTCTCCACGACTGCCTTATTTTATTATCTGTGGATAAAAGTGTATTTTTGGAAAAGATGGCGGATTCTCTTTGCCTTCTCCACAGCTTGAAATACAGGAACTCCTTCTCCTAGAATGGCTGCCAACCAAGGCTCGAGTTCTGAATCTAATCTGATTTTTAAACCCGAGGCGGGGAGAGAGAAGGCGGATCGCATGCCGTTTCCGAAGGCATTAGCACAAAAGTGAACGCAACCGACGGGGTGGGGCAAATTGAACTCGTTTCCTCGGTTTCACTTCACGCAGCGATAGTTTTTACGCCACCCGCACACCATATTTTTGTCTTTGCATTGCCTTCTCCATAGATTCTGAATTTTACTTGATTTTTAAGTCTCCTTACTACCTTGCCATAGTTAGAGAGTCCAGGCAATCCTGCTATTTAATCCATAGAGGGAAGACAAAATATGTAAGAGAACGGAAACTGGCCTCAGCTGGACATTTCCACTTTCTGCGCCACTAAGTATTATGTTATTCGTGAGCCGAACTTGGTACAACCGGCACCAAATTAATAATTATTTTTTGTTTCCTTACGGTGTGGCCAATCGTCTTTCTTTCGTCTGAACCTAAACTTTTCTTTTTCTATTCACCCGGACAGGGACTGCCATATTATAGAAGACAATGCATCGTAACGAAATGCATGATACAATTCCCGTTGCAACGTTGTACGCGAAAGGACGAAACCATCGCATTTGAAAGGCGGGGATACCGGCTCAGAAAAAAAAAAAAGATTCAATACGCAACTGTTATGGTAGAACTGCAAATTCAACGATAAAATAAATAAGCTTTCGGTTTATGGCAATTGCTCTTGCTTGCTTGCTTGCTCTCTCTCTCTCAAGTTTCAACCCACAAGAAATGCATTGATAACAATTTTACAATGAAAATCAGAAAGAAAGGGATTGTCAGTGGCCAGGAATGAATGCAAGCCTTACTGATAGAATAGGGCTATTACATGTATAATGGAAATGCATTGTTAATGATTTTACTATAATAATGCATTGAAAATCAAGAAGAAAGGGATTGTCAGTGGTCAGGAATGAAGGCAAGCATTACTGATAGAATAGGGCTATTACATGTATAATGGAAATGCATTGTTAATGATTTTACTATAATAATGCATTGAAAATCAAGAAGAAAGGGATTGTCAGTGGTCAGGAATGAAGGCAAGCATTACTGATAGAATAGGGCTATTACATGTATAATGGAAATGCATTGTTAATGATTTTACTATAATAATGCATTGAAAATCAGGAAGAAAGGGATTGTCAGTGGTCATGAATTTATCCTGTGCTTACTGACAGTACGGTGTTATTATATGTGTGAGTGTCTGCGACGACAATCTTTTGGATAATGCGGTTTTTGCCATGCATCATCTGTCCTGGGAAAACTCTAAACCTGCCGCTCAATTAGGCGTTCCTTTGATTTCACGATGTTTAGACTCAGTTTTTCGATGGACATTTCTCAGAGCCAATTTTCCGAAGTAATCTCCGACAAAATGTTAACCTCTGTGTTTGACAGGCTTCGATTCATGAAGTGGAAAAAAAACAGAGAAAGATCGCATATTGCGTTCATAACTTTATTTAGATATCTTGGATTTGGATACTGTCTGAGTTATAGCAAAGTGGACAGTCAGACGAAAGGTTTACAGCATCACGATTCTTAAATTGTTCCAAGACATTTTTTTGCATGTCAGTCAAGATTTTCAACTTCTTAAAATAAAATTGGATATTAGAGTGTATCAAATTTATTTTCATATTTTCAATGACCTTTACCTCAAAGCTAATTTAATATACAAATCAAATGATTTAACTATATTATTAATATTAATATTTGTCTATATTTCTGAGATGAGGTATTATGTACACTATTTACATTATTCGGACTATTGTCCTCATCTTTGTTGCCATATTTATCGCCCTTCAGTATCTGTCTATATTTCTGAGATGAGGTATTATGTACACTATTTACATTATTCAGACTATTGTCCTCATGTTTGTTGCCATATTTATCACCCTTCAGTATCTGTCTATATTTCTGAGATGAGGTATTATGTACACTATTTACATTATTCGGACTATTGTCCTCATCTTTGTTGCCATATTTATCACCCTTCAGTATCTGTCTATATTTCTGAGATTAGGTATTATGTACACTATTTACATTATTCGGACTATTGTTCTCATCTTTGTCGCCATATTTATTACAACGTTTCGGCCGTTGTATGCTCCGGCCTTCTTCAGGTGGTTGGAATGTCGAACTGAACCCTTTATTTCGCTCACTGGGGTAGACTGTTCTAGTTCCACGTGCCATGTTTTAATGGATGTCTGTTATCAGATATCTCCTGTTAATTCCCCTCTCCAACTTCTCCACTGCCTTAACCAGGTATTGAACTCGCACTCTTTGTCCTCAAGGATAAAGGCGTTAGATCCAGTGACACGACCCAATATTTCATTTTTTTTAATTTTCGTGAATTTGTTACAGACTTAGGGAACCCAGACTCTGTTGAGCATCTGAGAGGGAGAGGCAAGAGAGAGGGAAATAGTGAGTAAAAGAAATAGATGAGGAATAAAAAAAAGTTTAATCCTGTTACGCGACCTAATGCTCTGTTGAGGACATTTCATTATTTTAAAGAGAGACTATGTTATTTTTCTTATAATTATCTAGGAATGGCCATGGGTTGAAATGTACAGAGTACAGCATTAAGAAATTATTATTAAATCCGTGTAATTTAAACGAGATCTGTTACTTATTATTATGATTATTAAACTTATAAGGAAATGGCTGATATTAAAAATACCATTTTCTCTTGCCTTATATGCTGAAGCCACATCACAGATATAATGTATGACCATGTCAGTTATCAAGTAAGACCTTAATTCACTTCTTTTTCATATCTGCTAATACGTTTCTGACTCTTGACTTCAAGAAAATTTGGTTATATTAAAAGTATTTTCGTTCTTACGAACCTTTACGCCAAAGCTTATTTTATGTACACATCTAAAGATTACCAATGACTACACCATTATTATTATTATTATTATTATTATTATTATTATTATTATTATTATTATTATAAGTTTTTCATTAGAATAGAAACATACACTTGTACAATCAGCATCCTTACCTTCTTTGACCTCAGACAGGAAGAATTAATAAAGACACAGCTTAATGAAAAGCAGAATCGCCAAGCAGAAATGGACAACAAATAAGATTCGCAGTCTTTCCAAGATAGTAATGAATTCGGTACGAGTTCGTCGTCCATATTTGCGACTTCGTAAATATTAAATGGCTTCAATGTAGTGAATTGGCAATTCACTACATTGAAGCCACTTGAAGCAATTCAGAATTGCTTAACAAGACAGCTAAGTCGATAAACCTTTCAGGAAATCAATCATCTCGTGGCATTCACACTTGTAGCCTTGTGCCAGACTAGGCTGATTTTATAATATATAACGACGTACTTATCGAGAGAGTTCAGTAGTCAATTATTACAGTTATGGGGTCAGTCTACCTGGATTTTAGGTGGAAAAATAAAATTCGAATGTCGTGTCCACAAATACAACACAAAATATTATTTGTTGCGGCCATGAAGAGATCGATTGTTCGAAATGATTTGTCGCAAGTGAGTCTGAAAAGTTTCCAAGTGTTTTTGTTTCAAGTGATGGAATTAAGTACTATGGTACGCCAATATGTCTGTGGGGGTGAAGGACACGCTTGTAGTGGGCCGTGGGGTGAAGATGTGAAGAATACACGTGGGTAAAAATTTCCTGCTAGCCGGTCCAGCTACATGAGAATGTTGGACTTTAATTAAGTCCAAAGAAGACAAGGAAAACAAATAAGACCGATATATGTGTGTGTGTTGTGAGTGTTCGTACGTACGTGTGTTGTTCTTACGCATATTCTTCTCACCAGCAAAAACGTGTGTTCCACCCAAGTCCAAAAAATTACCAAAAAGTAGTTAGCAAAAATCTACTTCAATGACTAGAATCTATGCTAATGTTCTTCCCTCCTCTGAATGGCGTGACCAATCAGAAAATTCTCTCGGTGAACAGCAGCCGTTGTTTTTCGCTTATAAAAGAAGATTTTTTTGAGCTTGGGATGGAGACGCGTTTTTGCTGGTGAAAAGTGATGGTTGGACGTGTGACACCCATTTTGTCGTTTCTACGTTGTTTGTTGGACTGTTACGTCGGACTATCGTTTGAACGGTGATTTGGCTACAAGTGTTGCGGTCGAGAGACAAGAAATCTATTGCAGACGTTTGTTGCTACTTTAAGTTGACAGTTTTTTTTCTTTCTTTTTTTTCTTTTTACTACTACAAGTACCTCATTCGGGGTACTTCAAAAGCACCTCCTGTATCCGTATCATTTGCAACGTGTGCAGGTTCTTCGCTCTCTGATCATTCACTACGAGGTAACTTTTGCCGTTGGTTTATTGCATAAACTGCTGATCCGTTGTTTGTCTCTTCATTTGTGGGCGGATTGGAATCTCCATGGTACAACACAGCCTGGACACCAGCACGATTAATGTGTGTGCTGGAATTGTAGGTGACTGTCTGGCAGGTCCAAATGTTCTCTCAGCACGGCTAAAAGGAGCTGTCTACAGGGATAATTATTTCGAACATACTTCCAGACACGCTAGAAGATGTAATACGAAAACGCATGTAGTTTATGCATGATTTCAGTCACATTTTTGTGATGCACTGGCTGACATCTACCACGAGAGATGGGGAGGTGAGAGGACCGGTTCCATGGCTTGCACGTTCCCCCGACTTCAATCCATTGGATTTTTATCTGTGGGGCGACATAACAAAATTGGTTTATGCAGTAAACATTAATAATGCAGAGATGCTTTATCAACGTGTCATGGGGTCTGCGAAACCATTCGACACTGTGTAGGAGTATTTGAAAGGGTCCGCCAGTCAATTATCCGACGGGTGCATGCGTGTATAAAAGCAAGTGGAGGACATTTGTTATGAGCTGCTGTGTTGAGGTATAACGATGGCCTTTTGGACATTTTAACTTGTTTTGATGCAAGGAACCCGCCCCCCAAAGTTTGTAAAAGTATTTTTGGATTGTATCATGGATTGTTCAGTTAGCTGCTTCTACAATAAACTTTAAACTTAATAACTCAAAAATGAACGATTTTTGGACATATGTTTATATGGATTTTTTAGTTTGTAAAAATATTTTTGACACATCATATATATATATATATATATATATATATATATATATATATATATAAAAATAAAAAAATTAAAAAAATAAAAATAAAAAATGTTTAACGTTCTTTTTTTATAGATACAAGTATTTAAGCAAATGCTCTGTTTTATAATAAACAGTATTAAATAACATTTACCGGCCTGAATGTCCGAGAAATTTTCATAGAAAATTTTCGTTCTCCGACAGGAATCGAACCTGTATCCAATACTGTTCCGTCATTTCGCGTGATGTGCCTTAACCGCTCGGCCACGAAGAAGCGTCTGGTTTTACTATCTTTAAACTTAAATCTTCCATGAATCTCTTCTATTCATATCTGCTCTAGCGTATCAAATGTAAACAAATGACGTCATATATTTTTGAATTGGACATAGTCCGACAATTTATTTAAATAAATTGTCGGACTTTTTTTTTTTTTTTTTAAGCGTATCACCCCGAGCAAGGCCGGTGGCCACTATCACGCAAGGGGTTACAGAAGGGTTGGAGGAAGAGCAGATAGGAGTGGTAAAGGAAGGGATGTGGAGAAAGAGAAGGACGGAGGGCACCTGCCCTCTCTAAATTGTACAACCGCTGCCTCAAGGACTCCTGTTTTCCTGACTGCTGGAAGTCCTCTACCATTGTTCCTGTCTTTAAGAACTCTGGCGACCCCTCCAACCCTTCTAATTACCGTCCTATCAGTCTCCTTCCCATCTTCGGCAAAGTCTTCGAGGCCATTATCAACGCCGAAGTGACTACTCACCTGATATCCCACGACTTTGTCCAATTCATTGTACTTGCGTGATTGTTGTAAAGTTCTTTTACGTCTGACTGCATTAGTCAAGACGGGAGTTCTTTAAGGGTTACATTTTGGCGGCTGAGATGAAACGCACGAGTATGTAAAGAGAGCGAGAAGTATTCGTGTTTGGTTTTTATAGTATGTTGTATCACGTGACAGGATCAACCTTAGAAGGTGCGAAAACAGACTTGTCGTATGCAGGTGATTTGATTGGTCGGAACTGACCAATAAGCGAGCTAGATTGGAGGAGATTAGCCAATGAATGCTTGTCAAACGATTTCCATGTATGTATGATGGTGGTGGTAATACCACAAATACAATATGCTTTTTGCGCACGCTGTGTTTTTTATTACTGTATACCTACTTTTGCATATTACAGCTCTTCCGGTGATTCCAGTGACTATATATTCAGTGATTCGATCAAGCGTGTCGGATTTGGATAAAAAGTAAGTTCAATCATTCAAAAGTCAGTTTATTTGGCAATGTTTAGCTTTCATGCCCGCAAAAAAAGCCAAAAAACGGTGGGTCAAAAATAAAGGTTTTCCTCTAGGTAAACTAATGTTTAACATCGAAAAACATAAGAAAAACTCATTTCTTTTAATAATATGTGGAAATATCCACTCTTAGCCTGATAATGTTCGCGAGACCGGAAACACGTGTAGCAAAATTATGGAAAATAAAGCATGATAAAGTAATATTTATGAAGCATTTTTTATTCATAAATTTACAAAATAAAAAAAATAATTCCCTCAGCAATGTTTATTACTTTATAAAGACTGTTGTCCTCATCTTTATTGCCATATTCACGACGTTTCGGACGTTGTACGCTCCGGTCTTCTTCAGGTGATATACGTTGGAATTTTGAACCGAACCTATTATTTAGTCAACGCTTTTGGATATCCGTCCTGGGTATGACGATAAACTACGTCCAACAGCAAGGCCCCTAATCAGGGGGTTTTGAGGAGCGTGAGACCATTTCTTAATTGCTGGTGTTCCCAGATCCACCCTGACATGGGGTGGTGGCACCTGTTAGGTTCCCAGAAATGGGCAAATAGTTAACTCCAAACTGGGGTCAAAACGCTATAAAAATGTAAAAACAGGTTTTAATACCAGAAATTCATTTTGTAAAAAATTATTACCAAAAATACATTATTACCAACAATACATTTTTGGAAAAAAAATATTACCAGCTATACATTTTTTTGAAAAAAATATTAGCAGCAATAGATTTTTGAAGAAAAAAATATTACCAGCAATACATTTTAGGAAAAAAAATTTACCAGCAATAAAAAAATTGTTCGTCATTAAATAACCCATTGATTGAGGTTGATATGCCGTAAAACAAAACAAACCAAACCAATCTGAAGAACAAAAAAAATGTATAAATTCACTTTCATTATATATTTAGGTTTTATTACAGTTTTAATCGTCGCTTTTTAAAACAAATATTGTCGCAGAGTGAAGGTTGTTAAAAAGGCGGTGTCATGCGAAAAACTGTCCTTTTGACACGAAGGTCCAAGTTTGCTGATATTTTTCTGGTGACATTATTTATCGAATTGAATTTTTCATTTTGTGAATAAATGAATCATTTTCACCTTACACCATAAACTTTACCTGGGAAAAGTTTTTTCACAAAAATAAAACATAAACTTGTACAATCAACAACCTTACCATCTTTAAATTGAGAGAGGAAGAACGAAGAAAATTTGCCTTTTTTAAAATTCTAAGTACCGTTTTTCAGAACAACAAACATTGCCAAAGGAATCTTATTCCAATTTTAATCATTTTTTAAACATTGCCAAAAAATGAAGGTAGTTAAAATAAAAGTGATGTCCTTTTGACATTACATTTTTTTTTTTTTGTGGGCACGATAAATATTGCATTGAATTAGTTTTAGTTATTAGAATGTTGTCAATATAAAATTATTCTTTTAAATAATCTAATAAATAAATATTGTTTAGTATTTTTGTTGTAAATTCTGAAGCACAAACAAAATGTATAAATTCACTTTCATCATATGTTTAAGTTTTATTCCAATTCTATTCATCGCTTTTTAAAACAATAAACATTGTCGCGGAGTGAAGGTTGTCAAAAAGGCGGTGTCATGGGAAAAACCGTCCTTTTGACACGACGTCTTATTGTGGTCACGAAGATTCAAGTTTGCAGATATTTTTCTGGTGACATTATTTATTTATCGAATTGAATTTTTCATTTTGTGAATAAATGAAACATTTTCACCTTACACCATAAACTTTACCTGGGAAAAGTTTTTCACAAAAATAGAACATAAACTTGTACAATCAACAACCTTACCAATTTTGAATTGAGACAGGAAGAACGAAGAAAATTTGCCTTTTATTAAAATTCTAAGCACCGCTTTTCAAAACGACAAACATTGCCAAAGGAGTGAAGGTAGTTAAAATAACAGAATGACATAGTTAAAAGTAACAGACCGTTTTATTGCTGTCATGAGGGTTAAACTTTACCGTTGATCCTATCCAAGCGTAATTTCAATTTACAAAAACAGTTCTGTCCGCCAAAAGAATGTAGTATCTTCACTCACACCATAGGGGTAAAGGTAGAGGAAATTTAGGCTTGTTTTAACGAAAATAAAAACAGGAAATATAAACGTACACAATACTGAAAAAATCGTACGTTAATTTCACACAATTTTATTTAAGTATTAGTGTATATTGTCGTGTGTATTTTACATTAGAATTGTCTTAATGTACATGTTATAAAAGGGAGCCATTTACTCCGTAGTGTTACAAGTCCTATCGCGGAGGGAAGGTACACATGTGTTGTCATCCCGACAGTTCTTGGGTGAAGAGATTGGATATCACGTCTTTTGGCGGGATCTCCGTGCTTTCGGCAGGAACAGATTTGTTGCATGCTGGGAGTATTTTTTTTTTTATTTCTTTTAAAGAAGGTTTAAATATTATTGTTTTATTTATTTATAATTTTCATTATTATTATTATTTTATAATTTATTTTTATTTATTTATACTAATAATGATATCCCTACAAGTAATTCACTTTACCAATCAACCATAGATCAACCTTCTAAAATGTATGATTATTCTTTTAAGCCTTTTTGCTTTTATTTTGATTTTTGAATGTCTTTTTATTTGTAGCTGCTGGATTTCCTGGTCCTGGGTGATTTGGATAATCGATGGGCCGGTGATGCTCTTCCTGTTGGTGCGTATTGTCGAAAAAATACCTCCATCTTTATTAGGCTAGATTAATTTCATATTTACAAGATTATAAATATATACAAACCAACTATAATGTCACACGTGTTTTATATTTCTTTGATATTTTTATGAAATAAGGAATAAAAAAACTTGTTTTCATAATTATTTATAAAATAGTAAATAATGAATATGGCATTGTAGCTGGTTTAGATATTTTGATAATTTTGTAATTTTTTATTCATTTTTTAATAAATCACGTGCTTTCGACTTGTTATACATTTATAATTTATAGCGTTCTTCATTCAAAGATACCAGACTTTTCATCTTTTTCTCCATATCTCATTCTCTGATGAAACTTTAATAAAAGTGAAACCTGTTAGATTGATAAACGTTTCCTATTTGTTCTTCATCTTAACATCCTGGCGGATTTCGATCCATATTTCAACAGCATATGATTTTTAACTAATATATATATATATATATATATATATGTAAGCAAATGTGTGGATGTAGATCCGACGGTATGATGAAAATGTGGAAAAGACAAAGCAAAATCCGAATATATGAGTTTACTGTTTTTATTATGTTTTTGTTTTTGTTAACAATAACAAAAACATAATAAAAACAGTAAACTCATATATTCAGATTTTGCTTTGTCTTTTCCACATTTTCATCATATATATATATATATATATATATATATATATATATATATATATATATATATATATATTATACACACACACGAGTATATATATATATATATATTATACACACACACGAGTATATATATATATATATATATATATATATATATATTATACACACACACGAGTATATATATATATATATATATATATATATATATATATTTATATATATATATAATATACACACACACGAGTATATATATATATATATATATATTTATATATATATATAATATACACACACACGAGTATATATATATATATATATATTTATATATATATATAATATACACACACACGAGTATATATATATATATATATATATATATATTTATATATATATATAATATACACACACACGAGTATATATATATATATATATATATAGATATATATTTATATATATATAATATACACACACACGAGTATATATATATATATATATATATATATTTATATATATATATAATATACACACACACGAGTATATATATATATATATATATATATATTTATATATATATATAATATACACACACACGAGTATATATATATATATATATATATATATATATATATATATATAATATACACACACACGAGTATATATATATATATATATATATATATATATATATATATATATATATATAACTATGAACCTAAAGAGCCAGGGAAACCTACCTATGATTCACCTAGGCGAACCGTCAGTGTTACACTGGCCCCTTGCCAATGTAACCTGACGATCCGCGTGGGTGAAACCTAGGTAGGTTTGCCTGGCTCTTTAGGTTCATAGTTAGATTTGCTCTACTTCGTGTATTGAGCACTTTACTTAGTTACTTTTGCTTGACTCGTGTTGTGCTTTTTTTTCTTTGGACTCTGAGCTTGGATTCTGGACGATTGTTTTCACCTCAATTTCATGTTCTTAGTTCTTTCTTTTTTGTCCCTTATTTTTCCTTGGGAATTGGTTTGTTCATTTACAAGCCAAATCACCTAAGGTTTTTTCAGATGAGTATAGTTACTTATATTTATAATATATATATATATATGATGTCACACATTATGAAATGGACAAATAGTTCGGATAATGTAAATAGTGTACATAATACCTCATCTCAGAAATATAGACAGATACTGAAGTGTGATAAATATGGTAACAAAGATGAGGACAATAGTCAGAATAATGTAAATAGTGTGCATAATACCTCATCTCAGAAATATAGCCAGATACTGAAGTGTGATAAATATGGCAACAAAGATGAGGACAATAGTCCAAATAATGTAAATAGTGTGCATAATACCTCATCTCAGAAATATAGACAGATACTGAAGGGTGATAAATATGGCGACAAAGATGAGGACAATAGTCCGAATAATGTAAATAGTGTATAATAAATAGTGTTTAAAAAACGCCTGATAATTATGCACCAACCCAATGTCTACGATACGTATGCACACATTTACGAATATACATTATCCTCTGAATCCCACATAGACAAACTGGAATTGTTATGCACTTACATACATATATCTATATTCCTGATTTTTCAAGAAGGCTTGGAAATTCTTGAAACTTCGGATGAATGTGTCGTCTCTCCTTGAATTCGGAATGCCAAAAAATACGTCAACGCTGGTTGAGTGAACGTGAAGCATGATTAACCGATAAAATATCAAACAACAGAAAAGTAAAAAAAAAATACCAGAATTTACAAGAAAGTAAGGTTTCTTTTTTTTTAATTCTTGTGCATCTGACTGAAGCATAACACATTTATATACACATAGAGACACAAATGTGCGATTCTTGTTGATTTTGTCATCATCATCATCATCATTATTACTATTACCGTTTTTTCTTGATGCCATGTCATCCATATTCCAACAAAGAAGGAAACACTGAAACTATTTCTACACAGACTCATAAATTTAATCCTTCTAAATTGAACCTTTTGGGATTGCCACTAATGTCCAACATAACGAAATCCCGGACACTATGTTGTCATGAACTACCTAACACTTTTATTAGCCACGTTCACTGATAATTCATTTTCGATACTCCCAACTTTGCCAACAAAATTTGATGACTGTCAATTTTGGGCGCAAAAATTAATATGCCTCATCATGTGATCATAATGAACCAATCAGATTGCATTTTAAGCAGATAGCAATTGGGGACACCTTTTTTTTCTGCATAAAAGAGAAAGGATTCTCCAACTACAGTCATATTCGAGGCATGTTACGGCATAACCCCGCATCTCTCGATTTTTCTCAATCGAACAATTACCGTTGAAGATTTGTTGTTTAAAAGCATTAATTTGGACTTTGCTAACAAGACGCTTCTCTATAGCTAAGTGGTATAGCACCTCAGATCAAACGACGGTTCCGTGTTGAACACAGGTTCGATTCTTGTTGGAGAGACGCATAGCATTCTGACCGGTAAATGTAATTAATGTTTTTTAATTAAAAAAAAGTGCATTTACTTAAATAAATTGTATCCATTAAAATAACGTATATAAAGAAAAGATAATATATATTTTTGTGATGTTAATGAACACTTGTTGCCACTTTTATCATGCCAACCAATACTTGTTGTCACTTTTGTAATGTTCGTTGTAGTAGAGACTTTGTAATCGCAGATACAAACTATAGTAACGCCGTTGAACAATACTGGTGTCAGACGCCTTCGAATAATCTCGCACTAATAGTACTTGCTCGATAATAATCGCTCGAATAGTAATCTGTATAGTGATCCGAATAGAGAAATAGTATAGTGAATAGAGTAGAGAATAGCGCTCCTTATAGTAATAGAGGATAGAATAGAAGTGGTGAACATTTAGACCACGCGACTGCCTAATGCGTTTTTCACGTGGTCTACTTAATTCAATAATGGGATCGCCTGTGTTTGCTCACTGTCTAACACTTTCGCCCCAGCCCCTCAACCTCCGACGTCTAGCTCTCTGGGTTGAGGTGTCTACTCGGTCCTAACAAAACTTAAGGGAGTGGACGTAGGTCCCCTGAGCATCCGTAGATCATTCGACCGGCCCACTGGTTTAATCCTGCTTCCTGCCCACGTTGTGTTTGGTTTGATCCAGAAAGCCGAAGTGACGTTCATCCATTCACGGTCGACTGAAGATGTAGACACGGCTGGAGAGTCTGTGCTAAGAAATTTAGAATGCAGCAATAAAAATTAATATCTACAGAAAGCCGGACAAACAACTATTCAAGGGTTGAATTGTTAATGTCTTTTATATAGCAGAAAAGAATAGTATAGAAAAGAAACGGGTTACAAAAAAAAAAGTATTTGACGTAAAACTCAAACACTGGATTCTAGACACAGAGACAGTGTATTGTGATTAACTTGTTAAATCGTCTCAGAACAATATACGACGCTTGGGATGGGGGGATAAAGATGTCTGTGCGAGGCTTAAAGTTTATAGTGGCGTTCCTCAGCAGTAGTAACAGTAGTAATAATATTCGTGGTAGCAGAAGCAGCGGTACTTATATCAACAGTACATGTTAGCGGACGCTTCGTTCCAATCTCTGACGTTACTTCCTCTCCTGCTCGAGTCTCCAACTCGACTCTCCACTGTCTCTAGCCCAACTCTTGCCCGGGCTAATTCTCTTCTCCAGTCTCGTCAAGAATTTTCTCCCGTCTCTCATGTAGCGCCGCGACCCGTAACGGTCGACGTCGGTGCCCATGCGTGTGACGGCACGCATGCGACGACGACGCTTCGACCGATCGCGGCCTCTCCCGTCTCTCTCTTTAGTCTGCCACTTATCCAGCATAACTACGCGTTTATATAGAAAAGCCTGGCTGGTCATAACCGACCCTCGGCCCCTCGATCTCACACGCGATCATCACGAGGTTCTGGCTGCTTCAACCAAAATCATGTGAATTCTAAAGGTTCTTCTTGCTTACTCAGCTCTATTCCAAGTTTTAACCGATAAAAATTATTTCGACCATTTTACATTGCCTTCTAAGACCCAAATCCAATGGGTACAACTTCTGCCCTAGATCAGATTTCCCATCAGTAAACAAAATGCTCTGATCTAATTTCGCTACTCAGATCTACTACAATTTCAAAAAAAAAATACGTGTGTGTGTATGTGTGTGTTTGTTTCCCAGACTCTCCCTCTGTCACAACTGACGATCTAGATTCAAACTCAAGTGTCGGCAGCGACACTTTATATATATATATATATATATATATATTAGTACGTAAAAAATATCCAAAATTACCTCATATGCGGAATAGACCGATTTCAACCGACGAAAACTTATCCAACCCCAAACTTCGTGTCTGAATTAGAAATTTAAATTAAATTAAATTTCTAATTCCGACACGAACTCAGTCTATATACCGGGGTTGAAAAACACTGACGAAGTATTTGTCAGTTGAATTCAGTTTATTCCCCATTAGAGGTAATTTTGGATTTTTATGTACTAATTTATTTGCTCTGTATGCAATAATAAATACATTGAGCTCTTTTTGTGGATCAGTTTTAATATTTTATATTATTAGGATCCACTTGAATTATACACCAACGGATTTATTACATTTACTATATATATATATATATATATATATATATATATATATATATATATATATATATTAGCAGCATGGCCCGGTGTTGCCTGTGCTTGATTAAAAAATCGCACGACTCATACAGCAACCGCTATCACTTTGTAAGACTATTTAGAAACGGCAAGTTGATTAATCGATTAATTAACCACAGAAGTTAATTACGGGGATTACTTAAACCGATAGATATAACGAAAGACATACTGAGCGATTACTTAAACCGATAGATATAACGAAAGACATACTGAGCGATATTCTTTTTGTTTTGTTATTTTCCTAAACAGGGTATCAAGTGCGATTCAAGATAACCACTTTACTTTCTCGCGGAAGTGTGATGCTGAGATATGCCAAATTATCTGCGAGGACAAAAGAAGGAAAGAGAGAAAGAAGAGAAGGAAACAGAGGGACAAGACTTAACAACCTAGATGATAAGAGAAAGAAAAATGCCACCCACAAAAGCGATGTTGTTTTGGGTAGTGGAATGGTGAAAATTCTGATGGTCATTGTCGTACAAATAGTTGAGGGATACCAGAGCTTCTGGGCAGATAAAACATTGGCTGTGTCAGGATGACGAACTTGTGTTATCAGTAGTTGATGGATCGTCTGCCGACCGCACACGCAGCTCGGCCCTGGATTGAGATGTCGCCTGGACAGAACATCTGCGTTCTGTTTAAGTTCGTTTGTGATAACGAAGGCTATGTTAGGGTATTTTAATTAACCCAATTTCGCCAAAAAATTCGTCCACTTAATGTTGGCGGAAAAACTTGGTTGAGAAAAAACATATCCCGTGAAGTTGGATAAAAATTGAGATTATCAGTTGACGCCTATTGGCCGAATAGCCAGGCGGAGATGATCATGTGACGCAGAGAGGAGGCCTGCCACCGCCCATTGAGAGGATAGGTATGAGATGTTACTGCGAGGAAGTGGGAAAACCGTTGACGCCCTCTAAAGTATGGTGAGATACCCATATGAGAGCAGAAGAGGGTGGGAGTGGAATAAGATTTCCAAATACGGAAAATGATAATTATTTTTGGCCGAAAACAAAGAAAATCCTTATTGGGGATTTGAAATCAACGTAGTGGCCACACCACGTCCGACCCCACCCCGGCGTCCATATAAGCAAACATCTACGGGTGTTTCAGTGAGTCGAGTCCAGTCAGTGAGTGTCGAGTCGAGTCCAGTCAGTGAGTGAAGAGTCCAAGAGCAGTGCAGTTCACAGAGAGACGCGCCTCGCACAGGTGAGCGCATGATTCCATGCCTTCCGACTTAGACTTCTAACCAAGAACAGATTTGTTGAAGTCCGACTTTAGATTTCCAACCAAAACAAGTTTCCGATTTAGACTTCTAACCAAGAACAAATTTGTTGAAGTCCGACTTTAGATTTCCCACCAAAACAAGTTTCCGACTTAGACTTCTAACCAAGAACAAATTATAGAAGTCTGACTTATATTCGCCATCCAGATATCCAGAACTAGTTAAGGAACGCAAAAGTGTTACAATCCACATTTTTTTTTCTTCGGGCTGGGAGAGAAAGAGAGAGACGCACTCCTGTAACTCAACAAACCGACATAAAATTAATCACTATTCCTAACCAGTCGCTCGCCTTGAAGTTGTTGTTTGTACTTTTGTTTTTTTTGTCTACATTTATTGTGCAGTATCACCTTGACCCGGATTCGGCTGGCACTACGGCCCGACGTTTGATTGATCTCGTCAACCTAAGATCAAATCACAACGTGGGTAGGTTGAATCGAGATCAAAGCAGTTGCTTCGGTGACCAGGCGTTGGAAGCGAGCCGAGTACGACAAGTTGGTGCTAGAACCCAGCAAGACTTCAACCGATGTCCCAGGGTTAGCCCGTCGCAAAGGACCGACGTCACATTTTGGCGTCGTGACTGAAAAAGGAGTTGGGTGTCACAAATGGTGCCCTGGCCAGGACGACGGGTGTCACAACTTGACTTAAAATATTTTTGCCCTTCCTTGCCTTTAAAGGAGTGCCCTTTGCCGTGCTGATGTTGCTACATGACTTACTTCTTGCCTATCTCACACTGCGAATTTTTTCTAAGCTCTATACTAAGCATTAAATCTGTTACGAAAAAAGAACTAAACAAAATGAACACAAAACGATCAGCTTTAAAAAAGGACTCGTAACTGGAAAAACCGAATGAAAAATAATGTTAACAACAAATACTTTTTCACACCCAACCCAGTTCTGCGGAATTAGAATCAACGTTGAGTTTAAGCAAGCCAATGAGCCAATTGGAGTAAAGTGCCATGCAGTTTTAAATTTTTCCCACTTGTGACGAATGCAGCTATCGATTTTTTTGCATGCTAGCATGCTAGTTAACATTCGTGTCAGTCAGCTGTTGGCTCTCACGCTGGCCAATAGAATCTTCCTGCCTATTCGTGGCAGCCAGCTATAGGCTCTCACACTGGCCAGTAGAAAATGGCCGCAAACTACATGAAAACTGCCGTAGAAGCATAAAAAAACGATTATTTCCACTATCGATGGGAGTTGGGAAATGCAAAGTCGGTCTTGGCGTTTTCACTAACTTGGAGCATGTGCATGTAAATTTTGGTGCATATCCGTCGGAAATTGGGGCCGTGCATTCGTTACACACACACACATCCTGCCTTTTATATATATATATATATATATATATATATATATATATATATATATATATATATATATATATATATATAATTATTTCCTTAGGGGTACAAAATTTTATTATGGAAATAAAAACGGCAAGACGAGCTTTACCATTCATGTTTATTGATATTGATTTTCACAAGTTTCAACAGTTTCTACAAAGTTATATTGCAAATATGTTTAACAAATTTAGAAAAATATTGAAATTTCAATGCTAAAGCAAAGCTGTTAGTGCTACTTTTTGAACGTTAAACACGGTTGTTAGAAAATTTAACTTGCTCTTCGAAAACTTTAGAAAAGAAATAGAATTTTTGAAAATCGATATGGTATCGATCGACAAATATTGATTTTGACAATTTTCAACAGATTAACAAAGTTATATGGCAAATATTAAGTTTTAGAAACATTTGAAAAATATTGAAATTTCAATGCAAAAAGCAAGCTGTAAGAGCTACTTTTTGTACGTTAAACACGGTTGATTGAAAATTTAAATTCCCGTTTGAAAACTTTAGGAAAGCAATAAAATTACAGAAAATCGATATGGTATCGATCGAAAAATATTGATTTTGACAAGTTACAACAGTTTTCACAAAGTTATATTGCAAATATTATGTTTTAAAAATAACCAGCCGACCGGTTTCGCCGTCACTCAACAGAACTGCAATCGATGGAAGACTAAATATTACAATATAAAATATAAAACCTAAGAAGCATGTGATGAAATAAAGGCAGAACAATCAAAAACATTAGGAATGATACGTTCCACCGCCATTGCTAAGCACCTTACAAATAATCCAAGCTGTGCCACCAATTTCAGCATTGACTCTTTCTCCATCCTTAGTCGTGTTCATTCTTTATTACATTTGAAGGCACTGGAAACGACCTCTGCCGGGTCCAGACAGCTTTCCATCTGTAAACAGAGGGAATGCCTGCTAGGGCTTGACATTATTTCCATCTGATTGTTCTGCCTTTATTTCATCACATGCTTCTCGTGTTTTCTATTTTATATATAGTATCTCTCTCGTCATTTCGATTTTATTCAATACAGAGAAGGTCGATGCTGCATTTTCAAAACTTTAAAACACCCAAAAGGGAAAAAAGAAATAGGAAAAAAAAGATTTCAGGTTAACGTGACGATAACTTCACTGTTGGTCTTCTTTTCTACGCGCGCATGCGTAAATAAAAAGTACGCATGTATTCATCAAATAAAGTGCCTGTCTTCATAAGTCGTCTGCACACACCACAGCGAACAACAAATTCAACAGTGGTACACAGGGGAAATGCAATATCCATTGAATTCTGTCGACACAACAGAGCGATTTCTCTGCCTGAACGGAGAACACCGAATTCGTATGAAACACGAGTCCAAAATTATAGGGAAATATTCTCCCACACAACATAAGCGTCTCCATTAAAAAAAAACGTATAAACAGAAAATATATTAAAATATTTGTCGGATTTAATCTATTTCATCTATTTTCATCATATATATATATATATATATATATATATATATTAAATACATTATAATTTCTATACATTAGATGAAATAGATTAAATTGACAAATAGTCATCCACAGACAGAGTGTTTCGCTGTATCACAGTTCATCAGTGTGGTTAGACGTCAGGTTGCCTCTAGCTAGGATCGAAACCCGACTGAATTGGCGTCAGTCGGGATTCTACCACTAAGCCGTTGGCTCACGGCAGAGATGGCGGTGAATTTAAGCGTATTTATTTTTAGATAAACAGACAGTGACTGAGAGAACTCGATTCGATTTACCGAAGAGTCTTGCATTATTAGTCGTTATAATCACTGTTTACAAACCCACACTACCTGCCCAGAGAACTCAACCGAAATAAATTTTTCATATATATATATATATATATATATATATATATATATATATATATATATATGAATGAAGAAATATAGTCTTAAGGTGTGCTATATTTATGGGATAAAGTGCTCAATATCAGAGGTAGAGTGTGTGTAAATATATATATATATGGCGATTGCATCTCGCATGAAACAGCCTGTCGCCTCTAAGTGTTGACTTCAATGTTCACTTATATATATATATATATATATATATATATATATATATATATATATATATATATATCTGTGTGTGTGTATGTGTGTGTCTGTCTGAACAGAGAACATCGAATTCGTATAAAACACGAGTCCAAAATTATAGGCAAATATTCTTCCACACAACATAAGCGTATCCATTAAAAAAAAAGTATAAACAGAAAATGTATTAAAATATTTGTCGGATTTAATCTATTTCATCTAATATATATATATATATAAAATAGGCAGCATATATTTACATTACAAAGATTACAAGGTATGATTGACTCTTTGTAATATATATATATATATATATATATATATATATATATATATATATATATATTAAGACATTTTTATGTTTTACATTCTTTTTATAATTGCCGGACTTTGTCCATTTCATAATGTGTGACGTCATTTGTTTACATTTGGATACGCATTGAGCAGATATGAATGTACGAGAGAGATTCATGGAAGATTGTAATTTAAAAGCAGTAAAATCGACCTTGCTAACCGAACGATCCTCTGTGGCTCAATCAATTAAGGCACGTCAGGCTCTATGACGGTTCCATATAGGATACAGATTCAATTCCTCTCGGAGGACGAATATTTTCAATGAAAATTTCTCAAACTCTTTCTTCCTCAACTTCTCTTTTTCTCTCTCTCTCTCTCTCTTTTTCGGCCTCTCAACTTCTTTCTCTATCAACCTTTTTCTGTTTCTCGCAAATTCAATTTCTTTCGCTCATTCTGCCTTAAACTCTCTCACACACTCAACACCTCTGTCAATCTATCACAGTCTTAAACTCTCTTTATCTATCTCTCTCTCTCTCTTTTTCTCTCAAACTCATTTTCTCTCTGTAACTCTCTCTTTCGGCATTTCTTTCTATATCAACTTCTCTTATTCTCAACCTCTTTCTCTATTAACTTCTCTCTTTCGATCTCCCAAATTCTTTCTCTATCAACCTTTTTCTGTCTCTCTCAAATTGTTTTTCCTTTGCTCTCTCTATTTTTCTACCTTAAACACTCTCGTGCACTCAAATTCTCTGTCAATCTATCTCAGTCTCAAACTCTTTCTATCTTTCACTCAAACTCATGTTCTCTCTGTAACTCTCTCTTTTGGCATTTCTTTCTATATCAACTTCTCTCTTTCTCAACCTCTTTCACTCTTGACTTCTCTTTCTAGTATTAGATCTTGTGCCTACCAGGCAAATTGACCATAAATAATTCTATTCTTATTCTAGGTTAACATCTGGTTCCTGGCCAATATTCTGCACGTGTTAGTAACAAAGATTCGCGCTACAACAGACAGTTCCCAAACCAAGTAAGTCACGTCTAATTGTCTTTAATCATTTCATCCAAGAAAGGAAATAAAGCCACTTAGGCGCAAGAGGTTGCTGGGTGTGAAATAAAAACATTTACAGGAGGATGAACAATAAAAGAACAGGAATTAAGAAGACAAAAGATAGCGATTGACAGGAAAGTAAGAAGATTGAAAGAGAATTAGAAGATTTTAGTGAGGGGAAAGGACAATAAAAGAAGAGGAATTAAGAAGACAGAAGATAACGATTGACATTGCATTGAAATGTTTGAAGATCAAAGTTGACTGGAAAGTAAGAAGAGTGAAAGAGAATTAGAAGACTTTAGTGAGGGGAAAGGACAATAAAAGAAGAGGAATTAAGAAGACAGAAGATAACCATGGACATTGCATTGAAATGTTTGAAGATCAAAGTTGACTGGAAAGTAAGAAGAGTGAAAGAGAATTAGAAGACTTTAGTGAGGGGAAAGGACAATAAAAGAAGAGGAATTAAGAAGACAGAAGATAACCATGGACATTGCATTGAAATGTTTGAAGATCAAAGTTGACTGGAAAGTAAGAAGAGTGAAAGAGAATTAGAAGACTTTAGTGAGGGGAAAGGACAATAAAAGAAGAGGAATTAAGAAGACAGAAGATAACGATTGACATTGCATTGAAATTTTTGAAGATCAAAGTTGACTGGAAAGTAAGAAGAGTGAAAGAGAATTAGAAGACTTTAGTGAGGGGAAAGGACAATAAAAGAAGAGGAATTAAGAAGACACAAGATAACGATTGACATTGCATTGAAATGTTTGAAGATCAAAGTTGACTGGAAAGTAAGAAGAGTGAAAGAGAATTAGAAGACTTTAGTGAGGGGAAAGGACAATAAAAGAAGAGGAATTAAGAAGACACAAGATAACGATTGACATTGCATTGAAATGTTTGAAGATCAAAGTTGACTGGAAAGTAAGAAGAGTGAAAGAGAATTAGAAGACTTTAGTGAGGGGAAAGGACAATAAAAGAAGAGGAATTAAGAAGACACAAGATAACGATTGACATTGCATTGAAATGTTTGAAGATCAAAGTTGACTGGAAAGTAAGAAGAGTGAAAGAGAATTAGAAGACTTTAGTGAGGTGAAAGGACAATAAAAGAAGAGGAATTAAGAAGACACAAGATAACGATTGACATTGCATTGAAATGTTTGAAGATCAAAGTTGACTGGAAAGTAAGAAGAGTGAAAGAGAATTAGAAGACTTTAGTGAGGGGAAAGGACAATAAAAGAAGAGGAATTAAGAAGACAGAAGATAACGATTGACATTGCATTGAAATGTTTGAAGATCAAAGTTGACTGGAAAGTAAGAAGAGTGAAAGAGAATTAGAAGACTTTAGTGAGGGGAAAGGACAATAAAAGAAGAGGAATTAAGAAGACACAAGATAACGATTGACATTGCATTGAAATGTTTGAAGATCAAAGTTGACTGGAAAGTAAGAAGAGTGAAAGAGAATTAGGAGACTTTAGTGAGGGGAAAGGACAATAAAAGAAGAGGAATTAAGAAGACAGAAGATAACGATTGACATTGCATTGAAATGTTTGAAGATCAAAGTTGACTGGAAAGTAAGAAGAGTGAAAGAGAATTAGAAGACTTTAGTGATGGGAAAGGACAATAAAAGAAGAGGAATTAAGAAGACACAAGATAACGATTGACATTGCATTGAAATGTTTGAAGATCAAAGTTGACTGGAAAGTAAGAAGAGTGAAAGAGAATTAGAAGACTTTAGTGAGGGGAAAGGACAATAAAAGAAGAGGAATTAAGAAGACACAAGATAACGATTGACATTGCATTGAAATGTTTGAAGATCAAAGTTGACTGGAAAGTAAGAAGAGTGAAAGAGAATTAGAAGACTTTAGTGAGGGGAAAGGACAATAAAAGAAGAGGAATTAAGAAGACACAAGATAACGATTGACATTGCATTGAAATGTTTGAAGATCAAAGTTGACTGGAAAGTAAGAAGAGTGAAAGAGAATTAGAAGACTTTAGTGAGGGGAAAGGACAATAAAAGAAGAGGAATTAAGAAGACAGAAGATAATGATTGACATTGCATTGATCACAACATTATTTATCATCTATACATAGCCTACTGTCCCGAAGGATTCGCTAAACAAGCAACCGACGCCACGTTCTGTTAATGGATACGCTTATGTTGTGTGGGAGAACACACTTGGACACACCAAAGACAACAGCCACTGTTTGCGGGGAGAATCTACTTATTTTTCCAACAACAGTTCTGGCTGGTGGTAGTGCATATAACACTGGCCTGACGTGGCAAACGGTGGACAATCTGTACCAGACTGACGACACTTTCTGTACAGACAAAATAACAATGCCCCCTTCTCACTAAGTCTCATCTTTAGTTGCACGACCAGAACAATGGAACGGCAGGATTATTTACTAAACTCTACTTAAATTGAATTGGCGACATAATAAGAATAACTCTCCTCCCAAACGGCCATGCAATACTAAAATATTATTTTATATTATATGCATTATAATATATAATATTCACCATTGCGTCGACCAACGCTCTCTCCCACTCTCTCTCCCTATCTCTATCTCAGCCTCACTCCCTCACTCTCACACTCTCTCTTTGTATCACTCTCATCTTCACTCTCTATCTCACTAACTCTCTTCCTGCTCTCTCCCTCCTCCTCCCTCTTTCTCCCAATTTCTCTCCCTATCTCTCTCACCCTCACTCTTTCCTTCTCATTCTCTCACTCTATGTCTCTTTCTCACTTTCCCAGTCTCACTCTATACAGGTTCCAATAATTTCTTTATTATTTCTTTCATCTTACTTTAATAAACTTAAAAAATCATGTTATAATTTTCCTATTAGATCAAGCATTCTTCATTTTTCACTAGGATTCCTTTCATCTTCATTTCAATTGCTTTCTTTCCACTAGTAGTAATAGTAGTAGTAATGTTATCTGCAATTTTCATTAGATCAAGCATTGTCAAGCATTCTTCATTTTTCACTAGGATTTCTTTCATCTCCATTTCAATTGCTTTATTTCCACTAGTAGTATTAGTAGTAGTAATATTATCTGCAATTTTCATTAGATCAAGCATTGTCAAGCATTCTTCATTTTTCACTAGGATTTCTTTCATCTTCATTTCAATTGCTTTATTTCCACTAGTAGTATTAGTAGTAGTAATATTATCTGCAATTTTCATTAGATCAAGCATTGTCAAGCATTCTTCATTTTTCACTATGATTTTATTATATTATCTGTAATTTTAACATTGCGAATTCTCACAAGAACTTTATCACTCGACCACTTCATTATACTGAAACACTGTTTTCATTTCTCTTTTATTTCTAGAAAAGCAGTCAGGGCCACCTTAGTTTTGGTTCCGCTCCTGGGGCTCCAGTATCTCATGATGCACATTAGTCCAGCCGAAGGTTCTAAATGGACAGAAGCCTACACTTACCTAACTGCAATTTTTGTATCGTTACAGGTAAATAAGCATATATATATATATATATATATATATATATATATATATATATATATATAAAAGTGAACATAGAAGCCAACACTTAGAGGCGACAGCCTGTTTCATGCTAGTGCAACTCAGTTGCCTGACGACTGCACTAGCATGAAACAGGCTGTCGCCTCTAAGTGTTCTATGTTCACTTTTATATTTACACACGCTATATCTCTGATAATGAGCACTTTATCCCATAAATAAATATAGCACACTTTCAGTCTATATTTCTTCATATATATATATATATATATATATATATATATATATATATATATATATATATATATATATTTCAGTTACCATGAAGCCATAATAAACCTTCTTTGTTATTCAATTTTCCCTGTTCCCCGTTGTTTTTACTATTACTCGACTTTGGAATGTAATTCTCATGTCCAGTTTGTCTGATTTCTCAAGCAGTAGTGTGATTAACCTACACAAGCAAAACGTGATACCAATGTGTTTCATTTTCATAGACTAGACTGATGAATAATAATACTAATCTACTTCTAGTCAGATCTATGAAACCACCTTACTATAAAGGGTTACTGAATGATTCTCGACCCAACCAGCTTCCCAAAACTAACCAAATAGATTTATAAGTGTTTCTTGGTCAAGCTCTTAACTTTTTGCTACCACCTTTTAACTAATGTGGCTTATCAAAATATTAATGTTAATCCATACTTAGCAAGACGCTTGAAACTGCGGATAGTATCAAACCCTGTAGGCATAATGGTCTACGGATATATGAATCTATCAGTCAGTAAGTTATGTACCATGCGTGACACACGCTTAGGTGATCAAGTATCTTTTGATAAATAACTGACGAGGCAGATTTTTTTCCTGCAGTAGGTTGCCATTTCTTTCTGTGGTAGATCAGTTGCCATCCAAAGCTATAGAACCCGGTCTGTCCATAGCTGGGGGGAGAAGAGGATCCATACCTTTTCCAAAGGTATTAGCACCTAAGGGAATGTAATAGATTCGAGTGGAATTCGAACTCGGCTCTACGATTTTTTCAATCCTAGCCGGTATCCATTACGCTATACTAAATCTATACATGGACAAATTCTTAAAACCTTCCCTAGAAATGAAATACAGAGCATAACCATTAGGGTGTAAGGAATTGGTTACAAAGACAATTTCAAGAAGATGAAAGGAATTGCCGTATTTTTATTAGCAACGAAAGCTTTACTTCTACGAGTACGTGTCTGCCTATATATTTTTCTTAGCAACGAAAGCTTTACTTCTACGAGTACGTGTCTGCCTATATATTTTTATTAGCAACGAAAGCTTTACTTCTACGAGTACGTGTCTGCCTATATATTTTTATTAGCAACGAAAGCTTTACTTCTACGAGTACGTGTCTGCCTATATATTTTTATTAGCAACGAAAGCTTTACTTCTACGAGTACGTGTCTGCCTATATATTTTTATTAGCAACGAAAGCTTTACTTCTACGAGTACGTGTCTGCCTATATATTTTTATTAGCACCGAAAGCTTTACTTCTACGAGTACGTGTCTGCCTATATATTTTTATTAGCAACGAAAGCTTTACTTCTACGAGTACGTGTCTGCCTATATATTTTTATTAGCAACGAAAGCTTTACTTCTACGCGTACGTGTCTGCCTATATATTTTTATTAGCAACGAAAGCTTTATTTCTGCGAGTACGTGTCTGCCTATATATTTTTATTAGCAACGAAAGCTTTACTTCTACGAGTACGTGTCTGCCTATATATTTTTATTAGCAACGAAAGCTTTATTTCTACGAGTATGTGTCTGCCTATATATTTTTATTAGCAACGAAAGCTTTATTTCTACGAGTACGTGTCTGTCTATATATTTTTATTAGCAACGAAAGCTTTATTTCTACGAGTACGTGTCTGTCTATATATTTTTATTAGCAACGAAAGCTTTATTTCTACGAGTACGTGTCTGCCTATATATTTTTATTAGCAACGAAAGCTTTATTTCTACGAGTACGTGTCTGCCTATATATTTTTATTAGCAACGAAAGCTTTATTTCTACGAGTACGTGTCTGCCTATATATTTTTATTAGCAACGAAAGCTTTATTTCTACGAGTACGTGTCTGCCTATATATTTTTATTAGCAACGAAAGCTTTATTTCTACGAGTACGTGTCTGCCTATATATTTTTATTAGCAACGAAAGCTTTATTTCAACGAGTACGTGTCTGCCTATATATTTTTATTAGCAACGAAAGCTTTATTTCTACGAGTACATGTCTGCCTATATATTTTTATTAGGAACGAAAGCTTTATTTCTACGAGTACGTGTCTGCCTATATATTTTTATTAGCAACGAAAGCTTTATTTCTACGAGTACGTGTCTGCCTATATATTTTTATTAGCAACGAAAGCTTTACTTCTACGAGTACGTGTCTGCCTATATATTTTTATTAGCAACGAAAGCTTTACTTCTACGAGTAAGGTGTCTGCCTATATATTTTTATTAGCAACGAAAGCTTTATTTCAACGAGTACGTGTCTGCCTATATATTTTTATTAGCAACGAAAGCTTTATTTCTACGAGTACGTGTCTGCCTATATATTTTTATTAGCAACGAAAGCTTTACTTCTACGAGTACGTGTCTGCCTATATATTTTTATTAGCAACGAAAGCTTTACTTCTACGAGTAAGGTGTCTGCCTATATATTTTTATTAGCAACGAAAGCTTTATTTCTACGAGTACGTGTCTGCCTATATATTTTTATTAGCAACGAAAGCTTTATTTCTGCTAGTACGTGTCTGCCTATATATTTTTATTAGCAACGAAAGCTTTACTTCTACGAGTACGTGTCTGCCTATATATTTTTATTAGCAACGAAAGCTTTACTTCTACGAGTACGTGTCTGCCTATATATTTTTATTAGCAACGAAAGCTTTACTTCTACGAGTACGTGTCTGCCTATATATTTTTATTAGCAACGAAAGCTTTACTTCTACGAGTACGTGTCTGCCTATATATTTTTATTAGCAACGAAAGCTTTATTTCTACGCGTACGTGTCTGCCTATATATTTTTATTAGCAACGAAAGCTTTACTTCTACGAGTACGTGTCTGCCTATATATTTTTATTAGCAACGAAAGCTTTACTTCTACGAGTACGTGTCTGCCTATATATTTTTATTAGCAACGAAAGCTTTACTTCTACGAGTACGTGTCTGCCTATATATTTTTATTAGCAACGAAAGCTTTATTTCTACGAGTACGTGTCTGCCTATATATTTTTATTAGCAACGAAAGCTTTATTTCTACGAGTACGTGTCTGCCTATATATTTTTATTAGCAACGAAAGCTTTATTTCTACGAGTACGTGTCTGCCTATATATTTTTATTAGCAACGAAAGCTTTACTTCTACGAGTACGTGTCTGCCTATATATTTTTATTAGCAACGAAAGCTTTACTTCTACGAGTACGTGTCTGCCTATATATTTTTATTAGCAACGAATGCTTTACTTCTACGAGTACGTGTCTGCCTATATATTTTTATTAGCAACGAAAGCTTTACTTCTACGAGTACGTGTCTGTCTATATATTTTTATTAGCAACGAAAGCTTTATTTCTACGAGTACGTGTCTCCCTATATATTTTTATTAGCAACGAAAGCTTTCCTTCTACGAGTACGTGTCTGCCTATATATTTTTATTAGCAACGAAAGCTTTACTTCTACGAGTACGTGTCTCCCTATATATTTTTATTAGCAACGAAATCTTTACTTCTACGAGTACGTGTCTGCCTATATATTTTTATTAGCAACGAAAGCTTTATTTCTACGAGTACGTGTCTGCCTATATATTTTTATTAGCAACGAAAGCTTTACTTCTACGAGTACGTGTCTGCCTATATATTTTTATTAGCAACGAAAGCTTTACTTCTACGAGTACGTGTCTGCCTATATATTTTTATTAGCAACGAAAGCTTTACTTCTACGAGTACGTGTCTGCCTATATATTTTTATTAGCAACGAAAGCTTTATTTCTACGAGTACGTGTCTCCCTATATATTTTTATTAGCAACGAAAGCTTTCCTTCTACGAGTACGTGTCTGCCTATATATTTTTATTAGCAACGAAAGCTTTACTTCTACGAGTACGTGTCTCCCTATATATTTTTATTAGCAACGAAATCTTTACTTCTACGAGTACGTGTCTGCCTATATATTTTTATTAGCAACGAAAGCTTTATTTCTACGAGTACGTGTCTGCCTATATATTTTTATTCGCAACGAAAGCTTTACTTCTACGAGTACGTGTCTGCCTATATATTTTTATTAGCAACGAAAGCTTTACTTCTACGAGTACGTGTCTGCCTATATATTTTTATTAGCAACGAAAGTTTTATTTCTACGAGTATGTGTCTGCCTATATATTTTTATTACCAACGAAAGCTTTACTTCTACGAGTACGTGTCTGCTGCCTATATATTTTTTTCTTAAACAAGGTCACAGGATTATTAATTAATAAAGCAAAGAATTAAAAAGACGTGGGGGGAGCAGAATTTACATACAGTGACATTGAAAGGATGAATAGTAGCAATAATAATATCGAGAAATAAAGAAATTTCAATTTCATAAAATGTCCAGACCAGAGCAATGTCGCCGGACTGGACAGAACATGTTATTGTTGGCTTCTTTGTTTTTACCTTTAAGTAGGTACCTTCATGAGCGCGTGTTTTTTTTTTTTTGAATTTTCTTTTTTAATGGGAGCCGTTAATTTTGAAAATCTTGTAAAAATAAAAATAATTGTCGGATTTTCATGAAACTTTCAGTAACTATTCACAAATGATGGAAATTATTATAAATGTGTTTATTTTTTTTTTTTAAATCATGGTAATTTTTTTATTTTATTTATTACACCCCCCCATAAGTAATTTCATGAAAACTCATGAAATTCTAAGGTGTTCCGATTTAGCGACTAATTAGTTAAAAGCACAAGGCTTTGACCAAAGCAAATCCATTTTACTTTTTTTTTTATTTCGGACCCGTCTACCTTAAAATCAGCTCTGAATTGTAACATACAAAACTCAATAAAACAAAGATATTATTTAATTTCAAAAACTTTTAGTTGCTTTTACTTATTTGTATGACTATGGATAACATTTCCTGAAAGCAAAAAACATTTTCGATGAAAAATAAGTTTTTACAACAATTATTTGTTATTTCTTATTGTTAAATTTATGTTTATTGCTTAAAGTTGTTAAATATTTTAAAATTGATCAAAATGGTGTTGCAGTTAGTCAATGTATTATTAAGTAGATAATATCATTTACAGATTATAAAATAAACCTGGTTACAATCAGAAAGTTGCTTTTAGGTAAAAATCTAATATAACATGTTTTTTTTTGTGTCAAAAATAGCTTAAATTCAAATATACGGAAGACCGGAAGCGTCATGAAAACAAAAGAAAGTCATGTGGCTTGCCTGGCTATAAATGTTGTCCTCCGCTGTCGGTCAGCCTTTACTGTGTTTGTGCTAGACACGTGTGGAGAAATTTTTGATATTTTTCTTTTCCTTTAAAGTTTAAACAATCCTTTTGGATGTTGCCATGCAGTATAGCACAGAACCACACAGGATCAAAATATCCTGAAAAGCAGAGACAGCATCAAAAAAAGGAAAGGCGTCAGCTACAGAAAAGATTGAAGGACCTTGAACACACCAATTCTGCCATCAAAGCAGAATTCCCGGACTTTTCCCAAGATTTTGTAGATAACATTTACAAAATCTTACGTGGTGATATAGTTGGCCATACTATAAAACACATCTGGACAGTTGATTCTGTTGATAAGATATTTGTAGGATGGGTCATGGAATTCTCTGACCCAGATTACATTTTCTATGAAGAAGATAATGAAGACTATCAACTGGACAAATGTGAAATAGCTACCGACTATATCATGCACGACCTGCTCTTTAAATGGTTAACCCCATCCTGTGACATCTGGCAGCAAGGACTCTGATCATTAGGTTGGAGTTTGTGAGGAAATATTTCACGAATCTCTGGTACGAATTGCATTGCATCTCTAGACCTCTCTTCTTACTTGGTTATGAATAAATAAAATAAAGTGTATATGATTATGTAATTATGTGAAATAAAGTCTTTTCAATATTCGTATTACTTTGAAGAAAAATTAACAAAAAAAAATTGTGTAATATTTCAAATGATAAGGGTACCTAAAAGTATTATGTACCTAATCTATCTTATGAAATTTCTTTTTTTTTTATTTTCTCAGTTATTTTTTTTTCTATATGAAATATCAAAATTAATAAATGAAGGGAAATAGAAATAATACCATAAAATAAAATAAATGTATATGTTTATATTTTACACCTTAGCCTTTCATAAGAAAGGTATCTAATTAAAGTAATTAAAATAATTAAATTAATTTGTATGCACCTTATGAATTTTTTTTTCTATCAACAGTCTTAGTTTTAAAATTTTCATAAAGCATCGTACACGTAAAGATGGAAAGCTAAGAAACAATTAAAAATTAAAACGCTGAAATTTTCCCTTAATAACTGGTTACGCAAGTTGGTTCAATAAGAAGCTAAATTATTTCACTTTCGTCCATCCGTACGATGAAATTAGGTCGCGTAAGCTGTCAATACTGATTGACAGCATCAATCGACACCTCGAATGTGTCACTATTTTTCCGACCCGCTGTGTTTTTTTTTTAAAGTACACTTTTCAGCGCGTAAAGTAAGTAATGTTTTCTTTCCAAATATGTTAAATAAACATTTAAATTTTAAATTTTGTAAAAATAAATTTAAAAAAAAGTTTAACTATTTCTTGGCAGAATTTAAAACGGAAAAATTAAATTTTTGTTTATAAAATTTAAAAAAAATGTCTGACGATCGGTTTTTTTTAAAAAAAAATAAACATGATTTTAAACGACACTTTTGGATGTGATCGAAATGATAAAAAAAATTAAAAAAATAATCAAAAAATACTTTGATCTTTCCTCTTTATTATAGCATAAACAGTTAGACAAATAAAAATTATTTTCGTCAAGTTTAAGGCAATTTTTATCATGCTATGCTCATTTTCTGTCGATCTCATGAAGGTACCTACCTTTAAGTGTCTTTTCTCTTTGTTTTTCTGCCTCACTAAAACTGTGATAAATGACACAGTTCGATGTCAAGGGCATTCACAGGGGTCCTGGTCCGTCAATGTCGTTGGAGACCAGTACATGAAACGTGGTCTACCACTAAACAACAATCTCATCTCGTCAAGCTCAGTAGAGCCGCGAGTAAGAAAACACGAACGAGTTTACTTTTCTTGCTACGGATGTCTAGAACGGATATAATTCATTATTTTTTTGCATTTTTTTCTTAACACGTCCGGGTTGCTTTATAAGTGTATCATAGATAACTGAATTTTACTAAAGCTTTTTTTCATCAATAGGAAATGTACAATTGTGTCATTTTTTCAATTGGAAAGAACGATTTTATTTATTAAATTCTAATTGTGAATGAAAATATTAAGCTTCTTATAGTATCGTATTTTCCGACTTACAAAACTCACTTATTTTTCATAAAAAATACCCTGAAAATACGTTTGCGTCTTCCGAGACGAATGTAAGGCAACGCGCATGCTCAAGTAAGTTGGCCCAAAAAAACGGGAATTTTTGTAGTGCGTATTGCCAGACATGAGCAAGTGGCAATACTGCGAGACAGTGACCTTGAGCAAGTAAACATTTCGCCATTTTAGTAACGAGAATGAAATTCGCAGTATCCCAGCTGTGATGTTGCAGCAGTCAATGAGGAATCTCAACAGCAGATTTCAAGAACGCATTCGTACAGGAGGACGCCATCTACAGGACGTAATTTAAAAAAAATGAAAATTCCATCATTGTTTCTTAAATGGCATGTTTTAAGGTTTCAATTACTATGAATTAAATATTTTTCTTCCATCACTCTTGGTTTTATTGGATTGTTAAAAAGTTCCCGTTTTTTGAGGGGGTCACCCTATATTTCCAACACTATAAACCTTCCTGGAGCTGAGCCACAAGCTTAAACATGTTCTGTTTACTAGCAGCAGCAGGAGCCTTTTTGCTCTTGACTAGTATGTCATTGCCATACAAACAAAATGTCAACAATACATGGCGCCAGTATGTGAGGGTCTAGTCTAGAATTGTTTCATTACATGCTGTAGTTTCTGGCGATGTACTGAGAATAACAAGTGAGATATTACTGTAACCATTTTGATTTTTTTGAATTTGTGTAATTTCTTTAATTTTCTTTGTCTTTCAGGGCAGTTTCTTGGCCATCTTATATTGTTTTTGCAATGGAGAAGTAAGTAACTGAATTTATTTTCAAATGAAAAACGATTTTGTCAAGTCACTTTACAAGTTCTACTGATTCCATATACCTGACGCACGATTAGGTTGTTGGGATGTTGTGAGGATGTTAAAAGATATCGGAAGATTTGAATGATCAGAAGGCTTAAAATTGTGCGTGTTCAATAATCTTCCATCCACAACAATTAATGAAAGACAAAAATAATGATTCGAAACATAACAATTGAATTTATTAAGTATTTGATGTACATGCACATAAACTGAAAGGTTTGACAGAGTTGTGTCTCTTTGATTAGGAAATATTTTTACTTGAGCTCATAAGATAATCTTATGAGCTCAAGTAGAAATATTTCCTAATTAATTATTAAACTGTAGTTTATAAAAATGAGTGTGTGTTGAATGTTTGGAATTGTGTATTGTACAAATTGGTAAGAGTTCAGAAAGTGTACTTGCGTGATTGTTGTAAAGTCCTTTTACGTCTGACTGGATTAGTCAAGACGGGAGTTCTTTAAGGGTCACATTTTGGCAGCAGAGGTGAGACGCACAAGTGAGTAAAAAGAGAGAGCGTGACGAAAGAGTGAGAGAATTACTATAATCTGTTGTACCACGTGACAGGCTCAGACTTAGCTGGCGCGAAAACAGGCCTGTCGCGTGTAGGTGATTTGATTATGTTGGAGTTTTTGGGTCCCCTGGTATACTAGTGAGCCATCCAAAATGAGCTGACTCATTTTATAGTTCACCAACAGGAGTGTTAACCAATCAGAAGGCTCAAAATATTTAATACGACGTGTATAAAAGGTGGCCATGTTTTTTTTTCGAAATATTCACTGCCAGCCTTTGATATCGAAGACTGAGGAATTGCGGAACAGCTGGTGGTGGTATTGACGATATAGTCAGATTCAGTAGAGTGTCTGACTCGTGAGTGTTAATCTTTAATTCTGTTTCATTGAACAAGTTACGTACTGCGCTGGATTCTATATTCATAGACTATGGTGAACATGATTAACAGATTAGTCGAAACTGACCAATCAGCGAGCTAGATTGAAAGTGATTGACCAATGAATGCTCGTTGTATATTTTGTAAGTATGATGATGGTGAAAATTACAACAGGAAGAGTGCATTTCCCAACGGGGGTTAACTGGCTGTCGTGGAAGATTCCACAAGGTCACCTGCTTATCCATTGGGGAGGGTTGCTAGGCGCACAACAAGATTAAAAGCAAGACTTCAACGGACAGGAGATATTTCTTGTAGTGTCATCTATCGAGTACAATCGTGTAGACTCAGCTCCTTACGAGGGTTGTTCAAAAAGTTCTAAGCCTCACCCAGAAAGAAGAGCCATAGCTGAACATTTTTGTTGTGGCAACACAATACCATTTCTTATAAAACTAGAAAAACTAATTCAGATTACGTGCAGATGAGGCCCGTAAAAAAAGGTTAGAGGTGTGAGACAAATCTAAAATGTACAAAACAGAAACCCAAGCAATCATAAAGTATCTACAAAAAAAGCTATGCCACTCAAGGAAATCCACGAGGAGATGGTAGAGACATTTGCTGAGGAGTTCCCCTTCCTATGCAACTGTGAAGAAGTGTGCTATAGAATTCAAGCGAGGCAGGGACAACAAAGAAAATGACCCTCGGTCAGGTCGTCCAAAAACCTCAGCCATTGATGAGCAAGTTGTTGCCATTCACCGTATGCTCTTGGATGTCCGACGTCTTACCGTCCAGTAGATAGCTAAGTCCATAGGCATTAGTTTTGGTTCAGTCCATACTGTTTTAACTGAGATCTTCGGGATGACCAAGCTGTCTCCAAGATGAGTCCCAAGTATACTGACACCAGAGTAGAAGCTGAAAAGGCTTGACATTTCCACGGCACTTTTGGTTCGCTTCCCACCAAATTTTAGTAACCTAGTAGATGGAACCTGGCTTCACCACTTGAAACCTGAATCAAAGATTCAAAACAAACAGTAGAAACACTTTGGTTCCCCACCCCCGAAGGAGTTCAAACAGATAATGTCTGTTGGCAAGGTTATAGCTTTTGTGCATGGTGGGGGGGGGGGATCCTGAAGGTGTAATCATGACAGACTACCTGGAAATGGGAAAAATTATTAATGGCAAACAATCTGCATCCTTTGCCCCTGTTAACAACAGACTGGATTCCAATAATGAATGATTAACAAGAAGTAATCTGGTTTCTTTAAGATGTTAATTTCATTTAAACTTGGAAATTGATTGTTTTTTTTTGCGGTGGGGGGGGGGTCAGGCAACGAAAAGAAAATATGCCGCCTTTGCCTTCAAATAAGACAATTTTTTTATTTTTAAATTTACCAAAAACTACCCTGGGACTAATACAGCTGGATTACGGATAGGAGACAACTAAATGCTGTACCGGTAGGCTAGTAAGGTGTCGGAAGAGCTGGTGTCTTGGTATAAAATTTTTTACTCGTAATAAAATATTGAAAACAAGTCAAATCATCATTACTGATTGTTTTATATCAGTTTCTTCATTTATATCTACCAGTACCTATTGATACAAATGCATGGGGGTCATTTAAAAAGTTCCAAGCCTCACCCAGAAAAAAGAGCCAAGGCTGAACGTTTTTGTTGTGGCAACACACTACCACTTCTTGTAAAACTAAAAAAACAATTCAGATTCCTGTCTTAATTGCTATCTAGGTAAAGCCCTTATGAAGGTGAGAGGTGTGCGACAAATTTATAAATGAACAAAAGAGAGGTCCGGGCAGCCATAAAGTATCTGCAAATCAAAGGTATAACACAATGAAATGCCTGAGGACATGGTACAAGCACTTGCTGAGGAGTCCCCTTCCTATGCAATAGTGAAGAAGTGGGATGCACAATACAAACGGAGCAGGGACAACAAAGAAGATGACCCACGGTCAGGTCGTCCAAAAATCTCCACCAATGCCATTCATCGTACGGTTTGGGATGGCAGGCGTCTTGCCGTCCAGCAGGCGTTAATTCAGGTTTGTTCCATACTGTTTTAACTGAGATATTGGGGATGAGCAAGCAACCTGCAAGACGGGTCCCAAGAATGCTTACACCAGAGCAGAAGATGAAAAGAGTTAACATTTCCAGGGCACTTCTGACTCACTTCCCGGGTGACCCCGAGAATTTCCACTGCAGATTAGTAACTCAAGATGAAACCCGAGTTCACCACTTCAAACCTGAATCAATTCTGTGAGAAAAGGGTTGTAGGGTAGGAAATTATTCGGCACCTACAAGGACGCTCTTGGACTCTATCGAGAGTGGAAAGTGAAGACTGGGCAGTTCCTGTCCATACATGGGAGCAGTACGTCATTTTCGGTCTGATTTGATTCTTGTAAAGGCAGGGGACAGCAGGAGGAGTCAAGTACTTGCTGGAGCTGTACAGGTGTACTCGAAAAGAAACAGTCAATCTATGCATTTGGACCAGGATCTAAATAGCAGAGGGTTATACCATCGTAATATGAAATCGGAGTTTAACGACTCCACCTGTTTCTTACCATCTTCTTTTATATTGCTGCGTCACTGACGGACGTTGGCGATCATGGACCTCCACAGCTTCCTATCTTATGTAGCTCTATGCAATGGTTGTATGTATATTATACAATTCAGTCCACGTTCAGTCATCCATTTGTACAAGGTCGTTACTATCTGCTTCCGTCTACCCCTCTTGCTTTCAATGTCTTGTGAGTGTCAAATCCCCCGAGCCTTCTTTCCTCATACTCAAATCATAGGCGACACAGGAATTCCACAATTATCTTGACCGATTCTTCTCATCGGGTTATTGGTATCTGATACTGGGTGTCGACGTCGTGTTAGGCTCTGAATGATTATAAATTATCATAGGGGTAGCATTACGTTTTCGGATTTTGGAAATGACTAACTACTTCCTTTGCTGCGGCCATTTTGGTAGCCGCCCTCGTACTGCAAGTGGGTAACTATCATCTTTTAGACATTGGTGTATTTTGCAGATGAAATGACAAAGTATTCGGTGGAAATATTTGAGACCTAATTTCAGTTTGGCGGAAGATCACATTGGAGTAAGTGACGTTCTTTTCCGGGACATAATAAATGGCGAAAGACATTAATCTGTTTCGTATCTTATTTTGCGTTCCGAGCCTAAGTGCTCCTTTACACTTAATATCACTGCGCCCAATTTGGTCGACATCTGTTTTTCAAAATGGACGTCGTCTCTTTTATCATTGAAATACGCAGACGTTTTACGCATATCTTATTTCCGAATGGCATGAATCACTACGCGACATGCCACAAACAGGAACAAAAGAAGGACTATAACGAAATCTTGTTTGTTATGTAACTCGTAATGTCACCTTGTGTCAACGTTCGGTTTTAATTTTGTGTGTATGTGGGAGGGGGTCAGGCTGTGGTGAAAGCGCTGTTTCTCTCAAAGAAAGCTATATTATTTATAATCTGCAACCATCGTCAGCATTTGCTAAATCAGTAATTATTAAATAATTAAATTTTTTAGAATTAAACAGAAACTACTTTACCGAACTTCTTTATACTTCATATCCTCTTAGGGTGTTAGCGATCATGTCTCTCCACAATTTCTCTCCTTCGTAACACTTAATAAGTTTGTCTTTTTGTTATTTCTCTTAAGTACATTTTTGAAGAAAAAATATTACCAGCAATACATTTTTTTTTAAATTATTACCAGCAATAAAAATCTTGTCGGCATTAGATAACCCATTGAGGTTGATATGCCGTAAAACAAAACAAACTAAACCAAATGAAACCAGAACCTTCATAGGGGAGAGGTTTCAAAAAATCTTTGACCTTCCAATTAATCAAAAATTTGACAAATTTGTCTTGAAAGATGTCTGGAGAGATCTGGAATTAATTTCAAAGAGATTTAATTATTAGCAGCAATACATTTTGAAGAAAAAAATGTTACCAGCAATAAAAACCTTGTCGGCATTAAATAACCCATTGAGGTGTTGATATGCCGTAAAACGAAACAAAACAAACCAAAGCATTTGCCTTCAATGTCTTGTGAATGTAAAATTCTCCAAACACGCTTTCATGAAGATGGATCACGGAAACTTCTATTGTGTCTTTTTGAGTCTAAATATCAGTGTCCTATTTGTCGCCATTTTAACTGAAAAACCGTTTATTCCATGTTCAGTCCAAGACATTCTTAGCATCCTTCTGTAGAAACAAATCACTGTTGCCTCAAGTTTCCTATTCAAATGGGACTTCTGATTTCCGTGTCACACCCACTTTCATGAAGTCTAATATATTTATATTAATACACACACACACACACACACACACACACACACACACATATATATATATATATATATATATATATATATATATGTATATATATATATATATATTATTGTTATACGTTATTTTTATAGATACAAATATTTAAGTAAATGCTCTATTTATAATAAACAGTATTAATTACATTTACCGGCCTGAATTATTGAGAAATTTCATAGAAAATATGTCTTCGACATTCAGGCCTACAAATGAAGATAATCTTAAAATAATTGTCGGACTTTCATAATATATGATGTCCCACACACGCACGCCCGCACACACACACACACACATATATATATATATATATATATATATATATATATATATATATATATATATATATATATATATATATATATATATATGGACTGACGATTGCGTTTAGCATGAAACAGGCTGTCGCCACTGGGTGTTGAAGTAAATAAATTTACATACGTTCTGTTCCTGATATTGATCACTTTAACCTATAAATATAGCAGTACCTTAAAACTATATTTTATCGTATATATATATATATATATATATATATATATATATATATATATATATATATATTATTGTTATACGTTATTTACATAGACACAAATATTTAAGTAAATGCTCTGTTTATAATAAACAGTATTAACAATATTTACCGGCCTAAAGGTCCGAGAAATTTTCATAGAAAATATGTGTACTCCGACAGGAATCGAACCTGTATCCTACACGGAACAGTAATATAGCCTGACGTGCTATACCAATTTAGCTACAGAGGAGCGTCCGGTTAGCAAGGCCGATTTTACTGCTTTTAAACTACAATTTTCCTTGATTTTCCTCGAACGTTCATATCTGCTCGAAGCGTATCTTAACGTAAACAAATGACGTCACACACTAAGCCCAGGTTTTTTTTCCAATTCCACTTTTCCTAACAGAATCACTACTCCCCTTTAACCCAACGTACACAACAAATATATGAAGAAATAAAAAAAAACGATTGGATCCGTCAACACATCAATACAAACAATATTTCTACACGTGGAAATATTATCTTCAAACATAAATTAGTTGACGTAATTATTCAGTTGACCATATGAATATACAATAGCGTTTCAAAATGTTTCTAGTTGCTAACGACATTTGCTTGTTGTTTATAAATACATTGTTTCAATAAATTCATTTCATTTTTTTTTTGTCTTGAAAAATTCCACATTGGACGAAACGCGTCGGCTACAGTTTTCCTATTGTCTTTTTCCTTAATATATATATATATATATATATATATATATATATATATATATATATATATATATATATATATATACACACACACACAGTTTGTGGAAACAAATATTCGTACACATACAAATTTTTTATTTTTTATTTTGGCGTGAGGAAGCCGCCCCAAAGTTTTTCTTTTTACACCCTGTTAATAATATTCTATCAATGATTTTTAAAAAAACCTATTTCTGTTTCTTTGAACAGGTCAAGGCTATATTCCTCCGTAAATGGCATCAGAGGCAACAGCTGTCAGAAACGTGCACAAAAAGGCGGGCTTCAACTTTGCATACGCTCTACACCACATCAGACGCTAACGGTTTGCCGCCAATAAACAGGGATGTGATGTCGATGCAAAAGCTAGATCACAACTACACTGCGGAGAGTGATGAAATAAAAGCTTGAATTTAGCAACAACAACAAAAAAAAATGTTTCGGCCGTTGTACACTCTGGCCTTCTTCAGGTAATATACGTCGGAATTTCGATCCAAACCCGTTACTTCGTCCACCCGGGTAGATTGTCCCCAAAATTATATGGCCAAGTGGATAAAAGCATTGGCTGAAGTAATCCAATCCAGTGATATGACCCAAACAGTTCTGAGTTCAATACCTGGCCACAGCAGAGGTGAAAAAAAATCTTGGAGTATTGAGTTACTGAAGGGAAATAACTGAAACTGAGATATCCCCAAAAAGGCATGGTACGTGGAATTAGAATAACCTACCCCCGTGGACCAAATAAAGGGTTCGACCGAAATTCCAGTGTATATCACCTGAAGAAGGCCGAAGCGTACAACGGCCGAAACGTGGTGAATATGACAATAAAGATGAGGACAACAGTCCAAACAATGTAAATAGTGTAAATAGTTACAATAGCCCTGTCTCGGAAATATACACGGATATTAAAAATTAAGTCACAACTTAACCAGTTCGCTCGTAAACAAACGAGGAAGATTTTTCTAAGAATTTTTGTAGAGATCTTCTTCTACCGACGACATTCGTCAGAATCGGAAAATATTGTTTATTTTTTTTCTTTCGCCATTTTAGAAGTGGGGGTCCTGTTCACAATATAAATACAGTGTCAAATCAATCACTGACTTCGTAAAGATGAAGGGAATTTATTTAATGTCAAGTTTTACAGCGACATTACCTTGAAACACCGGTACGATCACCGAAGTTAAGCAAAGTCGAGCCTGGTTAGTACCTGGATAGGTGAGTGCTTGAAAAAAAGCATTCGCTACAAATTTGTATGTGCGGTTTAGTGCAAAGTTAAAACACCTGTTCCCGTACGTTCACCGAAGTTAAGCTACATCGAAACTGGTCAGTACCTAGATGGGTAACCGCAAGAAAATACCAGGTGCGGTTACATCACGTTGAAACACGGGTTAAGTTAAGCAACGTTAAGCCTGGTCAGTACCTAGATGGGTGTCAACTTAGAAATACCAGGTGTGGTAAGCTTGGATGTGCGGGTGGTGTGATGGATAATGGCTCGGAAATTGTTAATCGGAGAGCTGAGTTCCAATTGCTGTTGGGTTCGTTGTATTCACTTACGCTCAAATACCCTTGGTAGCTATCTCTTCTCCTCCTCCCAGTTGTGGGTTGAATAACAGGACAAACTGGGTTCGATAGCATTGGTTGGCCACCAGTCTACGGTAGAAAGCAACGGCAACATACTGCGGGAAAATCTTCTGCCTAGTCAGTCGAAAGGGACATGATCGCCCAAGCGTATATCACGTATGACACTTTACTGACTGACTAACGCAGTTACCAGTGGAATAAGCAGTTTCAAAGATGACAATTGTAAATAAACACCAAGTATAGATAACTCATTATCGATTATCAGGGATCGATTTGAGTCTTTATACTATAGGGCAGTGCTACTCAAAGTGGTGGTCCACGGACCGGTACCGGTATGCGAACCATCAGCTACCGGTACGCGGCCAGTGTCCAAGGCCATGCTAAGGAATTATTTGAAGAACTGGTAGATGCCAGCCAAACGGTATACCACTAGAGCCAGGGCCATCAGAATTTGTACTTTCGTACCAAACTTGGTACATTTTGCTTTCAAATGAAGGTTTCTCCCATTTCCTTCAACATACCTCTGCGGAATTGGCTTTTCAACCATGAGTGTTATTAAGGCAAAGTCCAGGAATAATATGGAGTTTCCTTTACACTCTCCGAAGTGCCCCTTGCTATCTCGAACAGGATTTCTTAAATGAGATAGATATCACAGTTAAGAGATGCGCGGAGCTAATTTGCAACGTCAATTTCGATGACACAGGCTGGAGGCAGGCAAAGCTCCCTTTGAGTTTCGGAGGCCTAGGCCTTCGATCAGCGATAGATTTGGCCCTTCCAGCATATCTTTCTTCACTTTCGTCCAGTCGCGAATTAATTGATGAGATACTCAGTGGATCGTCTCAGTGTTTCTCGGGTAGTTCTTTCGAACAAGCTTGCAGCGTCTGGGCCCAAAAATTACTTTCTATCCCACTAGACACATCAAAACAAAAAATCTGGGATAAAATAAAATGCGATGCCAATTTTACTAATTTAAGGCTCTCTCTGGATCAGCATCGCCTCGCCTGTCTACTATCTGCTTCACAACCGAGTAGTGGCGTCTGGCTCAACGCAGTGCCCTCTTCATCTACCGGTACCCTTTTAGATGATGAGTGCACTCGGGTCGGAGTCGCGATCCGTCTTGGACTCAAATTATGTGAGCGTCACAGATGCAGATGTGGAGCCTCCATCGATGAGTTTGGTTTGCATCCTCTCTCCTGTCGTCGTAATGCCGGCCGCTTTCCACGGCATGCAGCAATTAACGATATCATCAAAAGAGGTTTGGATGCAGCTGGGTTCCCTTCCCAAATCGAACCCGTAGGACTCGACCGTGGTGATGGAAAGCGGCCGGGTGGCATTACCATTTCCCCTTTTAAATTGGGTAAGTCGTTGATTTGGGATGCGACCTGTGCAGATACATTTTCGGCCGGTAATTTGATCAGGTCCGCGGTTGAGCCGGGGTTCGTCGCCCGAGACGCAGAGATAAAAAAAATAGCTAAATATTCTTCTCTTGCTGATAGATTTTTTTTTACTCCTGTGGCAGTGGAGACTTCAGGGGTTATTGGCCCTCGTTCGATGGTGTTCCTTCGGAGGATTGGCGCGATTGCGTCTCGATTAAGGAACGAGCCTCGCGAAACGGAGTGGCTCTTGCAGCGTGTCTCACTGGCGACGGTTCGAGGTAATGTTTTCTCCATCATAGCGGCTGGCAGAGGATAGAAAAAATTGTTTATAGTTACGTTGTTCTGGAATTGTCATCATTGGTCGACTGAACTTGCTTTGTTTCAATGACTTTTGTTTTGTTATTATTAGTTACTTTGTTCAATAAATACGTTTGCTTTAAACTAAAAAAAAAATGATTATTTATTCTCCATTGCGCATGGCATTGTCCTCACTTGAACCAAAACTGGATAAACTGACAAAAAAAAGCAGGCTCACCTTTCACACTAGTAAAGATTAAGATTATATAATTCTTGTTTTTGCGTTAATAAACTGCTTATTTTTTATTTCTTTTTATATGTTTTGATATCGAATCATTTTTTTTCAAAATAAATAGAAGATAAAAATAATCTATTTTATTATATTCATTATATATATATAGTTTCTGGTATACTATTTGCAATATTCGGACTATTGTCCTCATCTTTGTCGCCATAGTTATTACAACGTTTCGGCCGTTGTACGCTCCGGCCTTCTTCAGGTGGTTGGAATGTTGAACTGAACCCTTTATTTTGCTCACTGGGGTAGAACTGTTCTAGTTCCACGTGTCATGTTTAATGGATATCAGTTATCAGTTATCTCCTGTTAATTCCTCTCTCCAAGTTCTCTACTGGCTTAACCTGATATTGAACTCACACTCCAGTGACAGGACCCAAAGAGTCTGAGTTCAATACCCGGTTAAGGCAGTGGAGAACTGGCAGAGGAGAATTAACAGGAGATAACTGATAACTGACATCCATTAAAACATGGCACGTGGAACTAGAACAGTCCACCCCAGTGAGCGAAATAAAGGGTTCAGTTCGACATTCCAGCCACCTGAAGAAGGCCGGAGGGTACAACGGACGAAATGTAATAAATATGGCGACAAAGATGAGGACAATAGTCCGAATATTGTAAATAGTGTACATAATACCTCATCTCAGAAATATAGACAGATACTGAAGGGTGATAAGTATGGCAACAACTGAACAATAGCAAACCCTCCATTCTTCCCCTGTTCAATCTTTTTGCTCGGAAGTTTTCTTCCAATTCAACGTTTGACTCTTCCGGGGTACCCATGCCCGATTTCCCTCCCAGAACTGAGGCCCTTTTGAGCGGATTGCACATATCCCCGTCATTGGTATTGGGCATTATCTCTAACTTAGATCACCACAATGCTACTGGTGGTGATGGGATACCAGCCATTGTCCTGAAGAAATGCGCGCCTGAACTGGCGCCTGCCCTCTCTAAATTATACAAGTACTGCCTCAAGGAGTCTTGTTTTCCTGACTGCTGGAAGTCCTCATCCATTGTTCCTGTCTTCAAGAACTCTGGTGACCCCTCCGACCCTTCTAATTACCGTCCTATCAGTCTCCTACCCTTCTTCGGCAAAGTCTTCGAAGCCCTTATCAACACCGAAGTGATTAATCACCTGATATCCCATGATCTGCTCTCAGACAAGCAGTATGGTTTCCGCTTTGCCCGATCTACAGCCGATGTGCTTACGGCCATCACTGAATTTGTCTACCAAGCTATTCATAATAACAGTGAAGCTCGTGCCGTGGCCCTAGATATCTCCAAAGCGTTTGATAGAGTTTGGCATGCCGGACTTCTTCGCAAGCTTCAGGGTTATGGTATTACAGGTCGATTGTTTGACTTAATACAATCATTCCTGTCAAACCGTGAATTGAAGGTCGTTCTCAATGGATTCATCTCCAGCTCATATCCCACTAACGTAGGTGTTCCTCAAGGCTCCATCCTAGGCCCTACTCTGTTCCTCATATTCATAAACGATCTTCCTGACGCCATAGATTCCCAAGTCGGCTTCTATGCGGATGACACCACAATTTACTCCTGCCTCAAACACAAATCTAGTGATGCTGACAAAGTTAACCTGGCAGTTCGACTCGAAAAGGACCTACAATCGGTTGTGAACTGGGGCAAGAAATGGTTGGTAAACTTTAACGCCTCTAAAACAAAACTGCTCTCTATTAACCACCACAGGGATCCATCCCTGCATCCCATTAGAATGTCTGAAGACCAACTTCTCGAGAGCTCCTCTCTGCGGCTGCTCGGTCTCACGCTGTCCGCTGATCTGAGATGGAACAAATTCATCGAGTCAATTGCTTCATCCACCCCAAGGAAAGTTGGCTCCCTGTGCCGAGCCAGGAAATTTTTCTCCCCGGAATCAATCCTCCAAATCTATAAATCAACCATTCGGCCTTGCATGGAGTATTGCTGCCATATATGGTCTGGAGCCCCTGCTGTTTGCCTCAGGGTTCTTGATAAGATCCAGAGACGGATATGCAATGTAATTGGCCCTCATCTGTCGTCACGTCTGCAGTCGCTCTCTCACAGACGCGCCGTTGCCTCCCTCTGTCTTTTTTACAAATACTTTCACGGTAATTGCTCCGATGAGCTGCTTTCTCTAGTTCACAGGCCTCATGAATTTAAACGTTCTACGAGGCTGGCATCCCGTTCCCACCCCTTCATCGTTGAAACTGTTAGATGTAGACGTCTCTTCTACTCCAATAGCTTCATATCTCGCACATCTCGCCTGTGGAACTCCCTTCCTTATTCCTGTTTCCCTGACAAATATAATCTCCAACTATTTAAGTGTAACATCAATCGACATCTCCAGTTACCTTGATCTATCCACTTCCCTTCTCCACATCCTTTCACCTTTCATTCCTATCTGCTCTCGCTCCAAATCTTCTGTAACCCCCTTGCCTTGATCGATTCACTATCTTTCTCCACATCCCCCCCTTTACCACTCCTATCTGCTCTTCCTCCAAACCTTCTGTAACCCCTTGCGTGCTAGTGGCTTCAAGCCTTGCTTGGGGTGATAAGCTTAAAAAAATAATTTTAAAAAAGATGAGGACAATAGTCCGAATAATGTAAATAGTGTACATAATACCTCATCTCAGAAATATAAACAGATACTGAACGGTGATAAATATGGCAACAAAGATGAGGACAATAGTCCGAATAATGTAAATAGTGTACATAATACCTCATCTCATAAATATAGACAGATACTGAAGGGTGATAAATATGGCGAGAAAGATGAGGACAATTGTCCGAATAATGTAAATAGTGTACATAATACCTCATCTCAGAAATATAAACAGATACTGAACGGTGATAAATATGGCAACAAAGATGAGGACAATAGTCCGAATAATGTAAATAGTGTACATAATACCTCATCTCAGAAATATAGACAGATACTGAAGGGTGATAAATAAGGCGACAAAGATGAGGACAATAGTCCAAATAATGTAAATAGTGTACATAATACCTCATCTCAGAAATATAGACAGATACTGAAGGGTGATAAATATGGCAACAAACATGAGGACAATAGTCCGAATAATGTAAATAGTGTACATAATACCTCATCTCAGAAATATAGACAGACGTTTCTGGTATAAATTAATATTACCACAAAATATTACAGGTACGTGACACATTGACAAAAAAAATGCCACTTCGCCATATCAGATAGTTTGAGAAGCACTGTTCTACTATGCCCTGCTATTTAACCCGTAGGTTGGGGGCAAAGAGATGGATTTATACTTTTCCCAACGTTATTTGTGCAAAAGTGAATGTAGCAAACCTGGCCAGAATTTGAACTCGACTTGCTAATTCAACTTTCTGAGTTAGTAATCATTATGTTATATCGTTGCGTCTTTATTTCCAGGGACACACAGTGATATGTTGTAACAAACGTTTCTTTTACTTTTATTTCATATTGCAATTTCATTCTTAGATTGGAAAATTGTTCGGCAGAATTTCTCAGCTTTCTTCTGAACTTTCTTGAATCTGTGTGTGTATGTTTTTCTTAATTATTTCACCTAATACAAGGCCTAAGAGTCCCTCAAGGTAGATGGTTGCTAAATTAAATTGTTGTAAGGGAGGGAAGTAAAAAGTGCGTATTATGAGGATAAGTTGGATAGATATTGGTTGATCCTGGACTTAAAAGGGCCAAGATTATAAACTGCCTATTTTTTATTATTAGGTTGGTGCAAAAATAATGTCGTTTTCTCACATGAAGTTGAACGTCAAAAAACGACATTATTTTTGCACCAACCTAATACTTATTTTATCCACAATGTTTGCCAAGTACATATTCCTATTAGCACGGGGAATATAACACGAACTTTCCAGTATTGGGGGGGGGGCTTTTTAAATTTTTCTTTGAAATAGTACGGAGCAGATCTTTCTATCCCGTGACCTGTAGGGTCGTAGGAGCACCATGTGTACTACAGCCACGGTAGAAATGGTGTTTCTTGGGCAAGATAGCCTGACGAAGCCTTACCCTCTCCAGGCCGGTCTTGAATTGAGTTTTTCCATCTCCGAGACCGGTCTTCAGCCTCATTCTGGCAGCTCCTGCGACGGCACTGATGCCAAACTGTAATGGCTCTGCTGTTCCTTTGGATCCATCAACGACATGGAGAGTGAGGTGAAATGCTGCATGGGCAACATCTTGTCCTCCATACCAAAGTGGTGTTTCTTGGGCAAGATAGCCTGACGGAGTCTTACCCTCTCCAGGCTGGTTTTGAATTCAGAGTTTTTCCTTCTCCCAGACCGGTTGCCACTCAAAAAGACGATCCACGGACCGGTGCCGGTACGCGAACCATCATCTACCTGTACGCGGCCTGTGATCAAGCCATGCTAAGGAATCATTTGAAGAATTGGTAGATGCCAGCCAAACGGTACACCGCCAAAGCTAGGGGCCATCAGAATTTGTACTTTCATACTGTTATGTTCCAACAATCCTTGTCGGAACTGCTATATTCCGTGCTAAGGGAATAAACAAGTAACACCAGGTTGATGCTAAAAGAAAGGTTTATTGTACAATATGAAATACGATACAGTTATACACACAGGTCAATCTAGTAGTGAATGCCATTAATTGGAAGATCGGACGTGCTTGCGTCGTGTCACACTCTCACTCACTCTCTCCCTGTCGTCCTACCCAGTATCTCGTAGACTGTTGACTTTATAGGTACTTACTACCTATAGAGTAATCATTCAGGGGAGTGCCAGGTTCTTCCATTACATCACGTACCAAACTTGATACTTTTTGCTTTCAAATGAATGTTTTGGTGCAAATGGTACAACTTTTACTGAAACTTAAAATATTATTATATTCATTATATATATATATATATCTTTTTCCGGTATAAATTAATATTGCCACGAAATATTACAGTTACGTGACACATTGAGCAAAACAAATGCCGGTCCGCCATGTTAGATAGTTTGAGAAGCGCTGCTATGGGGTAATCACTAATTTTCATGTCGGAAATTTAGACACTTGAGTGAAAACAAAATTTAAGTTTATGGTCAGTTTTTTTTGGGGGGGGGGTTTCTAAGAATCGAAATCTGAAAGAATAGCAAAAATCTGCTCACAATCTTATTTCTCTTTTAAAAAAAGTAGGAAATGTTTATGTTTAAAAATGATGTTTACTTTATATAAACCCTGTCATTAAAATATTCGCACCTTTTTTGGGTTCGTAAAGCATGTCGATTTTAAAAAATCTTTCAAAATTCATCTAATTATTGCATTTTAATGAAACTTGTGGAAATTATGCAAAAGAGTATATATATTATTTAGATCTGTTTCTCTTGAAAATTTGAAAGAAAAAAAAATTCGCGCGATTGCACTCCCACTTTCTTAAGTTGATCATTTTGAATCCTTAATCAAGGTGGATTATATTGAGGTTCACACTTTTTAAAGATAAATCCATCAAAAATAAATACATTATTTTATCATTCCACTGTAAGGAAGGGAATAAAGCCACTAAGACGCAAGGGATAACTGAGTGTCAGAGAATAAGAGGAAAAAACAATATTAAGGAAAGAGGAATTATGAAGACAGAAGATAGCGATTGACATTGCATTGAAATGTTTGAAGATCAAAGTTGACTGGGAAGTATGAAGAGTGAAAGAGAATTAGAAGACTTTAGTGAGGGGAAAGGACAATAAAAGAAGAGGAATTAAGAAGACAGAAGATAACGATTGACATTGGATTGAAATGTTTGAAGATCAAAGTTGACTGGAAAGTAAGAAGAGTGAAAGAGAATTAGAAGACTTTAGTGAGGGGAAAGGACAATAAAAGAAGAGGAATTAAGAAGACAGAAGATAACGATTGGCATTGCATTGAAATGTTTGAAGATCAAAGTTGACTGGAAAGTAAGAAGAGTGAAAGAGAATTAGAAGACTTTAGTGAGTGGAAAGGACAATAAAAGAAGAGGAATTAAGAAGACAGAAGATAACGATTGACATTGCATTGAAATGTTTGAAGATGAAAGTTGACTGGGAAGTATGAAGAGTGAAAGAGAATTAGAAGACTTTAGTGAGGGGAAAGGACAATAAAAGAAGAGGAATTAAGAAGACAGAAGATAACGATTGGCATTGCATTGAAATGTTTGAAGATGAAAGTTGACTGGGAAGTATGAAGAGTGAAAGAGAATTAGAAGACTTTAGTGAGTGGAAAGGACAATAAAAGAAGAGGAATTAAGAAGACAGAAGATAACGATTGACATTGCATTGAAATGTTTGAAGATGAAAGTTGACTGGGAAGTATGAAGAGTGAAAGAGAATTAGAAGACTTTAGTGAGGGGAAAGGACAATAAAAGAAGAAGAATTAAGAAGACAGAAGATAACGATTGGCATTGCATTGAAATGTTTGAAGATCAAAGTTGACTGGGAAGTATGAAGAGTGAAAGAGAATTAGAAGACTTTAGTGAGGGGAAAGGACAATAAAAGAAGAGGAATTAAGAAGACAGAAGATAACGATTGACATTGGATTGAAATGTTTGAAGATGAAAGTTGACTGGAAAGTAAGAAGAGTGAAAGAGAATTAGAAGACTTTAGTGAGGGGAAAGGACAATAAAAGAAGAGGAATTAAGAAGATACAAGATAACGATTGACATTGCATTGAAATTTTTGAAGATCAAAGTTGACTGGGAAGTATGAAGAGTGAAAGAGAATTAGAAGAATTTACCGGCCACCATACTTACAAAAAGAAGCAATTCGATCTAGAGCTGTCCTCCAGGCATCATTGAGTCGAGTCTTCGATATTATAAAAATACATTTTCAATTTTTGAAGTAAGATTTGGTAATTTTTTTTTAATAGTTAATCGGGTAAATATTAAAGTAACTATTTCCCATAAAATTGTTTTGATGTTATGATTATTTTTATTTTAATAGATTTTGATTTTTATTATATTTCTGCCAAATAGATGGCGGCCATTGGAATTTTTGCTGATTTAAGGGAAAGTTTTTAATTTCGTAACCGTTTAATTCAATATTTATTAATTAAAGTTGAATCTTTATTAAATTAAATCTTTAATTAAAGTTAAATCTTTATTAAATTAACTCTTTAATCAAAATTAAATCTTTATTAAATCAACTCTTTAATAAAAGGTAACTCGGGTCGTCGATTTCATTAATCGATTCATTAACCGCGGTGCAATATGCATTATTCCACTGTCAAGTGTGGCTTTTGTTGGTATTGTATATTTTTCTATAACATAATCACTACTGGAAAAGAAAAATCAGCAAACATGGACCTTCGTGCCCGCAAAAAAACGGAGCGTCAAAAGGACGGTTTTTTCCGATGACACCGCTATTATTTTAACTACCTTCACTCCTCGACAATGTTTAATGTTTTAAAAGGTTTAGAATTGTAATGAAACCTAAGCATATGATGGAAGTGAATTTATACATTTTCCTTGTTCCTGGGAATTATCAACAAAAATAATAAACACTATTTATTTCTTAGATTGTTTATTAGAACGGTTGGCAAAACATCGGTTAATTGATTCAAACTTTATGATAATGTTTATTTTCTAAACGTAGCTTACATGTGACAGAAGACCGAAGGATGGGGCACCCAGTGAGGATCAAACTCATCCTCCAAGTCTATAAGTCTACCATTCGCCCTTGCATGGAGTATTGCTGCCATTTATGGTCTGGGGCCCCTGCGTGTTGCCTCAGGGTTCTTGATAAGATCCAGAGACGGATATGCAATGTGATTGGCCCTGATCTGTCATCTCGTCTGCAGTCGCTCTCTCACAGACGCGATGTTGCCTTTTCAACAAGTACTTCCACGGTAATTGCTCCGAGGAGTTGCTTTCGCTTGTCCCTAAGCCTCGTGAATTTAAGCGTCCTACGAGGCTGGCATCCCGTTCCCACCCCTTCACCGTTGAAACTGTTAGATGTAGACGTCTTTTCTACTCCAATAGCTTCATGTCTCGCACATCTCGCCTATGGAACTCCCTTCCCTATTACTGTTTCCCTGACAAATACAATCTCCAACAGTTTAAGTGTAGCGTCAATCGTCATCTCCAATTGCCTTGATCTATCCACTTCCCTTCTCCACTTCCTTTCATCTTTCTTTCCTATCTGCTCTCGCTCTATATCTTCCGTAACCCCCCTGCCTTGATCGACCCTCCGTCCTTCTCTTTCTCCACATCCCTTCCTTTACCACTCCTATCTGCTCTTCCTCCAACCCTTCTGTAACCCCATGCGTGATAGTGGCCACCAGCCTTGCTTGGGGTGATACGCTTAAAAAAAAAAAAAAAAAAAAATTCCTTGTTCATAATTAATGTACTGGGACAAGCTTACTAACCATTACAGCACGTCGATGTATACAAAAAGAAAAGAAAGATTTTCTTATAGTCGGTCCACATATTTTAATAATTTAGTAAATGTTTATAAAATTATGGATAAAAATTGTTTTCGTATTTATTTTTTTATAAATTGGTAAATGATAAATATTCGTTGCATTAGTTTTAATTGTATTAGTTTTTAGAATGTTGTGAATATAAAATTATTCTTGCAAACAAAGAATCTAATAAATAAATACATAAATATTCCACCACCTACACATCCAAGCTTACAGAACCTCGGATATTATCTACCAATTCCGTAACTAATGAACATGAAATAAATTGAACTAATTTCAATATAAAACTTATCAGAAACATTTCAATAAGTTAAAATTCCAATCAATGTAAATAAGTGAAATTAATTTTGCTTCAGAAACACGAATCTAACTTTATTCAAACTTTATAAAATGGTAAATAAGAATTTCCTTTTAGTTGGTTCACAGATTTTAATAATTTAGTAAATGTTTATAAATTTATGAATAAAAAATTGTTTTCATATTTATTTCTTTATGAATGGTAAATGATAAATATTGCATTAGTTTTAATTGGATTAGTTTTAATTGGATTAGTTTTAATTGGATTAGTTTTACGAATATTGTAACTAGAAAATGATTCTTGTAAATAAGCAATAATAATAATAATAATAGGCAATATTTATTCATTAGAGTTACATTATTTATTTATTAAAGTGTTTATTTGAAAAGTTAGCAAAATATCGGCTAATTGCTAATCGATTTGAACTTTATAAAATGGTAAATAATGATTCCCTTATAATTCTTTCATATATTTTAATAATTTAGTAAATGTCTATAAATAAAATATTGTTTTCATATTTATTTCATCATTAGTTTTAATTGGATTAGTTTTTTAGAATGTTGTAATTATAAAATGGTTTGGGTTTGGTTTGGTTTGTTTTACGGCATATCAACATCAATGGGTTATTTAATGCTGACAAGATTTTAATTGTTGGTAATATTTTTTATCTATCTATCTATCTATTTCAGTCCTTTTCATATATATCTCAGTCCTTTTCCTATCTATCTATCTATCTATCTATCTTATAGCATATCACCCTCAATAGTTATTTAATACCGACAAGATTTTTATTGCTGCTATGTTTTTCTTCAAAAATGTATTGCTGATATTAAAACCTATTTTTACACTTTCATCGTGTTTTGATCCCAGTTTGGGGGTTAACTATTTGCCCATAGCTGGGGCCCTAACAGGTGCCGCCACCCCAGGTCAGATTGAACTTCGGAACACCAGCAATCAAGAGGTGGTTCCACGCTCCTCAAAGCCTCCTGATCAGAGGCCTTGCTTTTAGATGTAGTTTATCGTCTTACCCAGGACGCGGATGTAGTTTATCGTCTTACCCAGGACGGAAATATAAAATAATTCTTGTAAATAAAGAATCAAATAAATAAAAATTGTTTAATACTTTTGTTGTAAATTCTCAAGGACAAAAAATGTATAAATTCTTTTTCATATTTTGGGATTTTATTCCAGTTCAAATCATCACTTTTTAAAATAATAAATATTGCCGAGGAGTGAAGGTAGTTAAAATAATAGTGGTGTCAAGTGAAAAAATGTCCTTTTGACATTCTGTTTTTTTTTTTTGGCGGACACGAAGGTCCCTGTTTGGCGTAAAAATCATCAAACATTTGGTTGGGGTTCACGAAGTTTTAAAGTTGGTCCCTTCTGGCGGGACTTAGATAAGCGCACATCCACAATAGACGATCTTAATGTGCTCCACCTGTTCTGATCTTTGACTTCTGCTGTTTGGAAGAGAAAGGCATGAAATCCCGGCTTTCCCGCGGGTTTTAGCGCAAAATTAACGCAAACTGCTCCAGTTGGGGTTTGAGCTCGGGTCGTCGATTCCATTAATTGTCTGTCTCCTTTAATATTATCGCTGTTCCATAATCTATACGTCATGTTCCTTCAAGACGTTGGGGATCATGGTTCTCTACAGCTTCCTTTCTCTTTCATTCCTCTGGCATTATGGAACTATGACATTCTCCTTGTCGTAATTGTACCTTCACAATTTTTGTCTGCATTTCTGGGATGAAGATTATTGTCCTTATATTTGTTTTTGTTATCACAGCGTTTCGGTCGTTTTGCTCTCCGGCCTTCGTAAAATATATATCGATCTGGTTAACCAACAACGAATTCCGAAATGAACCCTTTATTTAATCTACAGGAGTAGAGAGTTCTCGTTTCACTGCCCATGTCTCGAGATATCTCAACTAGTTTTTATTTTCTTTAGTACTGTTCGGTGATTGCTCGCCCGTTTTCCATTGACTGCAAGGACATACTGCTCGCCCCGGGGTTTGAACACACAACCACTACGTCACCAAATTCAGAAACCAATGCGCTTACTCACTAGGCAACGGTCCCGAAGTATAATCAAAAGATTCAATTCGGAATTATCTACATATACCTGACGAAGCCCGGGGGGCACAACAGCCGAAACGTTGTGAAAAAAACAACAAAAATGAGGAAAATCATCCGAATATAAATAGTTTAAATATTGTTCCTTCTTCTATTTACTCAAAATAGATGACGAAACAATATTACCAAGTAGCTCCCCTTCTTTCTTCCTCTCTCTCTCTCTTTCTGTAACTCGCTCTTGCTCTCTCTCTCTCTTTCTATATGTCAAATCCCCTCAGTCCATTGACGATGATGGCTCTCCACAGTTTCCTATCTCGTTTATGACATCACTTTCTCTTTGTCGTGATTGTTCCATTATCTATTTACTTAAACATACCAAGTAGCTAGTATCTCTCTCCTTCTCTTTCTATATGTCAAATCCCCTCAGTCCATTGACGATGATGGCTCTCCACAGTTTCCTATCTCGTTTATGACATCACTTTCTCTTTGTCGTGATTGTTCCATTATCTATTTACTTAAACATACCAAGTAGCTAGTATCTTTCTCTTTCTATATGTCAAATTCCCTCAGTCCATTGAAGATGATGGCTCTCCACAGTTTCCTATCTCTTTATTCCACTAAGTAATTATATCTCTTTTATAACAACTTTATCTTTGTCGTACATGTTCCTTCATGTATTTCTTACTCTCTCTCTCTCTCTCTCTCTCACTCCTTCTCTCTTTCTGTTTGTCTAATCCCCTCAGTCCATTGAAGATGATGGCTCTCTACAGTTTCCTATCTCTTTTATCCCCTAAGCAATTTTATTTCTTTTATCACATCTCTTACTCTTTGTCGTTCTTATTAATTCATCTATTCATTCTCAGTTACCAAGCTGGTTCGGTCTATCTCTCTTTCTATACGTCATATCCCTTTATGACGTTGGCGACCATGAGTCTCCACAGCTTCCCATTACTTTTATGACGCTACTTTGTCTTTAGGGTTCTTATTTCCCCATGTATTTGCTCAAATTTGTTATGTAGGTCCTCTCTGACACTCTCTTTCTTTATCTGTGTGTGCGTGTGTGTGTGTGTTATATACTTTCAGGACGTTGGCGATCATGGCTCTCCACAGTTTCCGCTCCTTTTTATTGCTTTAAGTAATTTCAAGACTCCTCTCTATCTTCGTCAATCTTCTTCATTTGTCTTCATCCTCTGAAACTTTTCAGGTCGGTTTCTCAGTTCCAGAATAATTACTCCGTTTAGTGTAAGAAATTTGTGCCAAAAACTTTGTTGCATTTGTAAACAAAAGCAAAATAAAGACCCAAATCGATGAAAAGGATATACCTTTTTATTTAGCGGAAACTGTGGAGAACCATCGCCAACGTTCTGAATGGATATAAAGTAAATGAAGACTCAAATCGATGAAAATGAAATGCCTTATTAATTCTAAGCTTCAAATGATTTAATTAATTAATTTATCTAATTTAATTATTTAATTAATGGTTGACATTTTTGCATTTAAACAGCGCCAAGTTTACAGTTAATGCTAAAACCGATTTTCTTCGTAGCCAACTGAAAGGCTTACATTCTTAACACGTACTTACCTGGTCTTCCCACTAAGGTCAGAGATATAAATTACAGAGACTTTTTTAAACGTGGGCAGCGCATATCCCACTAACATGCATATGAGGCAAGATAAAAAATTGCTCAGACCCGAGACCAGTATCACTATGGCGTCGATATTACACCGATCCCACCTCTCGTAATGCAATGAAGAAGGTGGTGTTGCTGGGTTGGAAATCCCTGGGGTTGGTTAAATTCTCCCATTTCAATTTAGCGGTTAACAGATACTACGCTTTCATCCCGACCAAAAGAATGCTTATAAGCCTTTTACAATTATCATCATCATTAGTTAGCGCGATTTATGCCGCTGGGGCCACCACTAGCCCCTTCCATCTCTTTCCGCCTGATGCTGCTCTTACAGCCTCAGGCCCCGTCATTCCAGCTCATCGCTTAATATCATGAAACCAAGACATGGTTGGTTGTCGCTGGCGGTGCTTGCTCTCCACTGGGCTCATCTAAATGTCCTCAGCGAAGCCGCTTTCATGCCATCTGCTCTCGCAATACGTACTTTGTTCTGATGGTATCTAGCACCCACTTATTAGTGCATCACGCTGTCCATTGCGCTCTGAGGTATGCTCACATCTCTAAAGCATAAATCCGGTGTCTCTCCTTCATAGTCAGTGACTCGCATCCCTAGCTGACGATGGCGAAAGCAGTGGCTCGTAGTAATTTCAAACTTTAGGATGATGTCTATATTCCAGACATTTCCTATTTTTGTCCTAACACTTCTTCCTATTGCCAGCTTACGCTTGATCTCCGGCTTAGAACTATCCTGGGTGTTGATGGTGGAGCCCAGTTTTACAATATTCGTGGGAATAATCAATTTGCATAACAATTTTTTAAAGTATCTATATATATAAAACAGAGTATATCTGTGTGTCTGTCTGTGTGATACTTCTTCACTCGAGATCCATCCAACCGATTTTAACAAAACTTGGCACATACATTGTACAATGTAAGAGATAGGTTCTTAGCGTAAGAAATCGAAAATTTAAAAGAAAAATAATAATCGATGAAACCTATCAAAAATCTATAAATTCAATTTTTTTCCTCTGATTTCGTTCAAACTCTGTATGTAGGTTACTTGCATCATGACGAGCTCAACGATACATTATTTCTATTGCTACGCCACTGCATTTAGCGAAAAACGAAAAATCGATTTCAACACAAATTTTAAACAAAATCTCCCTCATTTTTCAAGAAAACTTCACTCAATTGTAGCCAACAATTACTTGATTGTTTAACAGTCATTTAACTTGATAATTGAGTCCACCCATACAGTGAAAACCTGCATAAATAGCAAAAAATGGCGATTTTTACTGGTTTCTTTCTTACTTTTCGTTGATCGTACAACCAATTTTCATCAAACTTAACAGTTGCTTTATAAATATATCCTCTTTTATATCACTGGTAGCACACTGCCAAATTGAATTTCAAAAAGTCCAAAATACTTGTGGTCTGAAGTGGGTCTTCATGTTGCCTGTTTTACCCCTTCATGTCCTCGGCTAACTTCGATTGAATAAATACAGACTACTTCTGTTATATCAGTGACGGCATTAATTCAAAATGTTTTTTAATGAAAGTATTTTAAAGTAATTGAAGAAGATAGACTCTGTTTTTGCTCTACTCTAATTGAACGTTTTTTCTGATCGACCAGCTATTGCTTTTATCAAACTGTTTTAGTACGTTACTAGCAACCATACCCAACGTTGCCAGGAAAATGGCATTTCACTGTACGTTTTTGGGATAGTTTATTGAATTGTTATAAAACACCTTTTTCCTGTACAGTACGTTATTTACAACCGATTTCACTCTAAATTTGGTCGATTCTGATTTGAATGAAAATAAGTTTTCGCCTTTTGTTAAATATAGAATTACACTCCTTTATGCCCAGGCAACACTGGGTGTGACTGATAGTATTTTAATAAATAATTTCTCCTATTTATTTTTAATTCAAATTTTTTAAATTGCCATATATAAGTAATGGCTCTGTTAATAAAGTTTGTTTTTTGTCTCGTTTCACCTCAAGTACATCGATAGTGCAACTGGAAAGCAGCGCGGGGGTTACGGAGGTGAAAGCAAAAGAGAATGAGAAGATTGAAAATGGGGAGGTTGAGGAAAGGTCAAAGGAGGAACAGGGTTCAAGAGGACAGATGATAGCGATTGACGTTGCATTTAAAAAAGTTTTAAATTGTAGTTATCGGGGAAGCAAGAAATCGGAAAGGAAAATTCAAGAAAAAAAACTTGTAGCAGAAGTGGCGGTTGCATCTAGCTAGTTCAGCAGTAAAACGGTGAGACCTAGTTGCCAATTTCGTACCATACTTAAAATCAGGGAAAAAAATTTCAGGGAAAAAATCACCAGAGCAGTTGTCATGAAAATATTTCTAGAAAAGACAGAGGGAAGCTACGTCATGTCGGTGAGAAAGTGACTGAAGTCAAGATGCCAGGTCAGGACCGATACCATCAGAGACCTTTCTTTGAATTTTGTCAAGAATATCGAAATGTACAGCAGGAGCACCAGACCAGATATGGCAGCAATATTCAATGCACGGACGAATGGTAGATTTATAAATGTGCAAGATGGATTCTGATGAGAAAAACTTTGCCGGTGGGAAAGTAAAATCGTGATTCGAGGTGAGGACCAATAACATTACATTCTTTGGATTTTGTTGAGAATCTCAAGATATATAACAGGAGCACCAGACCAGATATGGCAGCAATATTCAATGCACGGACGAATGGTAGATTTATAAATGTGCAAGATGGATTCTGATGAGAAAAACTTTGTCGGTGGGAAAGTAAAGTCGTGATTCTAGATGAGGACCAATAACATTACATTCTTTGGATTTTGTTGAGAATCTCTAGATATATAACGGGAGCACCAGACCAGATATGGCAGCAATATTCAATGCACGGATGAATGGTAGATTTATAAATGTGCAAGATGGATTCTGACGAGAAATATTAATAAAATTTCATGGGGCTGGACTATTTTGGGGCCTAGCTTTCATGACAGTAAATGCTGAGACTTGAAGCAACAGAAATGTAGTTCTACAGAAGGATGCTGAGGATAACATGGACCGATTTTGTGAGCAACGACACAGTTTTAAAGAAAATGGGAAGAAAAAGGAAATTTATATTTAACATCAGGAAGAGACAGATGGTACTTCTAGGGCACATAATGAGGAAAGAAGGCTGGAGAAATCTGATACTCACAGGACAGATTGAAAGCATGAGGAACAGAGGAGTGCATAACCCACTTAGTGAGCTTGAGTCAATGGATGGTGGAACAAGCTTTAGGAGAGATAACAAAAAGACAAAATTTATTAAGTGTTACAAAAGGCAGGAAATTGGGGAGAGCCACGATCGCCTATGTCCTGAAGAGACACGGCACATAGAAGAAGAAGAATGAGCTTGAGTAAATGGATGACGAAACAAGGTTTAGGAGAAATAACAAAAAGACAAAATTTATTAAGAGCTACAAAGGGCAGGAAATTAGGGAGAGCTATGATCGCCTACGTCCTGAAGGGACAAGGCACATAGAAGAAGAAGAAGAAGAAGAAGAAGAAGAAGAAGAAGAAGAAGAAGAAGAAGAAGAAGAAGAAGAAGAAGAAGAAGAAGAAGAATGAGCGTGAGTAAATGGATGGCGGAACAAGATTTAGGATAAGTAACAAAGAGACAACATTTATTAAGAGCTACAAAGGACATGAAATTGTGGAGAGCCATGATCACCTACGTAATTAAGGAACACAGCACATAGAAGAAGAAGAAGAAGAAGAATGAGCTTGAGTAAGTGGATAGTGGAACAAGGTTTAGGAAAGATAACAGAAAGACAAAATTTATTAAGAGTTACAAAGGGTAGGAAATTGGAGAAAGCCACGATTGGCAACGTCCTAAAGGGACACGGCATATAGAAGATCTTCACAGCTTATGTAAAACAATGGATGGAGATAAATTATGCTCCATTGTCATCTTCTTTACACAGCTTGACATCGCATGGCGAAAATCAATAGGACATGTCCCGATATCGCTAAGACGAAAGAAATTGGCATCATTTAAGATGGAGGCTGTAAAGATGACTTCGAGCGATTATCGACCGCCTAGTGAGTGTAAAACGGAGTAGAATATAAATTCTAAAATTGACCAATGAAAGTCACTGTTGCATGCTTCCTATAAAACGGAAAAATTAATATGAATTTCCAGTATTAATCTTCTCTTTTCAGTCGAAGATACTGCAAAACCTGGAATGGTGCCTCACTATGAGGTAAAGTTTAGCCAGCTCGGGTTGCTAACCCTTACCTTCTCATTCTTTGTCTACACTGAGTTCGATCCTCATTGAAAAAAACAGGAGAGGATCTCGAGAGTATGCATAAACATACAATCGAGATCCAATCCTGGTTTTTCATCGACTGGTCAGATAACCATAGCTTCTACTTCGGCCCGCGCTTACACCGGCGTGGACACAAATAGGCAAAGGCCCATTTTACATTCACCAGGGAACACGGGTGGGGAGTGAAAATATTACCACATCGAGTAATGAAAACGCGACTCCCGTCTCCATCATATCGCTTATTTATTCACGAACCCTTGAGACACGGTCTGCAGATAGATCGGGGACACTTGGAACAACTTCGCTGCCACTTCTGTCATGGCAGACTAACGGACCAGAACTTCACTTCGGACAGCGGAAACTCTCACGCATTCCTAACCACCCTTTGCACATCTGTACATCGCGATGCGCAGCTCGCAACTTGCCTGCAGGTGGTTCGAAACTAATTCTAACCGTGACTCTCTTTATATAAGCCTGAAAACAAAACTTCCTAACTTCCGGCTAAGTGGCACTTGATCCCAAATTTTTTTATTTATTTTATTTCCCTTTTGATTTGAAGACCTTGCTTTTAGACTTTACACACAACACTTCGTGTGTGTTCAAATCACGGTTGTATCCTATTGTGTCACATAATTGTATGCATTATACTTGTACTCCAGTATAAAAAATAACTAATGCATTCCAAATATTTCCTTATAAGAAAACGGTTAATAGTACTAGTACAATTTCTCTCGTTATATCTGCCGAGTAAAACCTAACACGGGGGAGAATTACGTGTACTCGATTGCTTGCAATTGCGGCACAGAATTATTTACAGTAAGGTTCATTCTGTAAAAGGTTCGGGACAACACGTGGTAGAGGTTTACGTTGAAAAAAAAAATATATATATATAAACGTGAAAACAAGGTCCGCCTAAAAGTATGGCTGGAAGAATATCGAAAAACCATATTGAAAGGTGAGGCAATGAAACCAAGCATATTACTCCCTCCTTTGCTTGCACACGTTTGCATTTCTTGACAATTTCGAGTTCAAGCTTAAAATATTACTGCCACTTAAAGTCCGGTATACATTTAGAGATCCTTGATAAAATCCAAAGAGGAATCTGCAATGTTTCTCTCCAGAATCTATCTTACATATTTATAAGTCTACCATTCATCCACGCTTTGAATATTTCTGCCACATATGGTCCGGTGCTCCTGCTATATATTTAGAGATCCTTGATAAAATCCAAAGAGGAATCTGCAATGTCTCTCTCCAGAATCTATCTTACATATTTATAAGTCTACCATTCATCCATGCTTTGAATATTGCTGCCACATATGGTCCGGTGCTCTTGCTATATATTTAGAAATTCTTGATAAAATCCAAAGAAAAAACTGCAATGTTTCTCTCCAGAATCTATCTTACAAATTTATAAGTCTACCATTCATCCATGCTTTGAATATTGCTGCCACATATAGTCCGGTTCTTCTGCTATATATTTAGAGATTCTTCATAAAATCCAAAGAGGAATCTGCTATGTTTCCCTCCAGAACCTATCTTACATATTTATAAGTCTACCATTCATCCATGCTTTGAATATTGCTGCCACATATGGTCCGGTGCTCCTGCTATATATTTAGAGATTCTTGATAAAATCCAAAGAGGAATCTGCAATGTTTCTCTCCAGAATCTATCTTACATATTTATAAGTCTACCATTCATCCATGCTTTGAATATTGCTGCCACATACGGTCCGGTGCTCCTGCTATATATTTAGAGATTGTTGATAAAATCCAAAGAAGAATCTGCAATATTATTGATCCTCACCTGGCATCTCGGCTTCAGTCATTTTCCCAACGTCGTAAAGTTGCCTCCCTGTGCCTTTTCTATAAATACTTTCATGGTGTAATTGTTCGGATGAGCTTTTCACTATGGTACCGAGACTTTTAAAATTTAAGCGCTGTACTGGACAGACAACGAGGTCTCATCAATTTACAGTCGAGTTTATATGTAACCACAAGTTCTATTCTAACAGTTCCTTTTCTCGCACTTCCCGCTTGTGGAACTCTCTTCGAACTCCATGTTTTCTAGCCAACTTTAATCTTCAAAAGTTTAAATGCAATGTCAATCGCTATCTACTGTCCTCCTGATTACTCTTCCATTGTTATCGTTCCTAAGCAATGTTTCTTTTTTCTAATTGTCCTACACCCTGTAACCTCTTGTGCCTTAGTGGCTTTATTTTCTTGCTTGCGATTAAAATATATATACATGTTCCTATAAAATTATTTCGGTTGATCTCTTCGGGGAGAAAAGTGAATTTATAAACAGTAACTATTACTGCTACTGATGCAAGACTCTTCGTCAAGACGAATCGCGTTCTCCGGTCATTGGTGTGTTTGTCTAAAAATAAATTTGTCTAAATTCACCTATGTCTCTGTGCGCCAATGGCTTAGGAGTAAAATCTCCGGCTGATACCAAATCAGTCGAGTTTCGATCCCGGCTTGAGGCAATCGGATGTCTAGCCACACTGATGAGCAGCGAAACAGTCTGTCTTTGGTTGACTATATATATATAGATAGATAGATAGATAGATAGAGAGAGAAAAGTGGGGAGGGAAACAATTGAAAAAGTGCTGATATCAATTATCTACCCTTGACAGAGAGATGGTTTAGCTCCCTTTTGGCAGTGTAGAAGGTAAACTTTTTTTTTTTTTGTTTTTTTTTTTAAAACTAAGGTTCACCCTGTATAAAGCCCGGGAGCCACTCAAGGTAGTTAAGAGGCAGTTTCTATGCATAGAAGGGCATGTTAACCGTTGTCCCTAGCCTTGAACAGGTTAAGATTGTAGTGATCCCGGAAACATCCATTTGGAGGGTCCGTTCCACAGGGCGGTGGTTCGCGGGAAGAAGCTGTTCGAATGAAACTTACTTCTCACCAATGAAACACGAAATGAATGAGGTGTGGTGGGGGTGCTACTATGTAAGAAAAAAATGAAATGCAGATTCTCTTTAATAATTAATCAGGAACTAAGAAAAAATTAGATCTGAGGTACTCAAAGAACGTGACCTCTGTGAGTACATGAAAGAAATTCAGTGGGTACACGATCAAGATACACACGCGATCAGCACTTCACCCCATTTTATGACTGATCAAAAGTTTCAACTTCCCTAGACTAATTCTGGGCATTATAACGTCCCTCTTGCCTCTCCAGTTCACAAACTTTGTGTCCCGTCAAAAGAAAGAGATATTTTGTTTTTTGTACCCACCCCCCTTGATTCTGAATTCCTTTCAAATTTAAATTTATTATTTATATATATATATATATTGGTAATATCAGATCAACAGTCGTATAATATCGGGATATTTGCATCGCCCAGTTGCACATGGATAGATGTCCCTGCATGTGATCCAAGTGGGACACCCTGAGGCGAAATTGTGATTTAGTCTTAACCAAGGTTGAGTTTAAAGTGGCTTAGTATCCCACCGTTACACGGATTGGGGACAAAAATTGCTCATGCCCCCTCAGCAGTTTCTCTTTCGAGAACATCTCAGGCACAAGGTCATAACTCGACCCCTTTTCCCGAAGAGGTGATAAAGCTTCCAGGGACAGCCCTTTGGAATTAGACTGTATAATATTCATTTTCAAAACCCCCAGTGTGGCTGGGCCAGATAGCACCAGAGGGAAGTCATTTTTTTTTAAATCAGTATTATTACAAAACACTGTTACCTTAAATCGAAAAGGATATTCAGGTGTGTCCCTCTGAAGCGACTCCCAGAATCGGTTTATTTGTTGAAAAGAAGCACGTCTATCGATTTCATTATGTTTGAAATCTCTTTAAAATTAAAATCTCTTTAAAATTAATTCCAGATCTCTCCCAGGCAATTTGCAAAACGAATTTGTAGAATTTTTGAACAACTCAATGGCCAAAGTTCTTTTAGAAATCTTTCGCTTACCAAAGTTATCGCATCCCATGAACCCAGCGTCTAAGAAACGCATGAAAATTCTTCTCCTGTTCCCATATAGTTACCATTGTGTACAAAGCCTTTACCAATGTCTGATGAAAACAAAATTCTGTGCAAGGAAAATGGTATTCGGGTGTGTTCCTCTCAACAAAAAAAAAACAAACTCTCAGAATCGTTTTATTTGTTGAAAAGAGGTAAGTCCATCGATCTCATTATGTTCTGAGTTGCTTTCAGACAATTTGCAAAACGAATTTGTAGAATTTTGAATGACACCAAGGCCAACGATATTACTGAAATCTCAAACCGACGAAGGTTCTGGCCTTCCATGGTGAAGTCATATCTGTATCTAAAAGAATATGGTAACTCTTCTGAGGTTCCAATCCATTTACCATTGTAAACAGTACTTTTTTCAGCAACATGAATAAAAAAAAAACTTGTGCAAGACCTTCAAATGAAAATTATACAGACGTGTATGTGTCCCTAAAACGTTCCCAGAATTGATTGATTTGTTGAAAAGAGCCAAGTTCATTCAAATCATCAAATGTGTAACAATGTCTTGAATAAAATTATGAAACAAATACTTCTTGTCTGTTTTTATTATACGATATCCAAACGTATTATAACATATTCTGCTCAAATAATATGCCAACACAATCGATTTTTTGCAGTGGTGTTCACTAAGTACAAGGCCCGAGAGCCACTCGAGGTAGAGGGTTACATAGTAAGAGGCACAGCGTATGTGGATATGTGTGGAATATAACGGTTAACCTTAGACTTGAACAGGTTAAGATTGTAGTAATCTTGGAAGCAACCTCTTGGGAGTCGGTTCCACAAGTCATTGTTTCTTGGGAAGAGGCTGTGTAAGTGGAACTTATATCTCACGAACGGAACACGAACGGAATGAGGTTGATTCGCTACAATGTGGGTGGCATGTCGGGTCTTAGGCGTGAAGATTAGAACTGGTGGAACAAAGAAGTGTAGTTCATTTGAACGCTCAATGGAAATGTCGATAGAGCAGTGAGAGGCTTGCGACGTCTCGGCTGTGAGAAAAGGGTTTGCTCGATGGAAAATAATTCGTCACATAGACAAAGGAGAGTAAGCAGGAAGAAAAAAAAACACGTCTGAAGACGCCTGGTTTAAGTGGGCATCAGACATTCTTTCGACTTTCCATGCTCAAATTAATATCAAATTGCCAGTAACATCAGCTAGCCTCGTGTGTGGCCAATTTAACCCTTTATCCACAGAACAAAATAATACTGTATTATTTTGATTATCGAGTCTATGGTACCTCTTTTATGTCATATTCTTCTCAACGGGTACGTCAAACAGTCGGGCTGGATGAAAGAATGCGTGGGAGTAAAACGTTTGAGAACCCCCGTCAAAGAATATCACTAATTCATGTTGCTCGCCATTTTCTAATTCATGTTGAGTCAGCATAGTACCCGTCAAAAATTATATGATTATTGGATTGATCTGATTGATTCATTTTGTATGGCTTTGCAGAATATTTTTAGACTGTAAGATTATTTTTTAAATAATGTTTTACTGAAACAATTCTTGCTAATTAACCCATAGCTGGGGAGAGTAATATCTAATCAGATTAAGCAGAAGAAATGTATGGCATTCATAGATTTTATACCTTGTCGGCTTAGACAATGGAGTAACCGGGAATGGTTTAAGGACACCTGCTTTAAGTGGGCATCAAACATAATCTTTCAGACACTATTTACATTATTCGGATTATTTTCCTCATCCTTGTTTCCATATTTATCACGTTTCGGCCGTTGTACGCTCCGGACTTCTTCAGGTGGTTGGAATGTCGAATTGAACCCTTTATTTCGCTTGCTGGGGTAGACTGTTCTAGTTCAACGTGCCATGTCTAATGGATGTCAGTTATCAGTTATCTCCTGTTAATTCACTTCACCAAGTTCTCCACTGCCTTAACTAGGTATTGAACTCACAACTCTTTGGGTCCTGTCACTAGATCTAACCAACCCCTTTATCCACTGTGCCATGTGTCCTTGAGGACATGAATTTCTGGGACTTATAAACTTAATGTCTTCAGCAACCAATTTTTAAATATGGCAACAAAGATGAGGACAATAGTCCGAATAATGCAAATAGTGTACATAATACCTCATCACAGAAATATAGACAGATACTGAAGGGTGATAAATATGGCGACAAAGATGAGGACAATAGTCGGAATAATGTAAATAGTGTACATAATAAATCATCTCAGAAATATAGACAGATACTGAAGGGTGATAAATATGGCAACAAAGATGAAGACAATAGTCTGAATAATGTAAATAGAGTACATAATACCTCATCTCAGAAATATAGACAAATATTCTTTCAGCTTTCCATGCTTACAATAATATCAAATTGCCAGTAACATCAGCTAGCCTCGTGTGTGGTCGGTTTTACCCTTTATCCACAGAAGAAAATAATACTATATTATTTTGGTTATCTAGTCGATGGCATCCATACATTTCATGCAATATTCTGACTGATCAGTAGCTGTGACTTCATGCTGAGGGTACTTGGTTGGTAGTTTTCTGCTTACTACATCCCATTTGGTAGTAAGAAACCTGAATTTTTTGGTAGCATTCAGAGAGGCTGCTCTATCAAGTCGCATGATATCAGAGTATTTGCAGTGTCCCGTCGCGCATGGATAGACATTCCTGCTTGTACTTCCAGCGGGCCACCCCAGGGCGAAATTATGCTTTAGTCTTAGTCAAGGTTGTTCATTGTGGCATAATGGATATCAGCTTAGAACAAGGAACCGGAGAGCCGAGTTTGAATTCTGGCCGGCTTTATTATGGTCACTTGTGCACAGGAAAGGTATGACACTACCTCAAAACTAACAAACCCAACCCAGAAAAAAAGGACACCCCAGTTATACTAATGTAAGGGGTCTGCGTTCCAATTTTCCAGAAGTAGAACTTTATCTTCTTCAGTCTGAACCTGACCCCTCCTGTAACTGTCTGAACCGGCTATCATTGTCTCAATCCTATGGCAGATCACAATCCCGGGCTACCCACCCATTATTACAAAATACGACCACCTAAATCGCCATGGTCACGGATTCAGTGCTCACATCAAGGACGTGTTTCCCAGTGGAAAGGGCACAAAAAAATGAGGACCCTGATCTCCAGTGTATCTGCTTCCGCGTGGCACTTATCCACAGTACCACATTCATCTTTGCTCTGTATCGTCTTCAGGGTAAAGGGTCGGTAATCTTCGATCAAATATCAGAGAGAGTTGACAATATCCTGACAGAAATTCCCTCAGCCAGCTTTCACCTATGTGGTGACTTCAATGTTCACCACAAATAGTGGTTAGTCCACTCTAACAAAACCTATGAGGAAGGCAATGAACTAACCCAGATCATTGAAGAACCCACCCAAGTCCCGGATTCGATGGGATAGCAGAACTTCCTCGACCTTTTTCTAAAAATTCTCAGCAAAAGTTTTACCCCCTCACCCATCGGTATGTCAGACCCTTCCCTAGCCAGTGTCCAGATTGACGTCCCTTGATTTACCGTTCTATAGAACGGTTCTTCGTTATGTGGAGGTAGCCTGAGACAGCAAACCAACCTCAAAAAAAAAAGTACACCACGGTTATAGCATTTGTTATACCTATGTAAGTGGTCTGCGTTTCAACTTTCCAAAACTATACCTTTTCAACTTCAAAATGATAATAATCAACTTCAAAATGGACTTATTTTCAAGTAAAAAAATTAATCAACTACAAAATGGATTAATCAACAACAAAACAATCAACTTCAAAATAAGAATAAACAACTTCAAATTGAGATATTTTTTTTGGTAAATTGAAAATTATTTTTTCAATTAATTTACTCCATGAGTAAGGAAATTGACTGTTCGTCTTCATTATATAGATGAAGAAAAAAAACAAAATACAAACAACTTAGAGGCCAAGAAAGCATTGGGTGAGCCTACAGTAAAAGTAGGAGGAGAAAGTCCCGTATGGGCAAAAATGATGATTGATGAGAATGCTGGAGAAACCTCTACAAAAGAAGCTGAAGAAGAATTAGCAACAGCTCCAAAGAGGACTTACCTCAAGAAAACTGTGGCTGGCAAAAAAAGGCCCAGATTTTAGCTGCACATGCCACAGCAGGAAATTGGAAAGACCTGGCAAGAACAACTGGTGTGCCTCTGCCAACAGCGTACTGTTGGTTAGATCAGGGTGCTGATAAGAGTGACTCTAGGGGAGGAGCAAGAAAATATAAAATTACGCAAGAGCATAAGCATTTTATGGCCGAATTAATTGAAAACTCTCCTAGGGTCACTCTTCAAGACATTGTAAATAAGTTGGTCGAAAAGTATGAGGTTCGTGTGACGAAAGAATGTATAAGAAAACACTTGGACTCCATGGCCTTTACTTTAAAAGCGGTTCATTATGAACCAGAAGCTGCCAATAATAATGTCAATAAGGCGAAACGTAAGGATTACGCAGTAGCTTTATTAGAATTTCAGTCCCAAAGTGTGTCAATTCTTTATATGGATGAAACCAATTTTAATCTCCATATTTCAAGAAGAGAAGGCCGCTCTAAAAAAGGCACGAGGTGCACTACAGTCGCGGCCGGCTCCAGGGGAAATGACATCCATGTTATTGGATGTATTAGTAAGAATGGATTAATTCATCATAAAATTAAAAGAGGTTCTTTCAAAAAAGAGGATGCGAAAGAATGGACCAGGGAGTGCCTTAGAAAGGCAAATGAAATTTATGAAAGGGGAGTTGTCTTAGTTATTGATAACGCTCCTTGCCATACTTCAATTGAAGAAGTTGTGGAGGAGGATGAATTTAGGCAACACCAAATTTTCAGACTTGCCCCCTATATCCGATGTTAAATCCCATTGAAAAGGTTTGGTCAGTCATTAAAGATGACGTAAAAAGAAGTATAGCAGACTCAATTGTTGGGATTTTAAGAGGTGATGGCCAGGGATCTTTAACTACTAAAGAATTCCGCCTCAGCAAGTTAGAAGTGATGATCTCCGAGGCAATTAATAATATTTCCCCTGAGACTTGCACTAACTTCGTATCTGGAATAAAGAGGTTACTTCCCTCTATAATTAAGTTAGATGATGTAATCTTTTAAATAAATTTCTTAGGAACGTTTATATTTTTTTTATATCCCTTTTAAGTAAAAATAAAAGAATAAATGTTAAATTTATTCGTATTATATTAATTCTCAATTTGAAGTTGATTAATCCAATTTGAAATTGATTATTTCTCATTTTGAAGTTGTTTTCCAATTTGGAGTTGATTAATTTTTTACCTGAAAATAAGTCCATTTTGAAGTTGAAAAGGTATAGAACTCCATCTCCTTCAGTCTAAACCTGACCTCCTGTAACTGTCTGAACCAAATATCATTGCCTCGATCACATGGCAGATCACAATTTCGGGCTACTCACCCATTATTATAAAATACGACCACCTACAACGCCCTGGTCACGGGCTCAGCGCCTACATCGAGGACGTGTTTCCCTGTTGCAAAGACACACAAAACGAGGACCCTGATCTCCCGTATGTGTTTCCACGTGGCACGTCTATAGTACCACATTCGTCTTCATCTGGTATAGTCTTCAGGGTGAAAGGGTCGGTAATCTTTGATTGAATATCAGAGAGGATTGACAGTCTCCTCCCCACAGAATTTCCATCTTCCAGCTTTAACATATGCGGTGACTTCAATGTTCACCACAAATTTACATTCCATCACCGCCAATCAGACCCCGAACTACCGCCAGTCACGATGAACGGATGTCTCCTCGAAGAAGCCTGTTGCCTTAAGAGGATATTAGGCCTCAAATTCACACCGCTCCCTGTATTCCTCTAGTAAGCACCTGATGCTATTCTCTAGCAAAACTGATAAGGAAGACAGATATTGCAGAGAATTCTCCATCGCCTATGAACTAAGATCGTTGAAGAACTCACCCGAGTCACGGCTGCGACGAGACAGGAGAACCTTCTCGACCTTTTCTAACATCAGGCCCTGAAAAAATACTCAACGAAAGTTTTACCCACGCTATTGGCACGTTAGACCATTCGGAGTCCAAATTGACTCCAAATCAATGACATCTCCTGATTTATCATTCCACAGAACGGTTTTTCACTACGCGGAGGCGAACTGGGATATAAAAAGATATATATCACCACCTAAATCGCTATGGCCATGGACTTGGTGCCTACAGCAAAGACGGATTTCCCTATGGCAAGGACACAAAAAAGAAAAAAAAAAAGAAAAATATGATTACGCAATCATGTATGGCACACTAAACTGACCGAAAGTTTAAAATGACTTAGTTGTCCATGCTTACTTGGACCAGAAATGAAAAATGACATCCATACTTTTTAATATCAAATTCTGACAGATCACTGGCTTTGACGCATGCAAATTAAATTTTATTTCTTTTAAGGAATACCAATATTGGTCATTGACTGTTCAAGATATGCAAGGGGTGTCTGTGGGTAGACCTGGGGTGTTTGTGGGGGTGGCATAACAAGTGACTGGGAAGCAGGAGGCATACCCTGCTGAGTCTGTGAGGGTTGCACTTGTGGGTAAGATGGTAAATTAGGCTGCATACCATGCATAGACATTGGACCACCACCAACCCCTGCTCCTGCAGGAGGCTGACCAGAACCCTGAGGTGCTTGGCTGGCACCCGACCCAGGCTGGGGCGGTGGGGGAGGCTGTTGAGGTCCTGACTGAAGATTACACAGCAAGTTCTGCCATTGTTGCAGTCGGTGTTGGTGTTTTTGTAACAACGACTCTTTACGCATAAGTTCTTGCTCAAGGTCACTAAACTCCTGGAAAAAAAAAAAAAAAAAAAAAAATCAATGAACGATTTCGGTTCCTGGCTGGTATTTTTCATTTGACATCTCAGCAAAGTTTAACAAACTGTAGAAATGTAAGCAAAGAGTCTGGTGAGATGGGGGGGGGGCACACCTATCCGATTGCTCTGTCAACAACCACAGGGATAATAGGGAGAGAGGAGGGAAAAAAAACGGGAGGTAACAAAAAGAATTAACACTGTTGTAGAACCCACAGCAGCTTGAGGAACAAAATGCCCACGGGACCGACTTCACAAGACACCATGTCATCCTAAATGCTGTTTTCCCTTACCTTTTATTGGCTGGAGGCATCTTCCAAAGACTTGGATCTTGACGAGTTGCAGAGAGGCCTGTATCTAGCTAGACATCCCAAACTGTCCTGCTGCTAATGGGGTAACTGTGTTGTCGAACATGTCCACACATGATCTGAGGCCTCTTTTGACTCTGTACTGACACACATTTGCCACACAAATGTACCCCACAAAAAACAGAGATTTTTTCTTTTGACACCCACTATTCCTGTATACTCCCTTCGACTGTTTTTATTGTTTTAAAAGCTTCTTTTTTTAAAAATTTTAATAAAACCCAAATAAATGAAACAGAATTTATACACTTTTCTCTTTGTGATACTATAGACATCCACATAGAAAGCAAAGTGATTTGACGACAGTCTCAAGTGTTTCTGTTTAATGAACGAGTAAATGGTTCCTTTTCAAGTTATGCTTTTCACTTTGACTGAATGCTCACCATTAATAACTCACTCCTAGCAGTTATGTCTCACTAAGGCACTCGCCTTGACATCACTAGAATTCTCTCCAGCTGACTCGAACGGACCCCTTCTGACTCACTTTGAGTTCTTTATTTAAGACATCTTGCCGAGTTCATTTGTGTTACCGGAGGTTTGTTATTTACTCCACAACAGTAACACAGGGGTAGATGGTTGGTTTGTTTTGGTTTGTTTTATGGTATATCAACCTCAATGGGTTATTAATACCGACAACTTCTTTTTTCCTGGTAATATTTTTGTTTTGTCAAAAATCTATTTCTGTTAATATTTTTTTCCTCAAAAATGTATAGCTGGTAATATCATTTTTTCAAAAACGTATAGCTGGTAATAGTATTTTTCTTCAAAAATTTATTTCTGGTAATAATTTTTTACAAAGTATTTCTGGTATTAAAACCTATTTTTACACTTTTATAATGCCTTTTACCTCAGTTTCTGAGTTAACTATTTGCCCATAGCTGGGACCCTAACAGGTGCTACCACCCCAGATCAGGGTGGACCTGGGAACACCAGCAATTAAGAGGAGGTTTCACGCTCCTCAAAGCCTCCTGATCAGAGGCCTTGCTGTTGGACGTAGTTTATCATCTAACCCTGGACACAGATGTAGTTTATCGTCATACCCAGGACGCGGTACATGGTTGTTGGAAATCAAGTGGCAACAAAACAGGAAATGGGTTATATCCGGGTAGTGGTCTCTATTATCAGTCATGCTGGGGATCGGGGGGGAGAGTTCTGATTCACCCTTGGCAAGTGACTGACATGTCTGTCACACAGTTCCAAAGCCTCCATTCATATTGCCTACCACTACATCAGAATGAGTAGATGGGTGAGGCGTTTGTACGAGGAAGAGCTGACATAGCAGAAGATGTCCCAAGTATCACCTACCTACTTTCTCCACACCCAACAAGCAAGCAGACGACCCCCTGAATAAAACACCTGCTTATAATATGGGAAACAGAGTCTGCATTATTATTTCTCGGTGTGGCGTTTGTCCTTCATTGTTTTACCCTGTGGGCATATAGCATGCCCTTTGCCATCTTTTAGTGCCCACCAATGAGATCGAGAATCAGGGTACAACGTGGGGTAATCACTGGCCAGATGGTAGAAAGTTTGGGCAAGGGTCGCGTATGTTTACATCTTCAGAATTGACAACAAAAATATTGGGCAGTATTTATCAGATTGCTTATTTACAAGAATAATTTTATATTTCGGGAAAAATGTATGACAAAGTGGTAAAAGTTCCCTTGTGACACATTTTGTCCTTTAACAAATTTATTTCGATGAAGTCCTAAAGAACGATATTCGTCACAAGGAAACTTTTACCACTTTGTCATACATTTTTTCCTCAATATTGTTCCTGATATATAAAAGAAAATTATATATATATATATATTTGTCATCCACAGACAGACTATTTCACAGCTCATCAGTGTGGCTAGACGTCCAGTTGCCTCTAGTTAGCTAGGATCGAAACCCGACTGAATTGGCGCCAGTCGGAACTTCTATCACTAAGCCGTCGTTTTTTTAGATTTAGATAAACACAGTGACTGACTGTGACTCAATTCTGCTGAAGAATATATATATATATGTATACATATATATATATATCGTTATCTAATATTTTACTAGTTTATGAAAATATGTGAACCAACTACAATGCAATGTTTATTATTTACCGTTTTATAAAGAAATGGGCACATGGCTGAGTGGTTAGAACAGTCATATTCTGACCATGTGACCTGGATCCGTATTTGTTAGGAAGGAGACTTTCTGGTGTTATCAGACAGGAGTGGGTCGATCCCAGTGAGCAGCACCTTTGGAAAGTGCCTGAAAACCATACCACAGGTTGACTCAAGCCTAATGAGGGAAATTAAGTAGACAAAACTCTTGGGAGCCGTCAATAGCTCTGCTAGCACAAAGTCACAAGTCATCGTGCCAGAGGGCTTGTTCAAATTGTTGATCATGCTAGATAATACGCTCTTTCTAAGAAACTGAGGTCTGCTCAGCATAGTTGCAGTATAAATGACAGGTGGGCTCTGTGGGTGTTGAATAAACACAAATGCGCCTGAGCAAGCGTCTGCAATAGGGATTGGCTAATCACCCTAGTAAACGGGTATCCTCGAATACGAGTGGCCAGCTATATAAAGAAATAATTATGAAAACAATTTATTTATAAATTTATAAAAATGTCACAACTATAAAACAAGAAAATTTTATTAAATACATAATGAGTAACTGTAATTTGAATTTTGAAAAAAAAAAAAAAAAAAAAAAGAAAATTTTGTGGGAATTTCTCTCGTGGAATAAATTCACTAATAGGTTGAGAGCAACTGGAGTTATACTTTTTTTATTTCTGGAGAATTGGCAACAAAAGTTTCAAACACTTTATTTATTAGACTATTTATTTACAAGAATTATGTTCAACATTTTTCTTGTCTGGCCTCGACAAAAAAAATAAATAAAGTAAATCCATTTTCATATGTTCCAGTTTTATTGACCTTAAACACTCTTCAGCCAGCAACTCCAGTCATAAATAAAAGCATTTGCCCTGCTGAAGTTGACTCCAATCGCCAAATAATATTTAAATTTCACATTTGTGTTGTCACATGCTACTATGGCAACAGCAAGAAACAGCCTTGACTTAAATCGAGATCAAGACGAATGCAGTTGGTATTTGAGGAGCCGCCATATGGGGGTGAAGTAATACTTATGAATAATGTAGAGTGCTAAAGGTTAAAAATATAAAAATAGCTTTTTTCAAATAAAAATTGTTAACAGAGTGTATACAGCAACAGTGATGTCAAGCGGGAAAGTAAAAACATTCTTTAGAGGCATCATTTGTTTTTTGTTGCAAGAACATTTGTTAAACTTTACAGACATTTCAAAGGTAAAGATCATTCTGCAAGTGTGAAGAGTAGCCTCCCTTGAATTAGTTTTACTTTTATTATATAACAAGAGTGGCAGAATAACATTACACAATTCTTGGTTGTATTTGAGATAAAAAAAACTTTTAAGCCTTCGTTAGAACAGTTTTTGTAAGAATCACTGGAAAACCCTTTGAGTTATTCAACTAAAAAGAAAACAGGTTAAAATTGGTGTGTCAGACCCACTGTCTTCTCAATTGAGCAATGGTGAGAGGTAAAAGATCATCCAGCCCTTCAGTAATGGTACCAACATTCATACTCTGGCTTCCATCTTCAAAGTCTATACAAGAACCATCAAGAGAATGGTGAATAAGTTTTAAAAAGAGGGAACAAGAGAGAGGAAACTGGATCAGGAGGACACAACAGGAAGATGGATCATCATTTTAACTTAGAGCTAAATACATTCTTGTTGTTTAGAGTAGAGTCTCATAGTGTTATAAAAACCTCACAGAATTCCAGTAAGATATCTTTAATCATTTCTATGATTAAATGGTTCAAAACTTAATCTAACAATTGGACAATTTTGCTGTTACACCTGGTGTGTGTGTGTATTATATATATATATATATATAAAGAAATATAGTCTTAAAGTGTGCTATATTTATGGGATAAAGTACTCAATATCAGAGTTAGAGCGTGTGTAAATATAAAAGTGAACATAGAAGTCAACACTTAGAGGCGACAGTCTGTTTCATGCTAGATGCAATCGTCAGGCAACCTGATGATTGCATCTAGCATGAAACAGACTGTCGCCTCTAAGTGTTGACTTCTATGTGCACTTATATATATATATATATATATATATACGCAACACACACACGTACATATGTTTTACATGTATATTACTTAGGGGTTTTTCCTGAACATACATAACTCATCACCAAACGGACCCTGAATTCTGAATTTTCACCTATCATGATGAATGAGTGTTCTATCAGGGAGGCCTCATGCTTTGAGCACCTATAGTGACTTAAGCTTACCCTAGACCACAAATGAAACTCATACATACGATCTCTCACTAAAGACACTGGGAAAATGGTCGGTTCCTTGTATCCCTCTAGCAAGTTCCTGATGCCTCCTGCTATCATCTACTTTTACAAGACCAACACCAAGTTGAAAATGGAGTACTGCTGCCATATATGAACAGGAGCTGAGAAGTCTTCACTTTCCAGTCTTGAGTCCAATATGAACTCTGCAGCCTTGTGGGTGATGAATTATTTTCCACTTTACTACCACTTCCCCACTGGTAAAACATTGCAAGCCTCTCTATCACCACTTCTGTGGAAAGTGTTCAGGTAAACAACATTTCCTCAGATCCACCAGTTCTAACCTTCTAAAATCTGCCGCGCCACGCCCCTTGTAGCGAGCCACCGTCATTCACTTTGTATTCCATTTCCTTCTATTGCAATGTGTGTTTTAACCATTGTTTGAAAAGGGACCCAATTTAGGATAGCCCATGACAAAAATTTTAAGTTTTTAAGTCCCTTTCCAAGGAATCAGCTTACCTCTTTGATCACTTGTTCTGGTTTCAGAATAGAAAGAATCATCCTCTTTCGTAAGAAGAACGCTTCAATCTGCCGACTCACTTCCAGAAACCTTTGCAGGGCGTGTTCAATTCCTTAAAGAGAATGGCCATTGAAAATCAGATCTTTAAAGCCACAACTGACATGAAAGGAAAAAACAAATATTTCAATATTTCTATTTCGCTTAACACTGAACCTATTTAGCCTAAAAGTTGATTGTCCTCTAAAAAAATACACAAGACAAAAAGATTCCTTATATTTTTTTGAATAATATTACCTTTCTTGGCTTCAATACATTTCAACAGATAAATAACTTATTCAATATCAAGAGAAATCCATCAAAAGGTGTTAACAGACAGTACCTATCCTATTTAATAAAATATGTTTAAATGAAATATTGCTGCCTAAATACACTATACTTTTATATATATATATATATATATGATAAAAATATAGTTTTAAGGTGTACTATATATGTGGGTTAAAGTGCTCAATATCAGGGTAGAGTCTATATAAATATAAAAATGGACATTGCTATAACAAATCAGCGACAGAGAACTTCCAGTTAAGCAAAGCATGAATTAATGCTTTTAAACATACAATGGCTGAACAGTAACTTTAATGGTGGTTCCTCATAAGACACAGGTTCAATTCCTGCTGGAGAATGCATATTTTCTACAAAATTTCTCAAATATTCAAGCTGGTAAATGTAATTAATATTGTTTAATTAAAGAACAGAGTATTTACTTAAATAAATTATATATATATATATTCTGTTTCTATGTTATAGATATAATTTATTTAAGTAAATGCTGTGTTCTTTAATTAAACATTAATTACATTTACCAGTTCGAATGTTCAAAAAATTTTGTAGAAAATAGGTGCTCTTCAAAATTTCTTGAACATTCAGACCAGTAAATGTAATTAATAATGTTTAATTAAAAACATGGCATTTACTTTAAATAAATTATGTCTATAAAAATAATGCATAAACAGAAAATATATTAAATAATTGTTAGACTTAATCCATTTCATTATATATAAAAGACATAACTTGCTTTCAATGGCACATGAAAACAGCCTACCTTAAGTTTATATCAATTCACTTGACTGTCACAAAAAACAAGAAATTGAGGAGAGCCATGAACGCCAACGTCCTGAAGGGACACAGCACATAGAAGTAGAAAATTGTCAAATTAATTTTCTTTTCGTGTTGTGTCGGTTTTGGTAAATCTAATTGGCCAAGTCTTGGAATTAGTATTCTCAAGAATTCCCAAAGTCGCCACCAAAAACTGCACCAGTTTGGGCTTTATACAATGTTGGCAGAACCAAGTCATTTTGAAATCGATAAACCAAAACAGAAATTATTTATGACTCAAGCTAACATTAACTTTAATGTTGGCAGTGGTATTAATTTTATTGTGGAGAAGGGGAGTTCAGAGGTTGGGAGCATTTACTAGGGCCTTGCCTGAGGCAATAAAGCATAATCCTCTTAGTGAGATTCAAACTCCTGTCCCAAGAATTTGAATCCCACAGAGAGGATTATGCTTTTTTTTTCTCTCCAATCTGTGTCGTCTATTCCCACAGAATTGATTGTTGCAGTAATGTTGCCATATAAAACCAACTCAATTAAGACGAAATTAAAAGGCCAGTCAGAATCAATAACAATGGAACTTTCTCTTCAGCAGAGTGAATGCATTTCTGAAGCAAACATGGAATAAACATTAATAAATTTAAAACCACATTCTCACCTGCTTTTGTCTCCTCAGAATCTGTTACATTAAAATGTTCTTGCGATGTAAGTAGGGAAAGGCAATTCTGGAACAAAAAGCAGACAGCAGGGAATAACTCGATTTGCCTTGAAGAATGCAGTGCTTCAAAGAAAAATGCAGCACTTCATTTTTCTTAAGAAAAAAGATTTTTTCAATAAATAACGAATTTTTATAAGAATTACATTTTTTTAAATTTTAATTAGAATAATTTATAAAGTTTTAAATCTTTTAAAATTCAGTACTAATTTGTAGCAGTTAGATGATATTGTTATTAACTAAAAACTATATTTGCTAATCATAATTGCATAAGATTACTACAATTCAGCAACCCCCAATATTTTAAAAAGAATTTTGAAGTTTTTTGTGTGTATAATCATGCCAGTTTTTATATGGATGTCCATACACAACATTATCAGAAAAGTGTGGAAACTATAGTAAACATAAATTTATTAGTAATTTTTTAACATTTCCTCAACAAGGATCTTCATAAGTAGGACTATAAATCCAAAGTAATTAAAATTTAATAAAATATTGGATTACTTCGAATATTTTCATAAATTTAAAGATTACTAGGTAGTTAAAAAAAATATATAAAAATAGCATTCACATTATATTCATCAAGTAATTGTTAAAGCTATGTCCTCCATAGAAAAAAATTGCCGAATATAAATTTATCGAGAGTTAACAACTCATAAAACAGCCACTTCTCTGTTAAAAAATGCATTTCAGCGATATTTTAAACAAAGAAATATTTGTTTCAAATTAGATTAATTAAACTTTCATTCAGCTAATCTTCCTCAAATAAAGTTTCAGAATAGTAGATTTCATTTTTTTAAAATATTTTAATAAAGAGAATTATACTGTGTTGACAGATTTGTAAATATGGACAATTTCAGCCATTAAAAAAAAGAAAAATGGTCATTCCAATTAATTTAAATTCAGTTTGAAATACAGCAATATATTTTGCTTATTGGAAATATTAAATTTAATTTATTAGCTGGAAATTAAAACTAAAATAAAAGCTTCAAGAAAGATTTTTCATTTTTAAAATACATTTTAAACCATAGATATTGCTTTTTGTCGGAGGTTACCTAATTAAATAGATTAAAACCTTTTTCTTGATTATGCTCTGCTGAAATTGGGGTGGGGGTCTGTTATGCTGTCAAATACAGTAAATTTATTTCAGTTTTTAATGACAAAAAAATAGTTGACATGGCTGGGGAAAAATTGCATGAGTCACGGTTTGCTGAATAAAAAATGAGAAACGGTTGTTGTGTGTTCAAATAAAATGATATTTAATGTAAAAAACACAAATTCTTAACTGATATCACAAAATAAAAGTTTGTATTTAGGAAGTTCTTCTCTCTGGCTGAAAAGGAAATGAACAGTCTTTAAGTGAGGAAGAGAGAAAGCAAAGTTAGGAGACAAGATCAAAGGGAGTCCACTGTTGCTTTAGTGAGAAAGACAGGACGATGGAGTTGACTCTGGTCTCTTTAACTGTCACTCTTTCTTCTGAGTTGAATGGAAATCTAGTTTACATGGATACATGCAGGCACCAGAATCCTATGCTTATTTATTGGCAGGAACTGATTTTACACTATTTACATTATTCAGAATATTGTCCTCATCTGTGTCGCCATATTTATTACAACGTTTCGGCCGTTGTACACTCCGACCTTCTTCAGGTGGTTGGAATGTCGAACTGAACTCTTTATTTCGCTCACTGGGGTAGACTGTTCTAGTTCCACATGCCATGTTTAATGGATGTCAGTTATCAATTATCTCCTGTTAATTCACCTCTGCAAGTTCTCCACTGCCTTAACAAGGTATTGAACTCACAATCTTTGGATTTCTGTCACTGGATCTAACCAATGCCTTTATCAACTGTGCCATGTATCCTTGAGGACCACCTGAAGAAGGCCGGAGCGTACAACGGCCAAAATGTTGTAATAAATATAGCAACAAAGATGAGAACAATAGTCCGAATAATGTAAATAGTGTACATAATACCTCATCTCAGAAATATAGACAGATACTGAAGGGTGATAAATATGGCAACAAGGATGAGGACAATAGTCCGAATAATGTAAATGGTGTACATAATACCTCATCTCAGAAATATAGACAGATACTGAAAGGCCAAAATGTTGTAATAAATATGGCAACAAAGATGAGGACAATAGTCCAAATCTGGAACGCTGCACAAAGCCTTTGTGTGATTTGTTTATTTTTGTCGTTTGATTTGAAACAGTTGTTGACCCCAATTACTCTCTACAACGTAAGACATTCCACCTAAAAAAGAAGAAATGTCCAATAATCTTTGTTTTAGAAATTCTAAGAGTTATCGAACACAAGCGCTAAATTTGATAAAACAACTAAAATAAATTCTATTTCATCTGGTGTGTTTATCTTCTAGCTTTATCTCAGATGCAAAATGTTTCCAATCCAAAGGGAGCCGAATGTGGGGAGTTAGTTGAAAATAAATAAGGGAGATGAATCAGTGTTTGACATGTAGAAATCATTTGAAATGCTAAATTTAACAATTCTTAAGTAATGCAAGGGAGATAAATCAGTGTTTCGATACGTATTGTTTAGACTAGAATGAGTTATAAACTGTTATTATTTATCAACAACACTCGAAAAAAATCTATAAGTATGGATTGAAGTGTTTGGTTTAAAATTTGCAGAAGGACGAAGGGTCCAAACGGCTGAAACGTCGTCATTCAAGCAACAACAAAGCCATGAGTTCAAATAAATTCTGTCGAAAATTAAATAACTATTTTTTCCCTTTATTGACAATAAGTTTGAGTAATTTTATTTTTAACACACGACCCATTTTTGTTGATTTATTTTTTTTATTTTTAAAAATTGAATTATCTTCTAGTCGTGTTTTTAGTTTCTTATATTCATTTGTAAACGAACATTTAAAATCCGAATTTAAAAACAAATCTTTCAAAATTAAGTAGCAAAAAGAGAAAAAAAGTTATTTCCTAAAAAAATAATTAAATTTATTAATTTCTAAAAATCAAACATTTATCAGTTTTAATTAAGCATTTTAAAAAAAATATTGAAGATTGTCGTTGGAAGGAAGTTGTTTATTTTTTTTCAAGTACGATTTACGAAACTAAAAAATATAACCACAATTATACAATAATTTTTTCCTTATAAACATAAACAAGAGCAAAATTGTTATATTATTCAAAAATATAAAATTTGCTAAAAACTACCTGAAATGCAGCTTCCAAATCATCCACAAGACTTGGCTCTTCAGTTGCCATCCGTTCGCTTGAAGGAGTCGCCATGTTGAATTAACGCCGCTAGAAAACAGAGCTAAAACTTTTAGTTTCGCATTCTCTTTGTGACTGGTTTAATTTTTAGAGTTCTTAATTTAATTTAATATAATTTAAAAAAATAATAATTGAAATAAATATTTGCTTTAAAATTTACCAATATTAATATGCATGCTTTTTATTTTGATTATAATTTTTTTCCAGTTACGTACAAAGGACAGTGGAGTAATGGATAGCGGCTCGGGTTGAGCTGAGTTCGAATTCCAGTCGAATCCTTTACATTCACTTACGTGCTAATACCCTTTGGAAAAGTATGAATCCTCTTCTTCTCCATACCCCTAGCTATGGGTAAATAGCAGGACAGACCGGGTTCTATAGCTTTGGATGGCAACTAGTCTACCGCAGAAATAAATGGCAACCTACTGCGGGAAAGAAATCTGCTTCGTCAGTCATGTATCGAAAGATACAGGATCACCTAAGCGTATATCACGCATGGCACGTAACTGACTGACAAAGGAGTAGATAGAAGTCATAGCTCTTCGTATCAGGATTTTCTTATTTTAAAATAATTAGGGAGAATATCTTAACAAATAATTATATCTTGAACGAATTTTTATTAAATCAATGATTACTTTGATTATTCTAGTCAACACATACTAAATCTAGTCATACATACTTTCATTTAGTCCACAGGTCTTATCATGTTAATGTTGTGTCATACTAGACAACTAACTGAATACCGAGGTAAAATATACAGCTTGCTTATCCGTAGCAACCCATGGCGTGACTAACTCTGACTGCTTATTAGCCACGTACACTATATTGAAATGTGATTGGTTTCTATAATTGAAAGCCTATGTGAAATTTTCTTTGGACCAATGAAAACCTTGACTTCACAGAAATTGATTGGTTAGCTGAGAAGAAAAAGGAAATAAATTCGAAAGACTATGTGAAATCGTTTTGGAACCAATAAAAATCTTCCCTGTAAAGAAATTAGCCGTTGAGCCAAGAAGAAAGTAGCGAGCCTGTACGAAATTCTTTTTGATATAAAATGAGGAGAAAGATTAAATTAATAAGAGAAAAGTGTCTGAAGTGATATGAAAGGTTTCATTTCTGTTCACTGCACCCAGCGTTGAAGTTTTCGCTTGTATGAAATTACTCGCCAATTATGTTTTTAATCTAGCATGCGATAGCTCAAATAATTTTCCTTTAACAATCTGAGAAAGCTAAGTATTTCTTTCTTCGTCTCCTTTTGAACGTATGCAAAAGATCGCTTCTGTCAGCAATGAAATCTCTTACCTTTGTTTTAAACATTTTTAATTATTATTTTGCGTCAGATCATTTAATCTGTTGTATCAACATTTCCTCTTCATGACAATACATTAAAACTACGGACTTTAAAGATTTCGTATTTATTTTCCTGAAACGATTTACTGACACGTCTTCAATTCCTTATATTTTGTTAAAATATACCCATGTGTTTCCTCGTAATTATCATTCTTCATTAATCTTCTTTTGGGGCATAAATCAGATGGCGTTCCTTCGGAGGATTGGCGCGATTGCGTCTCGATTAAGGAACGAGCCTCGCGAAACGGAGTGGCTCTCGCGACCTTCATCAGGCAAAGAGTGGATATTTCCACATATTAAAAGAAATTAATTTTTCTTATGTTTTTCGATGTTAAATATTCTCGATATTAGACATTCTCTTTTTTGTGTTAGTGACCCAAATGTCTTCCTTGAACTTGCAGTGAAAAAGTTCTGCATGAAGAGTAATAAAACAGTTAAGATTGGTCCGACAAAGGGTGAGGAAAGATATCTGTATTCTTATCTTTTAATGACCCCTGTGTATTGTTAAATCTATTTCCATTTTTTGTGTTCTTGCCAGCATGCGTATGTCTACGTATATTCCCTTTCCATACATACATACATACTGTCTTATTATAAGGAATTAATATCCACATATGTATACATATATATACACACACACACACACACACACACACACACACACACACATACACACACACTTCCTATATTGTGTAGGGTTCGCGAGTGTGCCTTGCCTGTGAGCAGTCTTGTTTTTGCCAATATGTGCATATATATCAGTTCAAGTATGTATACGCGCACTCCTTCTCCATACATACATACTGTCTTATTATAAGGAATTACTATGCACACATACACACGCACACAGACACAGATATACATACATATATACATACATAAACAAACACACACTTCCTATGTTGTGTAAACAATTCAAGACAAAAAATATAGATGTATGTAAACAGTAGAAAAAGGAAAAAAAACTGAACATCCGAATTCCAAACAATAATAAAATATAGATAACGTAAACATGGTCTCATGCCTGTTAAATAAATCACTTGTATTTACAAACATATGTAGATGAATTCAAAATAGTTAAAAAGGAGTCAAAATAATCATTAGTTGAGTTTAAGTTTTTGGTAGTTAGTACACAGAAAAAATCTGAAGTTTAGAAAAGAGTTTCAGTAGTTGATTCATATTTGTAGCGGACCGTGCAGGTGAAAATGTGAAGAGATATCAGAAGGTTAAAATTTCCTGCTAGCCGGTCCAGCTACATGAGAATGTTGGTCTTTAAGTAAGTCCAAAGAAGACAAAGAAAACAAACAAAACCGATATACATGTGTAAACAGATATATATTAATAATGAGTTAAACAAAGACATGGACAGTTACATAGTGTATGTGTTGAAAAATTACGTGTGTGTGTTGTAGTGAGTGTTCGTATGTACGTGTATTGTTCTTAGCGTGTTCCCAGAATTTGGGAAACACTGTATCTTTGAGAGGTTACATATTGAGGTGGCGGACCAAGGCCTAAGTGGAAAAGAAAGAGAGAGGCGAAGGGTCAGCCAGTATTCATAGCCAGGGGAGAGAGACCCCTGTTGAGGGATTAAGGAACTGAGGAGGAGCTAACTCCGACATTAAAAAAAAACTGCGTTTGAGAAAAGACTTCTATTGTCAGTGAAGATTCACTGAATGTCTGCTGTGTTATTGGAGATGATTTGTTTCAAGTTGCTGACACATGTTTCTTTTAGCACGCACTGAGGGTAAAGAAAAATCTATGTAGTCACATCTCTTGCGTCTGAATGTCTTGGAGATAGTTGCATCTCTGCTTGCTGAAAGTCAAAATTTGTGGGTGTTTATAAGATTTTTTTTTTAAATATAGGATTGAGAAAAATCGGGTTTTAGTTTTCTTTGATTGGTCAAATATTTCACATGGTGATATTAATTTCTAACCAATAAACACTTTAATTTAAATGGTGTGTTGTATTATGGAATCTTTTTGGCGTGTTTATAAATATTGTCTGTTATTGGGTAGAAAATAAAGTTTGCTCGTGTTTTAATATGGTATTTTTGTGACCCGTATGGGTGTCGTTAATGATGAAGTACAACTCAAGACTTCACTGTTAAATGAAAAGTATTTAATTACAAACTGCAATTGGCTGGTTAACTTTAATGCCCCAAAAAGAAAACTGCTCTCTATTATTCACCGCAGAGAACCATCCCTGTCTCCCATTAGAATGTCTGACGCTCAGCTCCACGAGAGCACCTCTTTGCGACTGCTCGGTCTCACATTGTTTGCTGACCTGAGATGGAACAAATACATTGAGTCAATAGCTTTATCCACCACAAGGAAAGTTGTCTCCCTGTGTTGCACCAGGAAATTTTTCTCGCCGGAGTCGATCCTTCAAATCTACAAATCAACCATTCGCCTTTGCATAGAGTACTGCTGCCATATATGGTCTGGAGCCCTTTCTGTTTGTCTCAAGGTCCTTGATAAAATCCAGAGACGGATATGCAATGTATTTGGCCCTGATCTGATATCTCATCTGCAGTTGCTCTCTCACAGACGTGTCGTCACCTCCCTCTGTCTTTTTTACAAATACTTTCACGGTAACTGCTCCGATGAGCTGCTTTCGCTGGTTTCCCAGACTGCATGAATTTAAACATGCTACTAGGTTGGTATCTCAGTACCACCCTTTCAGTATTGAAACGGTTAAATACAGCTGTCTCTTTTACTCCAATAGCTTCATGTCTCGCACTTCTCGCCTGTGGAAATCCCTCCCCATTTCTTGTTTTCCTGATAGCTATAATCTCCAACTATTCAAATGTAATGTCAATCGACGTCTCCAGATACCTTGATCTATCCCCTATCCTTCTCTTCATCCTTTCCTTTATCACTCCTCTTTGCTCTTGCTCCCAACTCTCTGTAACCCTTTGCGTGCTTGTGGCTTCCCGCCTTGCTTGGGGTGAAACACTTAAAAAAAAAATTATGTAACACAAACAAAAGCAGTATGAGTCAATCCAAACTTATTAACAAATTCAGTTAATACCTTCTTGGTTACGCGGCTCTGCTTAACGACCGATAGTCACACGATAATCAACCAATAATCAAATGGTAATCCACTCGTAAGCAATTCATAATGAACACAGTAATCACCTAAGAGTCAACTCAGTAGCCTGACACCACTATTTATACACCTGGTGGAAAACATATTCATAGCACGTGATAGAGAAGTTTCACATATGACAGTCCATAGAGCAGTAAAAAAAGACTTGAAAATGAAATCCTACATGAAACCTGTGGGGTAACTTGTTACTCCAGGAAGGAAGGTTAGAAGGTTAGAGAGGGCGAAGATCACTGTGAACAAGTTGGAAAATGATCCTGGCATAATATATATATATATATATATATATATATATATATATATATATATATATATATATTATGCCAGGATCATTTTCCAACTATATATATATATATGTATGTATGTATGTATGTATATATGTATGTATGTATGTATGTATTACAATGAATCATTCATACAAAAAGTATTAGGTTGGTGTAAAAATAATGTCGTTTTTTTACGTTCAACTTCATGAGAAAACGACATTATTTTTGCACCCACCTAATAGATAAGTTAATGATATAAAATGGCAAAATCTCTTTGCTAACAAAATTTTTAAAGGTGTATTAACTTACAAATCACTCGATGAATGTTATGATCCTTGTTTATAAAAATTATAAGCTGTATAAGGTCTTTCTTTAATACGCAAGTACTTTCGACTGTACATTCAGTCATCTTCAGACATAGAAATTATTTTGGTTTTGGTAAAATTCAGGTAGCATCCGAGACGAAAAAATATAATGCGAATGGAAATATGTTTTTTTTAAATGTGTTATTGACAACGGATACAAACTTTTGGAGCGTGCAGACGCAACGCTAAGGTTGAATTTTTTTTAATTTAAGAGAGTTCATTTTTTTACTAATATAATAATAATACAAATAATATAATAATACAAATATATATATATATATATATATATATATATATATATATATATATATATATATATATATATATATATATTTGAACTTTATTTCAATCCTTCATGAGCTTCCGATCCTTAGCTATGATTAATTAATGGTGAACATGGCATTTTCGTTGGTGATCGATTTCATCACAATTCTTCTGTTTAGCTTGGTGAGTAATTATACATTCTTATTGCTCAAATAGTGTTATAAAAAACTTGGAAAATTCCAGTAAGATATCTTTAATCATTTCTAAGTTTTGGGGCCCGTATCAGGTGGCCGTTAATGATAAAGTACAACTCAAGACTTCAGTGTTAAATAAAACAGTATTTAATTACGATTGCAAATAAATACGTAACACAAACAAAAGAAGGAAGAGTCAATGAAGCTTGTTAACAAATTCAGTGAATACCTTCTTAGTAGCGAGGCTCGTTTAGCATCCGATAGTCACATGATAATCAACTGGTAATCAACAGGTAATCAACTAGTAATCTACTCATAAGCAACTAGTAATCAACACTTGTACTCAACTAATCATCGAGTACAATTCGACCAATACTCAACCCGTAGTCCAAGAATTACTTGACCCCCATCCACTGAGTCAGGTTGTGACACAAGGTCGGTTTTTAATGTGGGGACCCGAGTGTTTCCACTTAGACCGTTGGTGTAAGCAGGTCTTAGCTTGTCTAAGCTGGCCAGAGCTTGTCTAAGCTAGTCATAGCCGGTCATACCACAGCGACATAACAGATGTCAGGCAACGGTGATTGGCTGGCGGGCACAAGGGAGGAGAGAAAGCCTCGGGCACGGAACAGATACTTCAACTGCAGCATCCATCCCGACGGGGAAAAACACACTTCTGCTCCTCTACCAATCCCTCCAGAAAAATCCTAATTCATTTCTTTTGAAACTTGTCTTTGTCACAATTCCTAAACAATTGCGTCCAGTACAACATAGCATTTCCTGCTACAAATTGGGATGCAACATTTCAAACCTGTAGCACCTGTTCTCTACATATGCAGACATGTGTGTGTCTCTCTGCATTTGTGTATCTGCATGTGTCTTTGTACATGAGTAATTGTGTACATGCGTCTCTGTGCTTTTGTGCATCTATATCCATAAGTCCCTGTTGTGTCAGCATGTGTCTCTGCATTTCTGTGCATCTGCATGCTTCCTTGTGAATCATAAGAAAAATAATTTTGCTAGAATTTGTTTTCACCAAACTATTTTTTATGAAATAAAATATTTTAGAAATACGAAAGCATAAATAAACTTTCAGAAAGTAAAAATAGTTTAGTTTCAAATCAATCTTGTAGAGTAGAAATGGAAGTTAATTAGATAATGGAGGACTTTCACAGGCAAGCAATGGAGGACATAAGCTTGTGGAGGACTTCACCACATTAATTTAACTTAGATAGGAAACCAAACTGAGGTGAGAAAGGATAAGCCAAATACGTCATTATACATACAAGTTGTATTTAACAAGATGTACAAACAAGGATGTGAAAGAAAAGCATGCATTGAGTAAAACAAGAGTTGTCTCCCTTTAACTATTATTTGTATTCCAAAGTTCACTGAAAGAAAGAAAGTTTGTGATAGTTTCTGGTAATAAATGTTTTCAACAGTTTTGCTGTCTAAGGAAAAGATTATGTGAGTATAGGGAATATTCAGCATGTGAGTGAGAAGATTGGCGCATTGTTTCAACTGTCGTGGATTCGTTTAGCAGCTGAAATCTCACTAATTATCTAAGAATATTTCTTGCTTATATAGGTGATCATCGGCTCCGAATCGCTGCACGGGAAGAATTGTTCTTCACGTGCAGACAATCTGATTGGTTGGCATTGACCAATCAGCGAGTGAGTTTTGGGTAGGCTTAAGAAAGTTTCTGGGATCAGTTTTTCCCAAAAGTGCACAAAATCGACTACATGAAAATAGAGCGATTATAAAATTGTCGCATTGCTGTGATTTGTAAATTGTCTATTACAAAGTAGTGTTGATTTATTATCCAATGAATGTCATTGTATGATTTGTATTCGTGTATGTATGTATGTATGTGTGTGATGTAGATCGTCACAAGTTACCTCCTCCAGTGTTATATAAACAGCTGAGTAACCAGGGGCCAGGTGTATTTTTTCTATTTGTATCCCATTGGTATGAGAATAAAGTAATTCAGAAATGCTACTACCATTGTCGTTGTGGTTATTTTAGAAATCCAAAATTTCAGAAAGTGAAAATTGAATTCTGTTTTCAAGAATTGATGAATCCTAAAATTTTGAAAATGAAAACGAAATTTTGTTTTAAGAATAAATGAACCAAAAATTTCGGAAAGTGAAAATAGAATTTTATTTCAAGAATTAAATATAACGAAATTTTCGCTGTATTTTTTGTAGACAATAAATTCAAAAAGATTTTATTGAGTTTTTTTGCCGACTGGCGTTTTCAGTTACTGCTGCATCATTTCCCTTATAAAACTTTGTTACTTTTTTTGAAATTGCTATCAGGCACACACAAGAATATTGACACATTCTAAAATTAATGAATTGATTGAAGTTGTGTTTCTATACCAGACTGAATCAACAGAGAAAAAAACAAAGTTTATATTTAATTTGTAATCAATAAATAAGAGTTTTTTTTATTTTTACATAAAGCCGAAACAATTAGAATTATCTCCCTTAGATGAAAATTATCTCCCTTGGATAAATTATTTTAACGCCCGTCTCTAAATTTTACAAGATTTGTCTTTTAACTTAACGGGTTAGGCTGTGTGCAAATTCAATATAAATAATTACTTTGGATATATTTCAGTTAATATTAATTTTCCCTATGAATTTTTCTTTACTGAAATTTTGTTTCCTACCTAGAATATTTCTTTCTAAAAGCCTTCATTAAATATAACAAGAATATATACAAAAAATATTTTTCAAAATTTATTTTTATGATTACTAGATATTTTTTTATCAAAATACCCATATCTTCGTTCTCTAGATTTCCTAAAATATTTCATTAAATCTTGAAATGCAGTATATATAATTATACTGTGAAACCTCGGTTCACGAATTTAATTCTTTCATGAAGCCCGAAACTATTTTTACAATAGAAATCAATGTAAAATGGATTAATCGGTTCCTGGTCCCAAAATGATTGCTTATCTAAATTTTTACAACAGTACTTTGTACACAAGTTTATACACAAAACTAATGAAAATCATTAAATCTGAGAAAAAATAAATAAACCCAATACTAAACAGATAAAATATAGACAAACGTTAATTTTACCGTACGTGTAAATAGGAGAGATGATGGCGTAAGTGGAAAGGGAAGGAAAAAGATGTTATTGTTTGGAAAGGGGAAGGAAAGACATGATCGTCTCTTTATAAGAACTGAGTATATAGATCGTTGATTTTGCCATATGAAATTGAGAAGGAAGAGACAATAACATCATCAATAGTTTTTCTCTTGACTTTTCTTTTCCCTTTACAAGTATCACTGCTGGCTTTGTCTGTTTTCATATGAATATGAAAGAATCCAATTGAAAATAAGTAGACAAGAATTGTCTAAATCATTCAATCAAGCATATATATATATATATATATATATATATATATGTATGTGTGTGTGTGTGTCAGATGTACAATTATATGTGTGTGTGTGTGTGTGTGTGTATCAGATGTACAATTATATGTGTGTGTGTGTGTCAGATGTACAATCATATGTGTGTGTGTGTGTGTGCATCAGATGTACAATGTGTGTGTCAGATGTACAATTGTGTGTGTGTGTGTGTGTCTGATGTACAATTATATGTGTGTGTCATATGTACAATTATGTGTGTGTGTGTGTGAGATGTACAATTATGTGTGTGTGTGTGTAAGATGTACAATTATATGTGTGTGTGTGCATGTCAGATGTACAATTATATGTGTGTGTGTGTGTCAGATCTACAATTATATGTGTGTGTGTATGTGCCAGATGTACAATTATGTGTGTGTGTGTGTATGTGTATCAGTTGTACAATTGTGTGTGTGTGTATCAGATGTACAATTATGTGTGTGTGTGTGTCAAATGAACAATTATATATGTGAGTGTGTGTCAGATGTACAATTATATGTCTGTGCATGCCAGATGTACAGTTATATGTTTGTGTGTGTGTGTCTATTCACCTGTTATTTGTTTGCTTTATCTATATCATAGGTATTTGGTGTTGATGGATTTTAAATCAGTCTATCAAAACTAGAGAACCTTCCATTGATTCTGACGTATAAGGATCTGATGACTTTATTCAGTATTTATGTTTGTGTTGTATGTAACACTTCAGTCCTGCTAGTGACCTGCATACAAGTCCACATATTATGTCACAATGAGATTCTTGGGACATAGCAACAGGAATATTTTCTGATGCTTTTTTTTTTCCTTATTTCATTTTTTTCTGACTGAAAATTGCAAGAAAATATTTTAACATTTTTTTATGAAATTTTTCTATATTATCAGTTGAATTATTATTTAGTTGAACTCAAATTTTCTTTATTGAATTATTTTTTTTCAAATTCCTGTCAACTTGATTTTATAACATAATTTTATTGCTGATAACATACACTACAGTCCAAAAGTTGGACGCCGCCCCCAGAATTAGTGAAAAAAACAATGTGAGTGAAAAAAAACAATGAAAAAGAAGTTAGACAAAAGAATTGACCAAAGAATAGAATCAGTTATGAAACTTATACTTTGAGAAACATTTGCAACGAATGCCAACGATTTGTGCAGCAGTAATCTAGATGTCTGTGTGTCTGTCTGTGTGATACCTTTTCACTCGAGATCCATCCAACTGATTTTGACCAAACTTGGCACATACATTGTACAATGTAAGAGATAGGTTCTTAGTGAAAAAAAATTGAAAGTTTTTAAAAAATCAATAATCAATAAAGTCGATCAAAAATCGATAAATTCAGCTTTTTTCCTCTGATTTCATTCAATCTCGGCATGTAGATTACTTACATCATGATGAGCTCAATAATACCTCATTTTTATTTCTATGCCACTGCGTTTAGTGAAAAGCCACAAACAACTAAAAATCAGTTTCAACACAAATTTTAAACTAAAAACTCCCTCAATTTTCAAGCATTCTAATACAAACTTCACTCAATTGTAGCCAAGAATAAGTTGATTGTTTAACAGTCATTTAACTTGATAACTGAGTCATCCATATAGTGAAAACCTGTGTAAATAGCAAAAAATGATGATTTTTACTGGTTTCTTTCTTATTTTTCAGTGATCTTTTAACCGATTTTCATTAAACTTAACAGCTGCTTTATAAATGTATCCTCTTTTATATCCCTGGTAACAAACTGCCAAATTGAATTTCAAAAAATGCAAAATAATTCTGGTTTGAAGTGGGTCTTCATGTTGCCTGTTTTACCCCTTCATGTCCTCGGCAAACTTCGATTAAATAAATACAGACTACTTCTGTTATATCAGTAACGGCATTAATTCAAAATGTTTTTATAACGAAAGTACTTTAAAGCAATTGAAGAAGATAGACTCTGTTACATGATGCTGTTTTGCTTCATTCTAATTGAACGCTTTTTTCTGACTGACCAGCTGGGTATGGCTGCAGTAATCAAGGCTAAAGGAGGATATTTTGACAAGAGCAAAATTTAATGATAAAATGCTTTTTTTCTTTTTGTCATAATAAAATTTCGAATAAAAAAGTCATATCTCCCTTTTTTTTAACCATGTATAATAGTTTTATCTTATTTAAAGTATAAAACAACTACTTTTGGGGCCAAGTTAAAAAACTTACCAGGGGTGGCCTCAAACATTTGAACTGTAGTGTATATTTGTCAAGAAGATCAGTTGTGAAGCATATGTTAATTAGTGATTAGTTAAGTAATTAATTAGGTTTGTTCAATATATATATATATCTATATATATCAATATATATATATAACCTAAAGAGCCAGGCAAACCTACCTAGGTTTCACCTACGTGGATCATCAGTGTACGCTGGCCAAAGAGGTAGCAATACAACAGAATATAAATACCTCTTTGGCCAGTGTACCCTGATGATCCGCGTAGGTGAAACCTAGGTAGATTTACCTGGCTCTTTAAGTTCATAGTTAGATTTGCTCTACTTAGTGTATTGAGCACTTTGCTTAGTTACTTTTGCTTTACTCGAGATGGAGTTTTTTTTTCTTTGGACTCTGAGCTTGGATTCTGGACGATTGTTTTCGCCTCAATTACATGTTCATAGTTCTTTCTTTTTTTATTCCTTATTTTTCCTTGGGTATTGGTTTGTTCATTTACAAGCCAAAACACCTAAGGTTTTTCCAGACGAGTATAATTACTAATATTTAAATTATTATTATTATTATTATAGATAGATAGATAGATAGATAGATAGATAGATTCAATTTTTAAAAATAAACCAGTTTGTCTGATGATCACAAAAATGTGAAACCTAGGGTCACAAACTCATATCCATGCAACTGAAATGTATTATTGAAGAATTTCCTTGATTGAGAAGTTGTGTCCAAGTCTGAGAAGTACTTCATTACAGAATTGGCAGCATTTTCTTCTCTTCTGACAATGTCGGAATCGGCCCCCTGAGAATGTAGCTTAGTTATTGTCTGAAAAAGAATGAAAAACTCAGGAATGAATATTCCGTTGATGACATGTGACATAAAAATGAGAAAAATTTAATTGTTAAACAAGAAACTTTACTTTTTGTAAATTTATAGAAAATTGTTATTTTCAAATCTTTGTAACCAAAATTAACCTATTTACTGCCTCAACGTATATGGGTGCAGTTTGTGGCATGGTGCATATTGTCACCAATACACATGTGCATCTCACTCCATGGTTTTATTAAATGTGTTCAGGGCCATTGTTAGGGTCGCATGTGACCTCTCACCAATTAATGATACAGGGCCCCTACTCAACTACATCTCAAGTTTCATAAGCTAGTATTCATATAAAATGAATTATGTACAATAATGAAATTCTTACATAAGACATAATAATAACAACAACAATAATAATAATAATGGCTCATGTGGCTTCTGATATTAATTGACTAAAAGGTACTTATAGTGATAGCAACAAGTAAATCACAGAATAACCCCTAACCCTTTCTAGACTATGTTGGCGTACAAAACCAAAATGATAAAGAATAATAAAAGAGAAATTAAACATTAATAGAATTACTTTAAAATATAGATAAGAATTATAATTAACAATAAAGAAAGAAAAAGTGAGATTATAAAAAATAGTTTAAAAAATATTAAAAATAAATACTCCCATCATGCACCGGAACAGGCATTTTTGCTGCCAATTGAAACAGAAATCAAACTTTATCTCTCTTCACTTTTGATGTCCAGTATTCACTTACCAGTCTTGATAGAGTCCAAAAGTGTCTATGCAGCCTTATGGCTGATAAATAGTTTTCCACCCTACAACCTCTTTCCCATAGACAAAATGTTACATGCCTCTTGCTACTCTGTCACAATTTCCATGAGTTTGGCTTTATTTTGTTTTACAGCATATCAACCTTAATGGGTTATTTAATGCTAAAAGGATTTTTAGAATAGATTCATTTGTTTGTTTGTTTGGCGGCATATCAACACCTTACGGGTCATTTAATGCCAAATTTAATTTTCTTGGGAGTATTAATTTCTTTTACATAAAATGTAGTGCTTGTAATAATTTCTTTTTCAAAAATGTCTTGTTGATATTTTTACTATAAAAATCTGTTTCTATACTTTTATAGTTTTTTGACCCCAGTTTGACAGTTAACTATTTGCCCATAGCTGGGACCCTAACAGGTGCTACTACCCTGGGTCAGGGTGGACCTGGGAACAACAGCAATTAAGAAGTGTTCACGTTCCATAAAACCTCCCGATCAGAGGTCTTGCTGCCAGATGTAGTTTATCATCATACCCAGGACAATGCAATTTCCATGGAAAGTGTTCAAACATGTTACATTCTTTATTTCCATCAGTAACTAGTATCTGCTATGCCACGTACATTGCAATGAACCACTTGCATTCACTTCATATTCAACTAGTGATATTGGTATTCCAATATGATATTCCAAAATGATATTCCACTCAAACAGCTTCTTCCCACAAACTGCTACTTTGTGGATTTGACTCCAAAGCGGATATTTCTCTAGCCACTACAATCTTAACCTGTTCAAGTCTAGAGTTAACCATTATTTTCTTCCTGCATATCCTCATAAACTGCACGCCTTGGGTATAATGATAAACTACATCCGCGTACTGGGTAAGACGATAAACTACGTCCAGCAGCAAGGCCTCTGATCAAGAGGTTTTGAGAAGCATGGAACCACCTCTTAACTGCTGGTGTTCCCAGGTGCACCCTGACCCAGGGTGGTAGCTATGGGCAAATAGTTAACCCCATAACTGGGGTAAAAACACTATGAAATTGTAACGATAAATATTCGCACTTACCGGAGTCAAAGCGCCCAAGATGTTTTGCTTGTCGGGCTGCTGTTTTGTAAAAGAAAAGTACATTCTCCGACATTTGTTATTTTATGCTGCTTGGCACGATTTGTCTAGAGGCGGTCTGCATGCTGATTGGACGAGCTGGCGACTTTGATTGAGAGCGAGGCCAACGGCAATGATTTGTTCATTGGCCATGTTTTCGGTCAATAAAAACGGTCTGGGACATTGGCTGGCAGTGCGGTCGGCACCGTGGTGATGTGCACTAGTATAGAGGTTCGTATTAAGTTACGATTCTGTTTATTTTTGCCTGGAAGCTGGACGCTAGCTTCAACCTACCGATAGAGTGAGCTGTATATTTACCGGTGTCTACCGAAACGTGGGACGAACACACGTTTTGGCTATCGAGAAGTGAAGATTGGACGTGTGACCCCAGTTTTGTCGTTTCTACTACAAGTAACAGAAAGTGTAAAAATGGGTTTTGATGCCAGAAATACTTTGTAAAAAAATTATTATCAGCAATAAATTTTTGAAGAAAAAAACTATTACCAGGAATATATATATATATTTTTTTAAATATTACCAACAATACATTTTGGGGAAAAAAATATTACAGCAATACATTTTTGATAAAAAATATTACCAGAAATACATTTTTGAAGGAAAAAATTATTACCAGAAATAGATTTTTGAGAAAACAAAATATTACCAGCAATAAAAATTTTGTCGGCATTAAATAACCAATTGAGGTTGATATGCCGTAAAACAAAACAAATCAACCAAACCTTACACTTACTGTTTACACAAAAAATGCCATAAGTAACTCTCTACATTTAGTGGCTCTTGGGCCTTGTATAGAGTGAACATTAGTATACTGTTTGTAAATAAAGCCAGCATGCCAAACCCTGTCAAATGCCTTTGAGATTCAGTATTCAGCATTAACACATTGAAGGCCATAACAAAGTTTATCTGAAAGAAGAACCTGAGAGGTGAAAAGTTTAAACAATTTGGAGTTGATTAGAGACTCTAGTACTTTTCCCCAAAATAACGGTGCACTGTCAGCTGGGGCTTCAGAAGATGATGACTGCACTTCTGTAGACATCCTGGATATGACAATAGACTATATCCAGCAGCAAGGTCTCTGATCAGGAAGGTTTGAAGAGTGTGGAACCACTTCTTAATTGCTGGTGTTTCCAGGTCCACCCTGACCCAGGGAGGTAACACCTGTTAGGGTCCCAGTTATGGGCAAATAGTTGACCCCTAAACTGGAGTCAAAAGTCTATGAAAATGTAAAGGTTTTAATATCAGTAATACATTTTTGAAAAAATGATATTAGCAGCAATAAAAATCTTGTTGGCATTAAATAACCCATTGATGTGTTGATATGCCATAAAACAAAACAAATCTAACCTAACCAAAAAAAGAATGGTAAAAGTTGTAATGATCATCATCACATACATACAGACATACTTACACAAATTCAAATTATACAACGACAAGCATTCATTGGATAATAAATCAACACTACTTTGTAATAGACAATTTACAAATCGCAGCTATGCGACAATTTTATAATCGCTATATTTTCATGTAGTCGATTTTGTGCACTTTTGGGAGAATGGGATCCCAAGAGCCCTCCCAGCTTAGTAAATATTTTCAGGAAATATCAGCTTCTAATTGGTCAATAAACACACAAGTGGGCGTTGCAATCCACCCACGCACAACATATTTTTCCAGCGCGTGACCAAGTCAAGTTTCCAGCCAAGTTCTTTTGATCCTGTCACGTGATTACATTATCTATAAATAACAGACACGAGTTTGCTCATTCTCTTTTACTCTTCCAAATTCCAGCGAAGATGTGATCTTCAGCATTCTCATCTCGACCATAACGGTCAGACGTTAAAAGCATATTCCCGCATTCACATACATACGAACCTTCACAAACTTTTCCAACCTACATGACAAACATACAGAACATTTCCAAACATGCAACAAGAACTTTATTCTTCTAAAACTACAGTTTAATAATTAATCCAACTTCGTGAGCTCCGATTAAAAATATTCCCAGTCTAAGAGACATAACTCCATCAGATCTTTAGCTTCTACGCATGTACATCAACACACAAATAAATACAATGTTATTTTATTTTATTGATTTTTTTAAGCATTTCACCCCAAGCAAGGTGGGGAGCTACTAGCACGCAAGGGGTTACAGAGAGTTGGAGCGAGAGCAAATAGGAGTGATAGAAGAAAGGATGAAGAGAAGGATAGGGGATAGATCAAGGCATCTGGAGACGTCGATTGACATTACATTTGAATAGTTGGAGATTATAGCTATCAGGGAAACAGAAAGAGGGGGAGAGTTCCACAAGCGAGAAGTGCGAGACATGAAGGTATGGGAGTAGAAGAGACGGCTATATTTAACAGTTTCAACAGTGAAAGGGTGTGAGCGAGATGCCAGCCTAGTAGAATGCTTAAATTCATGAAGTTTGGGAACCAGTTAAAGCAGCTCCTCAGAGCAGTTACCATGTAAGTATTTGTAGAAAAGACAAATGGAGGCGACAGCACATCTGTGAGAGAGCGACTGCAGACAAGATGCCAGATCAGGGCCAATTACATTGCATATCTGTCTCTAGATCTTATCTTTTTTAAACCATTTTGTTCTTTATTGTATTTCTTCCTTTGTGGTGTTTTACATTTAATATAAATTGTGTGGGCATGTTATTCATGCAGCTGTAAACAAACATCCACAATGGTCATTCCTATTAATATGCCTCTACAGGGTGATCCTCTATTAGGGTATTTGGAAAGTAATTAAATATTTCCCAGCTATGAATTATGAGTCAAGCGACCAAGGAAGAACGAAGGTTGAAATGGTACAAAGCTGTGTCTAGAACTTATGATTCTTCTATTAGGTTGGTCAGGAAGTAATTAAATATTTCCCAGCTATGAATTATGAGTCAAGCGACCAAGGAAGAACGATGGTTGAAATGGTACAAAGCTGTGTCTAGAACTTATGATTCTTCTATTAGGTTGGTCAGAAAGTAATTAAATATTTCACCATCATGAACAAAGGGTTAACCCATGAAGGCAGAGACAAGATTGAATGGCAAGAAAATACTGTGTCTAGAATTAGTTTATCGTCTCTTCCATTAGTCTGTTTAGAGTATAATAATAACACTGTAATTCATATTAATAAATGTGAATGTCAGTGCGTCACACTTTTTCAATTTTACTCCTATCATACCAGGCTGACTCCGTGAGTAAATTGAAAATATTCCAGGCCAGATCCAGACCCACAATCCTAAAATGTTGAGATTGTTTTCGGATTCCGCAAACTTAGCTTCTACTGATAAAAAAATTAAAGGGACACTACTCTCTAACTTTCAATAGCTCACATTGAAATGAAAAATATTACTGTTCTCAAATTACAATGTTCAAAATAAAATTGTCCATTATTTACATTATTCAGACTATTGTCTACATCTTTGTCGTGATATTTATTACAACGTTTCATTCGTTGTATGCTCTGGCCTTCTTCAGGTGGTTGGAATGTCGAACTGAACCCTTTATTTCGCTCACTGGGGTAGACTGTTCTAGTTCCACATGTCATGTTTAATGGATGGCAGTTATCAGTTATCTGTTAATTCCCCTCACCAAACTCTCAAGGACACATGGCACAGTGGATAAAGGTTTTAGTTAGATCCAGTGACAGGATCCAAAGAGTGTGAGTTCAATACCCAGTTAAGGCAGTGGAGAACTTTCAGAGGGGAATTGACAGGAGATAACTGACATCCATTAGACAAGGCATATGAAACTAGGACAGTCTACTCCAGTGAGCGAAATAAAGGGTTCAGTTTGACATTCCAACCACCTGAAGAAGGCTGGAGCATACAACAGCTGAAACGTTGTAATAAATATAGCAACAAAGATGAGGACAATAGTCTGAATAATGTAAATAGTGTACATAATACATCATCTCAGAAATATAGACAGATACTGAAGGGTGATAAATATGGCAACAAAGATGAGGACAATAGTCCGAATAATGTAAATAGTGTACATAATACCTCATCTCAGAAAGATAGACAGATACTGAAGAGTGATAAATATGGTCACAAAGATGAGGACAATAGTCCAAATAATGTAAATAGTGTACATAATACCTCATCTCAGAAATACAGACAGATACTGAAGGGTGATAAATATGGCGACAAAGATGGGGACAAGAGTCCGAATAATGTAAATAGTGTACATAATACCTCATCTCAGAAATATAGACAGATACTGAAGGGTGATAAATATGGTGACAAAGATGAGGACAATAGTCAAAATATTGTAAATAGTGTACATAATACCTCATCTCAGAAATATAGACAGATACTGAAGGGTTATAAATATGGTGACAAAGATGAGGACAATAGTCCGAATAATGTAAATAGTGTACATAATACCTCATCTCAGAAATATAGACAAAAATGTCCATCTTTTCAATTTTGCTCATAGAGGCCATAGCCTAACATTTTGGAATCGGGTGGATTCCGTGAGCAAATTAAAATCCTGAAATTTGGAATTCCCAAGTTTTCATTATTGCGATTGTTTTGAGTGATTTCTTTTTGCAACAAATGTTTTTGTATGATAACAATTTTTATAACATGGAAATAAATTTGGGAATAATCAAAATTAACTGGGAAACCTAATGAAAGTCACCCATGAAATAATTGTTTGTATGTAAAGTAAGGACCTACATACATCAAACTGCCTTTAAATTAAATTTTCAATGAAAATTATTGATTATTATTATCATTGAACTTTTGAAAGGTAAGCTTAAATATTAATGCAATACTTAAATGCAGAGTTCAATTTTGAGTTCTTCTGTAGTTTATTGTTGCCTATTGCATATGCTTGCAGTATGCATCACAAAAAGAAATCTCTGCCAACAGAGGACCAGATTGCAATCAAAAGAGTCAAGGCTGCAGATAGGAAAAGAAAGTCCCATAAAAATGAAAACCCAAATCAAACAGCAGCCAGGAGAGCTTCCAATGCTGAGAATATGCAAAGATTTAGGGACTCTCAAACTCCTGAACAAGCTGAAGGCCCAATCAAGATCCCTCTGCAGGAGCTAGCTTAAATGTCACCTGATAGGGCGGCTTTTAAGTTAGTATTTAAATACCCTAATATTTTCTAGTAAAGGAAGAAATAAGAAATAATGATTTCTCACAGACCAGTGTCTTCATTTTCTGTTTTTGATAATGGTTTTTCTTCTTCCAAAGTCTTGTTTTCAGTGTTTGTTTCATTTTCTGAAAAACAAAAATGTTAGAAAACCAAATAAAGGTAATTTAATTTTGTATTGAAATGGCAAAAGATGCCTTCAAAAAACTCAACAAAGAAACAGGAGAATTTTGTCAGAAACAAAGAAAGTGTTCAACTGATATGAAATATCAATTCTTCTATATGGCAGTGAATGCTGCTGAGGTTATTGATTGTGATTGCTTTCAGCGAAAATATTAGGTCTGGTTTTCTGATTTGTAATAAAAAATGTTATATGTGTATATCTTTTTAAGTTTTTTAAAAACCGCTTAAATTGTTAAGCATTCATTTCAGATTCATAGAAAATATTTTTTCATATTTTTTGGCCAATGAGAGACGTGGTCTCAAGTCCTTGTGAAAATTTAGATGGAACCTTCTGTAAGCCTCTTTTTTTGAATAAATAGAACTTTGTAATGCAGATAACTAGAAGTCATTTGACATCAAGAAGAAAACATCAAGACATTCAGGTGAGAAGGCAAAGAGTTACAAGACAGCTGCAGGGAGCTTAAAGAATTTTGAAATTCACAAGTGAAAATTCTGCTGCGGTTGGACAACAAAGAACGAAAAAAAGATTTCAAAATAATTTTCCCAAAAGCCTCAAAGCACAAAGTGTGAATATAAAAAAGACATTTACAAAATTGTTATATGTCCCAAAGACACTCATGGTAAAGTAAAAATTAGATTTTTGCCTTTTTTTTTTTTTGTGGTAGCACCTTTGTTTTACTGCCATATTGAATGTGCTTTTTCTTTTAGTCATTTTCGAAATTGAATCCTTGTCTTTTCCTAAATTGCCATCCATTTTTACATTTCCAATGGTAATCCTTCTTTTGCAATATATCTTTAAATTAAGACATTTTTATGTTTATACATTCTTTTTTATAGATACAAATATTTAAGTAAATGCTCTGTTTATAAGAAACAGTATTAACGACATTTACCGGCTTGAATGCCTGAGAAGTTTTCATAGAAAATATGCGTCCTTCGACAGGAATCAAAACTGTATCCTATATGGAACCGTCATATAGCCTGACGTGCTTTTACTGATTTCGCCAGAGAGGAGCATTTGGTTAGCAAGGTTGATTTTACTGTTTTTAAACTACAATCTTCCATGATTTTCTCACATACATTCATATCTGCTCAATGCGTATCCAAATGTAAAGAAATGACGTTACATATTATGAAATGGACAAAGTCCGACAATTATTTTAAAGACATTTTTATGTTTAACATTCTTTTTATAGACACAAATATTTAAGTAAAAGCTCTGTTTTATAATAAACAGTATTAACAACATTTACCGGCCTGAATGTCAGAGAAATTTTCAGGCTGGTAAATGTTGTTTATATATATTAGTGTTACTAACCCGCATTCCTGGATCTACTAACCCGTATTACTAGTTTGTATTATTACGTTAATACATTTATTTTCCTTATCCATTCCTGGCGTTTGTTATTTATTGATATCAGATTTCATCCCGGAATCCACAATACAGGATCTATACAGTTGTTCTTGGAATCCGTTAATTTCTTGGAACTAAGAAGGGGCGTGTTGTCTCTCCTTGAATTCGGAACGCCATAAATTATATTAAAGTTTCCTTAACAATTCGAGTGCATGTGAAATAAAAGTGATTAGATTGATAAACTTTTTCTATTTGTTCTTGATCTTTTCATATATATATATATATATATTATGAAATGGACAAAGTCCAACAATTATTTTTTAAGACATTTTTATGTTTAACATTCTCTTTATAGATACAAATATTTAAGTAAATGCTCTGTTCATAGTAAACAGTATTAAACAACATTTACCGGCCTGAATGTCCGAGAAATATTCGTAGAAAATATTCGTCCTCCGACAGGAATCGAACCTGTATCCTATACGGAACCGTCATATAGACTGATGTGCTTTTACCAATTTCACATCGAGCAGACGGAGGACGAATATTTTCTATGAATATTTCTCGGACATTCAGGCCGGTAAATGTTGTTAATACTGTTTATTATAAACAGAGCATTTACTTAAATATTTGTATCGATAAAAAGAATGTACAAAAAAAAAAAAATTGTCTTCAAATAATTGTCGGACTTTGTCCATTTCATAATATCTTTAACTGTTATCCTGACTTAATTATTTATAATTTGTGGACAAAAGTCTTAACAAAATTTTTTGTATTTTTTCCTTTTTCTGTCTACTATAATAAATGTTTGACCTTTAAAAGGTTACACAGGAGTTTGAGTCTTGTTTGTGCCTTATACACCATTGTATTGCTACTAAGTGGGGGTTACATTTAGTCATGAAAAACAGGACAGACTCAAGTTTGAGAGAGACAACACAAAATGTGACCAACGTTTATTAAGTACCAGAAAAAAAGGAATTAGAAAGAGGTTAGGGAGAAAAGGGACATATCAGGAAGTGAGAATCATATTCCATAATGTCGATTAGGGAGCATACATTAAACTGTAATGCAAAGGGAGTATACTATTCTCGAATCCATTCTTGAATCTAATGTGTAACACTTTCTCCCACATCTTTAGAATATAAGTAGATAAACGCCTTCCTTTTAAGTCCACTCGCCTATCTGAATTTCATCTCCAGCCCATTCTTGAGGCAACTGAATTGCCAATATTTTCCAGGATTCATGCCTCCATTTCACCTTTGAAGAGATTCACATTTTCTGGTTTGGTTGTATTAGTGCCTTCACTCGCAACAGTTGAGGCTGATGTGGATACTGTTAAAGGTGCAGGAGCTCTTTGCATTTCAGTTAGGTCATGTGACAGCTTTTGCCCAATGGCAATATGTTTGGCTGGAATCCTACCGCACATGGTCACTTTTTATTGCTGTGTCATTATCACTCCAAATACCAGACAGAAATGTATGTTTATCTAAACCAAATTGTGTTTACATAAAAATGTTCCCATATCAAAAAAGCAACAAGAAAACAACAAACACAATGTCTACTAGACACATACACATACACACACACACACATACACACACACAAACATACACTTACAAATAAACATTATCATCTGAATACCACATTGAAAATCTAGAATATACACTTACATACTTAAAGCAATATTTACGGTTTTACAATTAGGCTTGAAATACGTTAATTTGTTGGAGCTTCAAAAGACATGTTGTCTCCCATTCTGGGTATGATGATAAACTACATCCGTGTCCTGGATAAGACGATAAACTATGTCCAGCAGCAAGGCCTCTGATCAGGAGGTTTTAAGGAGCATGGAACCACCTCTTAATTGCTGGTGTTCCTAGGTCCATCATGACCCTGGGTGGCAGCACCTGTTAGGGTCCCAACCATGGGCAAATAGTTAAACCCCAAACTGGTGTAAAAACGCTATAAAAATGTAAGCAAGTTAGCAAGATAGCAGTCCACTTCTCAAAGCTGAAGGAAGGACCCTATGGTTAAGTGAGAAATCATATTGTCGTCAACTCATAACAATACAATCAATCTGGTTCGGTTGTATTAGTGCCTTCACTCGCAACAGTTGAGGCTGATGTGGATACTGTTAAAGGTTCAGGAGCTCTTTGTGTTTCAGTTAGGTCATGTGACAGCTTTTGCCCAATGGCAATATGTTTGGCTGGAATCCTACCGCACATGGTCACTTTTTATTGCTGTGTCATCCTCACTCCAAATACCAGACAGCTTATGTGGGACTGCCATTTTTGTTGGTATCAGTCCTCATTTGCAGAGTTGTAAAGCATGAATTATTACCTCACTGCCACCATGTTACATTAAGTCATAGAAAACAGGACAGACTCTGTTTTGAAAAAGCTGACACAAAATGTGATCGGCGTTTAATAGGTGCCAGAATAAAGGGGTTTAGGGAGAAAAGGGATGTATCAGAGAGTAAGAATCATGTTCCTTAATGTTGATTAGGGAGCATACATTAAATGGTAATGCAAGGGGAGTATACATTAAAAAATAATTTATCACTAGGTTTTGTCTTTGGTACAATAACTTAGATCTGGTAGTGAGTTAAAATTTTAATAATTGGTAATTTTAGCATGGAAACAATATTAAGATTTCAATTGAAGCTCAATATCAACTCATCAAAATTATTCATTGCCTAAGTTGACTTTTATAAAATTGGGCTTCAAAGTCAGATTTCAACCTATGACAGTCCTGATGTTAAACAGCATTATTACAAAAAAGACAAGAAAATTCAGCATTTATTCAATGTTTTCTGAAATAACAAAACTCACCATTGGCCAAATTGGAATTGTCTGGTCTTGGACTAAGATCCACACTTGCATTTTCTTGTTTCTCCAATTCACTGACTTCCAGGTCTTCTATGATCTTTTTCATCCTTTCTTCTACACCATTTTTTCCCTGCTCTTTGGCAATGTCCATCACTTGCTGGTAATATGACAGAGCTGCACTAGATTGTCCTTGACCCACTGAAAAGCAAAACACAAAATGAGCTTGTCTATATTTCTGAGATGAGATATTGCAATTATTTGCATGATTTACATTGTTCAGACAGTTGTCCTCATTTTCAGTGCCACGTTCACAACATTTCGCCCATTGTATGTGCGCTAGCCTTCTTCAGGTGATTGGAATTTTGAACTGAACCCTTTATTTCGTCTACCAGGATAGATAACTGATACTCAGACGTCTGGAAGAGCCATGGCACGTGGAACTAGAACAATCTACCTTGGTGGATGAGATAAAGGGTTAAGTTCAAAATTCCAGTCACCTGACAAAGGCCGGAGTGTACAATGGTGAAAACATTGTTAATATAGCAACCTAGATGAGGACAACAGTCCAAACAATGTAAATATTGTAAATAATTACAAAACGTGCTTATTTTTTATTTTGAAACATTTGACACCAAGCAAGAAGTTAATGACACTAAAATATAAAGGGTTACTGAGAGTGAAAGAGAATGAGAAGACTTTAGTGAGGAGAAAGGACAATAAAAGAACAGAATTCATGAAGACAGAAGATGGAGAGAATGTCACTAAGACATAAGGGATTACTGGGAGTGAAAGAGAATGAGAAGACTTTAATGAGGAGAAAGGACAATAAAAGAACAGGCCTCAGGAAGACAGAAGATGGCGATAATGCCACTAAGACGTAAGGGGTTACTAGCAGTGAAAGAGAATGAGAAGACCTTAGTGAGGAGAAAGGACAATAAAAGAACAGCATTGAATTTAAATTTTTGAAGATTGTAGTTGGCAGGAAAGCAAGAAATCAGAAGGGAGTTCCAGAAAGGAAAAGAGATGTCCAAGTAAAAAAAACTATTAAAATAGAACTTATTTCAATATTAAAATGATGAGACCTAATAGCCAATCTAGTAGTATGCTTAAATTCATGCAGTTGAGATACAAAGGAGGAGATCTCACCAAAGCAACTGCCACAAAATATTTATAGAAAAGGCAGAGGGAGTGAGATTGGAAAGTGACTGAAGTCAAGATGCCAGATCAGATTCAATAACATTACAGACCCTTCTTTGGATTTTGTTGAATATCTTGAGACATATAGCTGTAGCATCTGACCACATATGACAGCAATATTCAATGCATAGATAAATGGTAGATTTATAAATGTGCAAGTAAAAAAGAGATATTATGTCGGCAAAACTACATGCAAAATTCTATAATCTATAGAATTTAAGAGTTGATTAATTTGGTATGAGGTTAGATGTTTTTGAACAGAGTAGAAAATTGAGTTGTGTCAATCCTACAAGCAAGAAGAGTTTATGCGCACAGAAGATCATTATTCTTTGTTAAGGTTTATATTTCGGTTGAAATAGTGACTGAAATATATGTGCAAATACGTCAGCCAACTGTCTGTTCTAATTTATAATCTTTTTTTAAGCTTTTCACCCCAAGTAAGGTGGGAGTGCCACTAGCACGCAATGGGTTACAGTGAGTGGGGGAAAGAGTAAAGAGGCGTGATAGAGGGAAGGATGAAGACAAGAACAGGGAATAGATCAAGGCATCTGGAGATGTCGACCAACATTGCATTTGAATAGTTGGAGATTATAGCTATCAGGGAAGCAAGTAAGAGGAAGGGAGTTCCATAGACGGGAAGTGTAAGACATGAAGCTATGAAGAGACGGCTACATTTAACTGTTTCGACAGTGAAAGAGGGGGACTGAGATGCCAACCTAGTAGCACGTTTAAATTCATGCAGTTTGGGAACTAGCAAAAGTAGCTCATCGGAGCAGTTACCGTGAAAGTATTTGTAGAAAAGATAGAGGTAGGTGATGACACACATCTGTGAGAGAGAGACTGTATACGAGATGCCAGCTCAGGGCCAACCACATTACATATCCATCTCTGGATTTTGTCAAGGACCTTAAGACAAATAGTGGGGGCTCCAGACCATATATGACAGCAGTATTCCATGCAAGGGCGAATGGTTGATTTATAGATTTGAAGGATGGACTTGGGTGAGAAAAACTTTCTGTCATGACACAGAGAACTAACTTTCTTTGCAGTGAAGTTAAAACTGATAGTAGTTTGTATTCTCAATCAGGCTCCTGGAACGTCAATTGAGTCTCGAGTCTGTGATTGGGACATCTACATAGAAGGGGAAGGTGTGATTTTTATCTCTTTCAAGTGTTTCTTTCTTATGGTCAGCAGGAGAGACCTTTGAGGTCAGGAGGACTGGGACCAATCTCACCTATGCCTAAACAAAAGCGAGCGGACAGGGTGGTCATCTCATTCTTATTTCTTTGGCATCCTTCCGGAGGTGTCCTTTTGCAAAAGTTGACTTTTCCAGACACCATGGCTCGGGACGACAGCAATGCAGGACCGAGCAGTGTGGAAAGGAATTGTTAATGGAGTTGCGACCAACCACAGGGAGGTCGAAGGATGATGATAATGTTGAAGAAGGATGATGATGATGATGAAGAAGAAGAAGGATGATGATGATGATGATGTTGAAGAAGGATGATGATGATGATGATGATGAAGAAGAAGAAGAAGGATGATGATTATGAGGAAGAAGGATGATGATGATGATGATGTTGAAGAAGGATGATGATGATGATGATGAGGAAGAAGGATGATGATGATGATGTTGTTGAAGAAGGATGATGATGATAGAGAAGAAGAAGGATGATGATGATGATGATGTTGAAGAAGGATGATGATGATAGAGAAGAAGAAAGATGATGATGATGATGATGTTGTTGAAGAAGGATGATGATGATGATGAAGAAGAATGCTGCTGCTGCTGATGATGATGATGTTGAAGAAGGATGATGATGATGATGAAGAAGAAGAAGGATGATGATGATGATGATGATGATGTTGAAGAAGGATGATGATGTTGAAGAAGAATGCCGATGATGATGATGATGATGATGTTGAAGAAGGATGATGATGATGATGATGATGGTGCTGAAGAAGGATGATGCTGATGATGATGTTGAAGAAGGATGATGATGATGAAGAAGAAGGATGATGATGATGTTGTTGAAGAAGGATGATGATGATGATGTTGAAGAAGGATGATGATGATGATGATGATGATGATGATGATGATGAAGAAGGATGATGATGATGATGAAGGATGATGATGATGATGTTGAAGAAGGATGATGATGATGATGTTGAAGATGGATGATGATGATGAAGGAGGATGATGATGTTGAAGAAGGATGATGATGATGAAGAAGGATGATGATGATGATGATGTTGTTGAAGAAGGATGATAATGATGATGATGATAATGTTGAAGAAGGATGATGATGATGATGATGATGATGATGATGATGATGATGATGATGATGAAGAAGTATGATGATGTTGTTGAAGAAGGATGATGATGATGATGATGTTGAAGAAGGGTGATGATGATGATGATGTTGAAGAAGGATGATTATGATGATGATGGTGATGAGTCTAAGTGGCACTCATTTGATTAAAGGAGAAACAAGAGAAAGGATAAGTGGATGAAGTCTCTTAGGGTCAAGTGACAACAAAACTGGACATCTAGGATTTCTGCTTCATTGCTTATACTAGCGGCCATTGTTGTGATCGAGGGACTCAGTTCTGGTCATCCCTTGGTGGAGGACAGACTGTACCTTGAGTACTTCTGATGTCTCCTGTTTGTGCTGCCAGTATGGGAATTAAATCCCATATATATATTTTTCAACCAATAAAATCTCATCAGAAAGTTTGTTAGATAAACAATCATTACTTTGAAAAATACTGCCAAAACACATGCAGTTGCAGACATAGTTGTAGACCAACCATGTGTTATTTTTGGACTGCACCAACATTGTGATAACTAGATATATTCTTTAAAATTTTAAAATTCAAATTACGCAAATCTGAGTCATGTTAGCGGTGGTGGATAATACATATATATATATATATATATATATATATATATATATATATATATATATTAATTGATTTAAAATGTTTTTTTCGCTACACAGTGATAACCATGTTTCAAATTTTTGAAACATGGTTATCACTGTGTAGTGAAAAAAACAATATTTTAAATCAATTAATTTATAATATTAATGCTCTGTAAATTTACATTGAGCACTATTGTGTAAGAATAAAAATATCTATAAGAACACCGGATTTTATATTTTACTGTTCTTTCTTTTTATTTATATATATATATATATATATATATATATATATATATATATATATATATATATATATATATATATATATATATATATATATATATAATGAAATAGATTAGTCTGACAATTATTTCATATATTTTCTGTTTATACATTATTTTTATAGAGAAAATTTATTTAAATAAATGCTCTACTTTTGTGTTCTCTGAAAGGAATCAAACTTGTATTCCTATATGTAAACCGTCATTTGATTCTGACGTGTTACACCATTCAGCTGCAGAGAAGTATCTGGTTAGCAAAGTCCAAATTACTGTTTATAAACACACAATCTTTGACAATCTTTCCTGATTTATCATATCTGCTCATGAAACGTATCTTAATGTAAACAATGACAACATATAATGAAATGGGTATATGTTATTTTTATAGATACAGTTTATTCAAGTAAATGCTCCAATTTTTAAATAAACACTATTAATTATATTTACTGGACTGAATGTATATATATATATATATATATATATATATATATATATATATATATATATATATATATATATGCATATTTCATTGAATACGACAAACAAGGTGCTTTTATTTAGTTTTTTATACAATTTCTCATGTGATCTAATAATTTTTTTCTCTTCGGATGTTAAATTATATAAAAACTGTCCAAATTTTATTTTTATCCGAGCGCTTTCGGCTATACATTTAGCCATTTAGAAGTATTAAATATTTTAACTGTTAAATAAGAAATACTTTGTTGTATGTATGTTTTGAAAAATGTTTTCATTTTTCAAAACACAGTCAAGATATTATATCCATGTTCAAAGTTAATATTATTATGTGTTGGTTTGTTTGTTTTTATTAATAAGGCTTCCATTATTTTTAACCTTTTTTTGCATGCAGATGATGCTATTATATTAGTGTTGTCAACAAGTATGTTACAAATAGTGTCCGGTAGGTCTCCATGAATATTTAAATGAGATCTAATTGATCTATGGTCAGAAAGGTGTAGAGTGAGTCTGCATGTAAAACATGTTGTAGTGTGGCCTATATAATTATTTACAAATTTTGATTGATCAGGAATACAATTCCTTAATGGGCATAAAACATACATACAACAAACTATTTCTTATTTAACAGTTAAAATATTTAATCCTTGAAAATGGCTAAATGTATAGCCGAAAGCACTCAGATAAAAAAGAACATTCGGACAGTTTTTATATAATTTATCATCCGAAAAGAAAAAAATTATTAGATCACATGAGAAATTGTATAAAAAACTAAATAAAAGCACCTTGTCAGTCATATTCAATGAAATGTGCATGAAAGAAGGATTGCTGCCTAAATACACAAATATACATACATATATATATATATTTTCGTTTCAATCTTTGGAAGTCAAATCTGATGATCCACTGTCCTTTAAAAGGGCTGTGGTGAAATAATTTATTTTATGGAACCTTAAAGTGGTCTGTTTTTATTTAAATTATTAGCTCTGATTTACATTGAACTCTCTGGATTTTATCCTCCTTGGGTCTACCCATACGGATTACCTGGTTTTTCGTAAACTAATATATATATATATATATATATATATATATATATATATATATATATATATATATACTATTTTTATAATATAAGTTTTATTTTATTTTATTTTTTTAAAAAGAATTTCACAGTTTTTCTGGGTTGAGTTGCATACTACACTTGGATGTGCAGGTGGTGTAATGGCAAATGAATCAGAAAGAGAAATCATCAAGCCGAGTTCAATCTCCAGTGGAGTTCATCTTATTTGCTTGTGAAAGATATGAATCCATCTCTTCATCCCACCACCACCACACTATGAGTTAAATAGTCAGGTAGTCTAGGCTTTTCAGCCTTGTTTGGCAACCAGTTTAATAGAAGGATAACTCTGAATTCAAAAACCAGTTTGGCTAGCTACGCAATCCCATAAAAACTTACTTGCTATGGAAAACACTGCAGCAACACGTATATTTTTATAATAATACTGATTTAGACATTTCTTTTAATGAGAACTTACCTAATGACTGGGCACAGAGAAGAGAAGCATTCATTTTCCAATCTGTTTCGTTCATTTCCTCAGCAACTGACAATGACATGCGGCCATAGTCAAGACTTTGGTCATATTCTCCCAGTTCCATATAACAGCGTCCAATCTCATGATACAGCCACGTCTTTTCAAGTGACATTAATTTGGAATTTAATTTTCCCTCCCATCTGAAAAATTAATAAAAAATATGTCAAATGGCAATGGACCAGATTAAGGCCAACTTTAATACTAACTCAGACTGACAATCAGAAAAAGTTGATTTTTGGGAGATATTTTTGTTTTTTAATCATTTCACCTCAAGCAAGGCAATAAAGCTACTGAGACACAATAGGTTACTTATAATAAAAGAAGAGGAATTAAGAAGACAGAAGATAACGATTGACACTGCATTGAAATGTTTGAAGATCAAAGTTGACTGAAAAGGAAGAAGAGTGAAAGAGAATTAGAAGACTTTAGTGAGGGGAAAGGACAATAAAAGAAGACGAATTAAGAAGACAGAAGATAACGATTGACATTGCATTGAAATGTTTGAAGATCAAAGTTGAATGGAAAGTAAGAAGAGTGAAAGAGAATTAGAAGACTTTAGTGAAGGGAAAGGACAATAAAAGAAGAGGAATTAAGAAGACAGAAGATAACGATTGACATTGCATTGAAATGTTTGAAGATCAAAGTTGACTGGAAAGTAAGAAGAGTGAAAGAGAATTAGAAGACTTTAGTGAGGGGAAAGGACAATAAAAGAAGAGGAATTTTAGAAGACAGAAGATAAGGATTGACATTGCATTGAAATGTTTGAAGATCAAAGTTGACTGGAAAGTAAGAAGAGTGAAAGAGAATTAGAAGACTTTAGTGAGGGGAAGGACAATAAAAGAAGAGGAATTAAGAAGACACATTTTAACGATGAAACAAAAACTACTGGCTATGTATAAAGTGATCTTGCTACACTGTTAATCTATCATTGCATTTTAAACAAAAATAAACTTTTAATATTTTTTATTTTATTCCTTTTATTCTTTTTTTTACAAATTTATGATTACTACCTATGCTTTTTTCGAAATTTATCATAATGGCATTTACAAGCTTCAAAAAATTATCAGAGGTATGCAATTATCCAGGGACACATTTGTCTAGGGAAGCAAATGTCCCAGAAGACATAAGATGGATCAAGGAAACTAGTTAGTAACCAAACTAACAAGCTTGTGTCAATGGATGATAGAATGGGAATTGGGAGGGAGAGCAATGGATGAATGGGAATTGGGAGGGAGAGCAATGGACGAATGGGAATTGGGAGGGAGAGCAATGGATAGAATGGGAATTGGGAGGGAGAGCAAAAAGACAAACTTAACTCCAAATTACAGGAAGTTATGGAGAGACATGATCGTCCATGTCCTGAAGGTACACGGCAAATAGAAGGAATTGGTATGCTTTACAAAAAATAATATTAACCATAAATGCACTTTTATTATTTTTTGTAGAACAAAGTTAAAACTATGAACATTTTTTGTAACTTGCTGATCTTAACTGGACATAAAAATATAAAAAATTCAAGACAAACGATTTTTACTATAAAATGCATTGCAAATGATTTTACTGTAAAAATGCAGTACAAATGATTTTTACTATAGATATGCATTGCAAATGATTTTATTATAAAAATGCATTGCAATTGATTTTCCAATAAAAATACATTGCAAATTATTTTAGTATAAAAATGCATTGTAAATGATTTTATTATAAAAATGCAGTACAAATGATTTTACTATAAAATGTATTGTAAATGATTTTTACTATAAAAATACATTGCCAATGATTTTACTATAAAAATGCATTGCAAATGATTTTACTATAAAAATGCATTGCAAATGATTTTACTATGAAAATGCATTGTAAATGATTTTTACTATAAAAATGCATTGCAAATGATTTTACTATAAAAATGCATTACAAAAGATTTTACTATAAAAATGCATTACAAATGATTTTACTATAAAAATGCATTGCAAATGGTTTTATTATAAAAATGCATTAGAAATGATTTTACTATAAAAATGCATTGCAAATGATTTTATTATAAAAATCCATCAGAAATGATTTTACTATAAAAATGGATTGCAAATGATTTTACTATAAAAATGCATTGCAAATGATTTTACTATAAAAATGCCTTGCAAATGATTTTACTATAAAAATGCATTGTAAATGATTTTACTATAAAAATGCATTGCAAATGATTTTACTATAACAATATATTGCAAATGATTTTACTATAAAAATGCATTGCAAATGATTTTACTATAACAATATATTGCAAATGATTTTACTATAAAATACATTGCAAATGATTTTACTATAAAAATGCATTGCAAATGATTTTACTATCAAAATGCATTGCAAATGATTTTTACTATAAAAATGAATTACAAATGATTTTACTATAAAAATGCATTGCAAATGATTTTACTATAAAAATGCATTGCAAATGATTTTTAATATAAAAATGCATTGCAAATGGTTTTACTATAAAAATGCATTGCAAATGATTTTTAATATAAAAATGCATTGCAAATGATTTTACTATGAAAATGCATTGCAAATGGTTTTTACTCTAGATATACATTACAAATGATTTTATTATAAAATTGCATTACAAATTATTTTTTAATAAAAGAGCATTGTAATTGAAATGATTTTTACTATAGATATGTAATGCAAATGATTTCATCAGAAAAATTCATTCCAAATTATTTAACTGTACAAATATAATAATTAATTAGTCGTGATAAGTAACAATTGCCAAAACTAATAAATGATAAAGTTAAATGAAAGTGATTCCTGAATAATATTTGGTATTGGTGGATGCAGAAAAATTAATTCAAAATTCTCTAGAAAAACTCACCTGAAGTCGTATTATAGGACTTGAACCTGTAGTATTGATTGATAAAAACACATGCAATGATTGAGACTAAAGTGATTTCATCAGATATTGGTCAGCTTAAAAAAGGTCAAACTATATGACTTGTTAATGTAAGAGTCTGAATAATCAAAGATTAATAAACAGATTAATAATAATAATAATAATAATAATAATAATACTTACATATTTATAGCTTTCCTGTATTCACCCATTCGAGCATATGTACGTCCCAAGTTATCGATGGCCCGTCCAGTATCATGGTGGCTGTTGGGAAAATTAAACAAAATTTGGGTCACTTGAATTAAGAATTTAATAAAAGATATTTTTACATCACTGTTATCTTCCCCTCCTGAAGTATGCCAAATATGCAAACTAAATATATACATATATATATATATATATATATATATAGAGAGATATATATATATATATATATATATATATATATATATATATATATATATATATATATATATATATATATATATATATATATGTGTGTGTGTGGCCAGGTATAGGACAAGAAGAAATGGAGCATAATTCTACTGTCCGTAGCATTTAATTTAAAAATGGCTCAATACTGAGCAGAGGTTATTATCATTTATTATAGGTGTTATGGTCCAGGTTAGGACCAAGGAATAACAACACGAACACCAGAGTAGAAATAACAAAGATATATTACACAGAATAATAATACAATATGTGGAAGGTATTAATATGACTGTCAGTCTGCTTTAGAGTGAACTACTATCGGCTCGACTCGATTCGTCCCTCTCTCTTGAGAGGCGTAGTATACATAGTGTTAGGAAGTGTTCATTCTGTGCTTATAGGTAACGACCCATAACAATAGGAGATTAAAACAAAAACATGTAAAAATTTAAAAATGAATCACCAGTCATTTATCATGATCTGAAGAGGCAAAGCTTAGTGCAGAAACATGAAAGCTATTGTGTAGCAATTTTTACCATCTGTCTATATTTCTGAGATGAGGTATTATGTACACTATTTACATTATTCGGACTATTGTCGTTTATTTTCCCAAGTACTTTCATTCTCATCCAAGATCATCTTCAGGGGTGAATTGCTAAGACAAAAATTAATGTCATTAGTAGATGGGCATTTTTTTGTAAATGCACATGAAATTCACTCCTCTATAGTGAATTTACATAAGAATATGTAAGGGAGCTAACTTAGTTTAAATTTTTTTATTGCTAATGTTTTTAATAAAACTCAACTGCAATTCTTGAATCCTTCTTTCTTTCTTTCTTCATTTCTTTCTTTCTTGAATCCTTCTTTCTTTCTTTCTTCCTTTCTTTCTTAATCGAATCCTTTCTTTCTTCATTTCTTTCTTTCTTGAATCTTTCTTTCTTTTTTCTTGAATCCTTCTTGTTTCTTTCTTTCTTTCTTGAATCCTTTTTTCTCTCTTTCTAATTATATTTCTCTTCTTTATTCTTTTCATTTGTCCTTTCGTTTTTTCTATTTTTGGCTTCTTTGTCTTTTACATTTCCCTTTATCACTATTTTTTCATTTCTTCTTTCATTTCTTTTCTCCATCATTTTTTCTGTCTTTTCTTCCTTCTTTCTTTTACCTTTCTGTTCCTTTTCTCATTATTCATGCTTTCCTTTTCAATCTTCATTCATTCCTTCTTCCTTTCTTTCTTTGGTTTTTCGGCTTACATTCCTGTTCTTAACTCTTTTATTCCTACTTTTACTCTTCTGTTCCATTATTCTTTTTGCTTTATTCTTTTCTTAATTTTCATTCTTTCTCATATTTCATTCCCTCTTTCTTTTCTCTTTCATTTTTCTCCTCAATTATTTCCTTCCATCTTTCCGTCCTTCCTATGCTTTTCTGTTTTCCTTCTTTCTTTACTTCCTTCTTTCTTATGTTTCATTCCTTCTTTCATTGCTTTTCTTTTTCCTCTTTCATTTCTCATTTTTTTCCTTCCTTCCTTCATTTCTTTCTTCTTTTAATTCTTTTATTCTTTTTCTTCTTTCATTTCTCATTTTTATTCCTTCTTTGCTTCCTTCCTACATTCTTTCTCTTAATTCTTTCCTTCAGTTTCTTTTTCCTCTTTCTTTTCTCATTTTTATTCCTTCTTTCTTTCCTTCCTTCCTTCCTTCCTTCTCTTAATTCTTTCATTCTTTTTTTTCTTTAATTTTTCATTTTTATTCCTTCCTTCTCTAAATTTTTTCATTCTTTTTCCTCTTTCTTTTCTCATTTTTATTCCTTCCTTCCTTCCTTCCTTCTCTTATTTCTGTCATTTTTTTCTTCTTTCATTTTTCATTTTTATTCCTTCCTTCTCTAAATTCTTTCATTCTTTTTCGCCTTTCTTTTCTCATTTTTATTTCTTCTTTGCTTCCTTCCTACATTCTTTAAATCTTTCATTCATTTTCTTTTTCTATTTTCATTTCTCCTTTTTATTCCTTCATTCATTCCTTCCTTCATTTCTTTCCTCTCTTAATACTTTCATCCTTTTTCTTCTTTCTTTTCTCATTTTTATTCCTTCTTTCTTTCCTTCCTTCTCTTAATTCTTTCATTCTTTTTCTTCTTTCATTTTTCATTTTTATTCCTTCTTTGCTTCCTTCCTACATTCTTTAAATCTTTCATTCATTTTCTTTTTCTACTTTCATTTCTCCTTTTTATTCCTTCTTTGATTCATTCATTTCTTTCTTCTTTTAATTCTTTCATTCTTTTTCCTCTTTCATTTCTCATTTTTATTCCTTCTTTCTTTCTTTCCTTTCTTTCTTCTCTTAATTTTTTCATTCTTTTTCTTCTTTCATTTTTCATTTTTATTCCTTCCTTCTCTAAATTCTTTCATACTTTTTCCTCTATTATTTCTCATTTTTATTCCTTCTTTGCTTCTTTCCTACATTCTTTAATTCTTTCATTCTTTTTCTTTTTCTACTTTCATTTCTCCTTTTCATTCCTTCTTTCTTTCCTTTCTTTCTTCTCTTAATTCTTTCATTCTTTTTCCTCTTTCATTTCTCATTTTTTTCTTTCTTTCCTTCCATCCATCTTTCTCTCAATTCTTTTCTCATGTTTTTCTTCTTTACACTTTTTTTCACCTTTGAATTCCACACAGAACAAGTTTAAAGGGACATAACTCTCAAGCCACAAATACTTACTGCGTTTCTGAAATGGCAAAGTCTTTGTTGTGATGCATTTCTGCCCACCCAAATTCTTCCAGTTCTAAATAAGCATTGCCAAGACAACTGTGAAGATTGGCCATGAAAAGAAACTTTTCGGGCACTTTAGCTACAGAAGTATTCTCAGCTGTTTTCAAAGTCTTCTTTGCCTTTTCTAAAGCCTTCCTGTAATTCCCTCGCAAAAGATCTGAAAAGAAATTTAACCTATCTCAATTGCTGGTTTCAAACATTTAATTCATCAACGTTTTTTGCTGCTGACTTTTAACCATCAAGCATATTTGACTGACTATTGTTCAGATGTTAACTTCAGTTAAGCCTTATGGCTGGGTTCAGAGCCAGTGTGCGCTACCCTTGATCTATTTGGAGGCCCCAGGGCAGTGCTTTGTTACCCTTGTTATCTTATCCACATTTGCTTTTTTTTTCTACCTACATTTATATACATTACAAAGTAAACTAAACACAACTGGCTATTAAAGGCCAAAAAATTTTTACGGATTTTGATGACATTCTGTTTATTTTTTTGCCCAAATCCGTGAATTTGTTTTGCTCAATCTCAAAAAAATATGATATAAAATTTACTATTTTTATCCATTATGTTGAATTTGTTAAAATTATTCATCATTTTAACAAGGAAAATCTCAAATTGATGTTAAAAATTGTCACAAAACATTGTTGATTTATTATTTAAGATTATTATTATTTAAGATTATTATTTATATTATTTTTAGATAGAATGATCTATTATGACATGTCTCTAATTTGTATTTAGATAAATTGTATTTATTTTTAATTTTTCTAGTTGAATTGTTTACCTATACTGAAGATGTTCCATTATTGTACATAATTAGATTACAATAAAATTTGTATTTTATATGAAAACTACCTTTTGAAAATTGAGACGTCATAGAGTAGGGAGTTCCTGTATCATAGATGCGGGCAGATATCATAGATTCAGAGGGAGCCTACAAAACCCTTGCACTAACTCTGTCTGAGTTTATTTCTAAATAGTGCTCAAAGTTATTAAATATGCAAAAACAGAAAGGGGCATAAGACAAGGATGCATCGTCTCACCAGACTTATTCAAACTTTACAATGCGATTCTGAGAGAACTAGAAGTTCTATCAGTATTTATCAGTGGCAGCCACCATCTTAACAGCATTTATATGCAGTATTGATAGCAGACACTGAAAAGAAACTGCGGGACTACTTACAGAAGGCAGTAAAGGAAAGCAAGAAGAAAGGACTAAGCATCAATTACAAGATCATCATCGTCTGTGGTGAAATAAAAAGAAAACAGCCACCAGCGAGTAAATTCGAGCTCTCCCAACTGGTAATCCAACCTCTAGTCATTCCTTCTTGAGTTCTGTCTCAAAATCGCACAAACAGAATTTTCCAGCCGCCAACCATGAACGTCACTCCAAGCCTTTCTGAACTGGGAAAAACTAGTTGCTTTTATATTTGTCCATATACCCATAATCCCTTGCGTCTTCATGTGATCCCATAATGCATTGCGTCCCTGTCCCATAATGCATTGCATCTTCATTGCATAAAAATGCGATGCAAGTCCCCCCTTATTCTTTTACGTTATCTGGCCAAGGACGGATTACGGCAGAGCGGTAAGTGCTTTTTTCTCCTTCATTTCAACTGCAGTAGCTTTACATGCTAAGCAAATATGGGCTCTTTTTTGGCGGGGTCAAGGCAAGTCACAACCAGTTGTGCTCGTCCCAGGTTCTGCCTCATCATGTCTGCCACATCGTCATCAAGGATGAGATGATTTCCCTGTCCGCTTGGTAGCAGTGGCTGGCAAACTGTAATAGTTTTTGTTAAAAGAGTTGCATGGGATCTCCAAGTAATGTTCTAGATTTTTCTCAGTAGATTTGTAGATGTTTCATCCAGTCTTTCAAGACAAACAGATAATGTCCAAGTTTCTGATCCATACACTGTGCCATCTATCCTCAAGGCACTGACATCCATTAAACATGACACGTGGAACTAGAACAGTCTACCCCAGTGGGTGAAATAAAGTGTTCAGTTCAACATTCCAACCACCTGAAGAAGGCCGGAGCATACAATGGCTGAAACGTTGTAATAAACATGGTGACAAAGATGAAGACAATAGTCCAAATAATGTAAATAGTGTACATAATACCTCATCTCAAAAATATAGACAGTTACTGAAGGGTGGGTAAATATGGCAACAAAAATGAGGACAATAGTCCGAATAATGTAAATAGTGTACATAATACCTCATCTCAGAAAGATAGACAGATACTGAAGGGTGATAAATATGGCGACAAAGATGGGGACAAGAGTCCGAATAATGTAAATAGTGTACATAATACCTCATCTCAAAAATATAGACAGATACTGAAGGGTGATAAATATGGAAACAAAGATGAGGACAATAGTCCGAATAATGTAAATAGTGTACATAATACCTCATCTCAAAAATATAGACAGTTACTGAAGGGTGGGTAAATATGGCAACAAAGATGAGGACAATAGTCCGAATAATGTAAATAGTGTACATAATACCTCATCTCAGAAAGATAGACAGATACTGAAGGGTGATAAATATGGCGACAAAGATGGGGACAAGAGTCCGAATAATGTAAATAGTGTACATAATACCTCATCTCAAAAATATAGACAGATACTGAAGGGTGATAAATATGGAAACAAAGATGAGGACAATAGTCCGAATAATGTAAATAGTGTACATAATACCTCATCTCAAAAATATAGACAGTTACTGAAGGGTGGGTAAATATGGCAACAAAGATGAGGACAATAGTCCGAATAATGTAAATAGTGTACATAATACCTCATCTCAGAAAGATAGACAGATACTGAAGGGTGATAAATATGGCGACAAAGATGGGGACAAGAGTCCGAATAATGTAAATAGTGTACATAATACCTCATCTCAAAAATATAGACAGATACTGAAGGGTGATAAATATGGAAACAAAGATGAGGACAATAGTCCGAATAATGTAAATAGTGTACATAATACCTCATCTCAAAAATATAGACAGTTACTGAAGGGTGGGTAAATATGGCAACAAAGATGAGGACAATAGTCCGAATAATGTAAATAGTGTACATAATACCTCATCTCAGAAAGATAGACAGATACTGAAGGGTGATAAATATGGCGACAAAGATGGGGACAAGAGTCCGAATAATGTAAATAGTGTACATAATACCTCATCTCAAAAATATAGACAGATACTGAAGGGTGATAAATATGGAAACAAAGATGAGGACAATAGTCCGAATAATGTAAATAGTGTACATAATACCTCATCTCAAAAATATAGACAGTTACTGAAGGGTGGGTAAATATGGCAACAAAGATGAGGACAATAGTCCGAATAATGTAAATAGTGTACATAATACCTCATCTCAAAAATATAGACAGATACTGAAGGGTGATAAATATGGCAACAAAGATGAGGACAATAGTCCGAATAATGTAAATAGTATACATAATACCTCATCTCAGAAATATAGACAGATACTGAAGGGTGATAAATATGGCTACAAAGATGAGGACAATAGTCCGAATAATGTAAATAGTATACATAATACCTCATTTCAGAAAGATAGACAGATACTGAAGGGTGATAAATATGGCAACAAAGATGAGGACAATAGTCCGAATAATGAAAATAGTGTACATAATACCTCATCTCAGAAATATAGATAGAACAGGGTTATTATCTTGCATGTGATGAGTGTAACAAACTTGACACTGAAATTTTCCATTCTCCTTAAAAGTCCAAACTTTTCAGGCACTGATTGAAACAGTCATACTGTATAGATCAGAAATTTGTACATTATTTGTTTGTCTTGAAAGACGACTGGATGGAACATATACAAATCTACTTAGAAAAATCCAGAACATCTGTTGAAGATGCCATGCAATGCTTAACACAATTTATAGAGAACTGAGACCAAACTCTCTTCAGCTAAACAAAAATGATTACAGTTTGTTGGCCATTGCCACCAAGCGGATAAGGGAAGTCATCTCATCCTTACTCCTATAGCAACCTTCTGGAAGTGTCTTCTCACAAATATTGAATTTCCCAGACACCATAGCTTGGGACTCAGGGTTGGTCAGGAGGGTTCTGGGGACAGCAATACAGGACCAAACAGTGTGGAAAGGGATTGTCAATGAAGTTCCGACCAACCATAGGGAGGTAAGTTGGTTTGGTTTGTTTTATGACATATTAACCTCAATGGGTTATTTAATGCCGACAAAAATGTTATTGTTGGTAATATTTTTTTCTCAAAAGTCTATTTCTGGTAATATTTTTTTCTTCAAAAATGTGTTTCTGTAATATTTTTTTCTTCAAAAATCTATTTCTGGTCATATTTGTTTTTCAAAAATGTTTTGCTGGTATTAAAACCTATTTTCACACACTTTGACACAAGTTTGGGGGTTAAAATTTACCCATAGTTGGGAACCTGACAGGTGCTACCACCCTGGGTCAGGGTGGACCTGGAAACACCAGCTATTAAGAGATGGTTCCACATCCCTCTAAACAGCCTGAACAGAGGCCTTGCTGTCAGACATAGTTTATCGTCTTACCCAGGACGTGGATGTAGTTTATCATCATACCTAGGACAGCCATAGGGAGGTCAAAGTATGATGATTATAGGCATAAAGTAGATCCATTGCAAATGATTTTACTATAAAAATGGATTGCAAATGGTTTTTTTATAAAAATGCATTGCAAATGATTTTACTATAAAAATGAATTACAAATGATTTTACTATAAAATGCATTGCAAATGATTTTTACTATAAAAATGCATTGCAAATGATTTTACTATAAAAATGGATTGCAAATGATTTTATTATAAAAATGGATTGCAAATGATTTTAATATAAAAATGCATTGCAAATGATTTTAATATAAAAATGCATTGCAAATGATTTTACTATAAAAATGCATTGCAGATGATTTTAATATAAAAATGCATTGCAAATGATTTTTACTATAAAAATGCATTGCAAATGATTTTTACTATAAAAATACATTGCAAATGATTTTACTATCAAAATGCATTGCAAATGGTTTTACTATAAAAATACATTGCAAAGGATCTTACTATAAAAATGCATTGCAAATGATTTTACTATAAAAATGAATTACTAATGATTTTACTATAAAATGCATTGCAAATGATTTTACTATCAAAATGCATTGCAAATGATTTTTACTATAAAAATGCATTGCAAATGATTTTACTATAAAAATGCATTGCAAATGATTTTACTATAAAAATGGATTGCAAATGATTTTAATATAAAAATGCATTGTAAATGATTTTAATATAAAAATGCATTACAAATGATTTTATTATAAAAATGCATTACAATTGATTTCATTATAAAAATGCATTGCAAAAATATAATTTTTAAGATTAATTAAACAAATCCCTGAAGTATTTCACTGATGATCCCATACAGATTATCATAGCAAATTCTGCCAGGAATCCCATTTCTATTTTTGTGCCAACTGCATTAGAGCCTCATATCTGCAGCTAAGTCTTTAGCTTTTATTACTGACTGCAGATTCTACCAATATTTGGTCACAAACAAAATACTGCATGTATTAATTTCTTAAAATCCCTTTTAAGGTAACGTTGCATGCTGTCTCAATATAAAAAGGAAAATAAATTGAAAATTGATTACCTACCATTGTCAATTTCTTCTAAATTATTAAGAATTGACTGACAATCATTGTTCCCAGATCTTACAGTAATCGGTTTCTTTTTTCGGGCATAAAGTGGTTTCTGACATTGCCAAAAGTTAACTCGGGTGTCGATATATTCCAATTCATCCATAATCAAATTGCGTATCTCTACACTGGTGTTATTTTCATTTCCAGTCAAGCCTGACAAAAATAAAAAATAAAAGTATTAGGTTGTTATCTTGGTTATATCCAGTCTCCAGTCACCCGTCATAGGCATTAGTATATCCGTGATATACTAACAACTTAAGACAATAGAAAAAAACTCTGATCAGCTGAAAGAAATGAATGGCAAATATACATTTGCTCACAAAGACTTTATATATAGATATTAGGTTGTTACATATATTCATTTGTTTTTTTTTCTGAGGTTCTACAAATAATCTTGAATAATATTTTCTTGTAGTGTTTTTTACTACATTTCGTAGTGGTTTTTTACTTCTTAATAACTCTGGACATCCTGTGGTTCTATGGCTAAGGTTAATGGAACTTTATTTCAGATTAGACTCCTCTTTGAGATGGAATGCCAAGTAGACAAGAATGAGCATGTTCGAAATCTATTCTCTTTGCTTTTAATCAAGGTTACAAAATTGCCAAAGCTTCTTCAGGCATTGTGTTGTAGACAGAGACGACTTCATTACTGACAGAATGGCAGAGAAATGCTTTCATCATTAAGAATCATTTTGTTAATTACGAATTGTCCTTTGTATCTATATGACTGCCATTAACAGCCTTTTCATACGGCAGGGGAAATATGATGGGTTATGAAACAATTCTATGAGAACTAAAAATGGAGTGGCATTAAAAGAAACACCCTGAGATAAGAGAGTTTTTGGTTTTTGTTTGCACAGGTTAATTCCTTGGATAAAATTTTGACTTAGATCCATTAAATTACAAAGAAGATCTACCCATGAAATAAACATAGATGGGCGATCATGATTCTTGACAAATTCCTTGTGCTTTTTCTATAAATTATTTCATGGTAATTGCTTAGAGGAAATCTTCTCTATGGTACATACACTTTATGAATTTAAATGCAATGTCAATCGTTAATGCTTATCTTCTTAATTCTTGTTCTTTTATTGCCCTCTCTCCTTAATAGTAGTTTTTCTCATAATCTCTAACACTCAGTAACCCTTTTTGTCCTAGTGGCTTTATTGCCTTTGATCTTCACAAATTTAAATGCAATGTCAATCATTATCTTCTGTCTTCTTAATTCCTCTTCTTTTATTGTCCCTTCCCCTCACTAAAGTCTTCTAATTCTCTTTCACTCTTCTTACTTTCCAGTCAACTTTTATTTTCAAAAATTTCAATGCAATGTCAATCGTTATCTTCTGTCTTCTTAATTCCTCTTCTTTTATTGTCCTTTCCCCTCACTAAAGACTTCTACTCTTTTTCATTCTTCTTACTTTCCACTCAACTTTGATCTTCAAACATTTCAATGCAATGTCAATCGTTATCTTCTGTCTTCTTGATTCCTCTTCTTTTATTGTCCTTTCCCCTCACTAAAGTCTTCTAATTCTCTTTCACTCTTCTTACTTTCCACTCAACTTTGATCTTCAAAACTTTCAATGCAATGTCAATCGTTATCTTGTGTCTTCTTAATTCCTCTTCTTTTATTGTCCTTTCCCCTCACTAAAGTCTTCTAATTCTCTTTCACTCTTCGTACTTTCCAGTCAAATTTAATTTTCAAAAATTTCAATGCAATGTCAATCAAAAAATTCAATGCAATGCCTTCAGTTGGCCTTTGAATTGGCTCAATGCAATCGTAAGTTCTATGCTAACAGTTTTTTCTTGCACTTCTCACTTGTAGAACTCCCTTCCGGCTCCAGGCTTTCCAGCAAAATTTAATCTGCAAAAATTTCAATGCAATGTCAATCATTATCTATTGTCTTCCTGATTACACTTCTATTGTTCTCGCTCCTTAATAATGTTTCTTCTTTTTCTTATTCTTTCACACTCAGTAACCCCCTTGTGCCTTAGTGGCTTTACTGCCTTGCATGGGGTGAATTGGATATTAAAAAAAAACAGGTCAATTTTTGGATAAAATTTTAACAGAGCTGCATTTGATTACAAAGAAGATGCACCTGCTAAACAAACTCAGTCACTATCATCATTCTATGCCATGTCTCTTCAGGCCATGGGCGATCATGGTTCTCCCCAACTTCCTGTCCATTCTCGCTCTAAGCAATGTTTCCTTCTTTAACATCCTTCCTGGTTCCATGCTCTGTCACCAGTTCACACAAACTCACGCTCGTTTCCTGCAACACATTCTATGAGTAGTAACACTAACGATTAACTAAAGACCGAGAGAGAGAGCCAAAGGTGTGAGCTTTGAACTGCAATGATCAAAATAGTAGGTAGGTAACATACTAACAGTGTAAATTAATTTATGCAATAACATTGTGTTATACTGTACCTATGGACGATAATGGGTGCGTCCCAATTTCTATAAATAGAGTGGTATATACTGTATGTTATCTTCCACTTGGGATTCACTTCCAAGTGTGCTGGTCAAACTATCTGCCCCTGGGCAGAGAGGATCCCCAGACGAGGCTATGTTGTGGGGTGGAGTCTTGTCTCAGGAAACAGCTACCCAACTCCTGTTTTATACCGGGGTCTATGGGGAATTTGTGTCCGAGCATACAGGTTCGGATACCCCCACATTAAATTCGGCCTTGTGCCACATCTGACTGTGTAGGGTGGTTGGTAGATGTCCTACAGTTGGAGATTCGTCTCCAGCTATGCTGGTGAAACTCTCTGCCTCTGAAAGTGTAAGTGAATGCAATCACCTGGAGTTGAATTCAAACTCGAATTTCTCATTTCAATCTGCTGTCTATTATATCACCCACACCTGTCACCTGAGATTGAAGCCTGCCAACTGGTTCCAACAGGAAATTTGCCACACCCTTAGCCCTGAAGAAGATCATGTTTAATATTGTTATTTACTAAATTTAATTTGCTCTCAAATGTGAAAAGATGAGAAAATGGATTTTGGAAGATGATGTTGTCTCAGTTTCACAGGGAACCATCTGGATTGAAAATCACATTGTAAAATCCTAATTTTTATCTAAACATTGAAAACTGATGCCAGTTAGAAATGTATAGCTATGAAAACAGGGCCAAGAAAATGGTTGCTGTATCATTATAGACAAAATGAATGGGAAGGAGCGGCTCATATTGGCTAGCATGCAGATCACTTGCTACAAATTGGTGACACAGGAGGGCCAAAGCAACAAGATGACGGCCTCTGTATCAATATAGACAGGGTGAATGGGGAAGGAGCATTTCCTACTGGCTGGTGTGCTGATCACTTAACAACAAATTGGTGACACAGGAGGGCCAAATCAACTAGATGACAGCCTCTGTATCAATATAGATAGGGTGAATGGCGAAGGAGCACTTCCTACTGGCTGGTGTGCTGATCACTTAACAACAAATTGGTGACACAGGAGGGCCAAATCAACTAGATGACGGCCTCTGTATCAATATAGACAGGGTGAATGGCGAAGGAGCACTTCCTACTGGCTGGTGTGCTGATCACTTAACAACAAATTGGTGACACAGGAGGGCCAAATCAACTAGATGACAGCCTCTGTATCAATATAGATAGGGTGAATGGCGAAGGAGCACTTCCTACTGGCTGGTGTGCTGATCACTTAACAACAAATTGGTGACACAGGAGGGCCAAATCAACTAGATGACGGCCTCTGTATCAATATAGACAGGGTGAATGGCGAAGGAGCACTTCCTACTGGCTGGTATGCTGATCACTTAACAACAAATTGGTGACATAAGTGTCTTGTGCCATAAATTACTTAAAAATATGTTTAAATAATATTTTCCATTTTGAATAAATATTTTTGCTTTACTTTACAGTTTTGAATTCAGATTTATCCTTTTCCTATTTAACCCATAGCTAAGAGGAGAAAAGGTGATATTTGCATGTAAGTGAATGTAATGAACCTGACTGGAATTCGAACTGGGCTCTCCAGTTCCCCATTCAAAGCAGCTATCCATTACAGTTGTAAAATTCATGGGAGAATGGTAAACCATATATTTACTTACTTCGATCCGACAATAGTTGCTCCAAATATTCCTTATCGACATAAAGCTCTTCCAAGAGCTGTTTCATCATCTTTGAGCTTCCACTTGTGACTGGACGTTGGCGGACTTTTTTTTCTTCGACCTTCTGGGATGGTTTCCGGTAACCTTCCTTTTGAGGCTTTCTGTTCTTCTGAAATTCAAAGAGAAATCTCACAATTGATTGAATATAGCGCTCACCAAAATCATGCTTAGTTCTGACTTGAATTCCAAATGAGACAAGGAATTCTTACTCTTTGCTAAAATAATATTGTCATTTTTGCTACAGGGCATTGCAAAAGTCTACACCCCCTTGAAAACTGGATGTATTTTGTTTATTTTGATAGGAACAATTAATATTTTAAACTCCAATAATTAGTTTTAATAAGCAGATCTATCAGACTTTTATTTAATACGCAAAATACATTTGAAAAATTTAAAACTGATTCTTAAACAAAGATAATTTTGAAAAATGTCTTTGCAAAAGTCTACACCCCCTTTGGAATGCCTTCAGCTAATACTTTGTGGATGATCCTGATGCGTCAATTACAGCCTGCAGACACCTTGGGCAGCCTTCCACGAGCTAGCTGCAGTGGTCTGCTGACAGTTTTTGCCATTCTTCATGGCAGAACTTCTCGAGCTGTGTCAGATTGGATGGGGAACGTCGGTGCACAGCCAGCTTTAGATATTGCCATAGATTTTCTATAGAATTGAAGTCTGGAGACTGGCTGGGCCACTCTAAAATTGTGATTTTCTTGCTAGCAAACCAAGCTTTAGTGCTTTTTGACACATGCTTGGGGTCGTTATCTTGTTGAAACTTGAAATTGCAATCCAAGCGCAGAACTCTAGCAGACTTCAGCAGGTTTGCCTCCAATATTTCTTGGTACTTGACACTGTCCATGACACCTTGGATGGTTACCAGCTCCCCAGGCTCTGAAGCTGATAAACAGCCCCAAAGCATGATCGAGCCACCTCCATGCTTTACAGTGGGGACGGTGTAAAGAATTTGGTGAGCAGTGCCTTTTTCCCGCCAAAAGTAGCGTTCCATATTTTTTCCAAATAACTCGAGTTTGGTCTCATCTGCCCACAAAATCTTTCTCCACATGATCATGGAATCATTGATGTGACTTTTGGCAAAGTTTAGCCTTGCTTGCTTGTGCATTGGCTTCAGAAGAGGCTTTTTTCTAGCTACCCTCCCTTGCAGGCCAGACCGGTGCAATACTCTGGAAATTGTAGATGCATGGACATCTGTCCCAGTACTGGAAACTGAAGCTTTCAAGTCTTCCAGTGTTGCACTAGGGTCGGAGGTTGTCTCCCGGACCAGTTTTGATTTTGCTCTTCTGGTAAGTTTGCTCAGTCTCCCAGATCTTGGTAGGGTAGCAGTGGTTTTGTGCACTAACAACTTCTTAACGACAGTTTTAACAGAGCTTAGGGGCAATTCTAAAGTTTTTGCAATCTTTTTATAGCCATTATTTTCATTGTACTTTTGAATAATAAGGTTTTTAAGTTCCTGAGACAGAGGCTTGCCCATTTTCTTTCCCTGAGTTGGACACCCTGTGTTTACAGTCAGAGTCCAAAGACCAACATACCAAGAAACCATGTGGTGGATGATTTTGTAGGCAGTTAAATAACCTTATATAGCAAAATAATAGACTGGCCAAGTTTGTTTGTTATGGTAGAACACACATGTCTCTTTTGATTGTTCTGGATTGTATACATCAATGATAAACTACGTGATAACACAGTATAATATCGGGGGCGGGTGTAGACTTTTGCAAAGATATTTTTCTAAGTTATATGATTTTAAGAATCAGTGTGAAATTTTTTAAATGTAATTTTTATATCAAAGGAAAGTGTGATGGATCTGCTTATTATTTAACAATCATTGGAATTGAAAAAAATATGTTGTTCGCTGTTAAATTATACAAAATATATAAATTTTCAAAGGGGGTGTAGACTTTTGCAAGCCATTGTACATATAGGACTGATTTAAATTCAGGTTTTGCCAACAATTTTGAAATTTGCTTGGGAGATAATAGAATAATCTAGAATACAGAGAACAAAACACGTGCCTACGAATAGAAAATGAATTTGGTAAGTAAACAAAAACAGAAAGAGCACAAGACACGGATTTTGCAGGATTTATCTAACATATACAATGAGGTTATCCAAAAAGAACTAGAAGTTCTACCAGGATTTATTTACTACTAGCTATCAGGTGGCATTTAAGCTAACTCCTGCAGCAGGTTCTTGATTGGCCCTTCATCACAATAGGTAGGGACGAGTAGTTGCAATAGGCAACAATAAACTACAGAAGAACTCAAAATTGATCACAACATTTAAGTATTGCATTAATATTTAAGCTTGCTTTTTCAAAGTTCAACAATAATTCTTCTGCCACTACTTAATTTAAAGACAATTTGATGTACATAGGTCCTTACTTTCCGTACAAACAATTTCATGGGTGACTTTTGCTGGATTTCGCAATTAATTTCAATTATTCCCAAATTTATCTCCAAGTTATAAAAATTGTTATTGTACAAAATAATTTTGCAAAAAAACATTTTTTTTTTGCTGAAAACAATTGCAGTAATGAAAACTTGGGAATCCAAAATTTCAGGATTGCGGGTCTGGATCCAGCCCAGAATATTTTTAATTTGCTCATGGAGTTGGCCTGATTCCAAAATGGAATGATATATTGCACTACGGCCTCTAGGAGTAACATTGAAAAAGTGTGACACAATGACATACTGATATTTACATTTGATATACAGAAGAAAAAGATGAGCTACTGAGAGTTAGAGAGTTGTGTCCCTTTAATATTTTTATCAGTAGAAGCCAAAATAGCAGAATATGAAAGCAGTCATCATAATGAAAACTTGGGAATCCAAAATATCAGGATTGTAGGTCCAGAACCAGCCCGGAATGTTTTTAATTAGCTCACGGAATCAGCCTGATTCCAAAATAGTATGATATGTTGGGCTATGGTCTCTCGGAGTAAAGTTGAAAATATGTGACACAGTGACATACTGACATTCACATTTAATATATAGAAGAAGATGATGAGCTATTGAGATTTAGTGTGACACAGTGATGCACTAAGATTTGCATTTATTATATAGATGAACAAATCACAAACTGCATATAAATGGTTTTCTGTAACATTTCTTCTAGCGCTTTCATTTCTTCAAAGACAAATTCTGCAGTTGATAGAACATGGTTCCCACCAAAAACATCATCAGTTTTAAATTGAATTCCAAATTAGATCAGAAACTGTTGTTCTTTGCTAAAGAGAATTTTTTCATTTTCTTTCTATATATTAATGGAATGACTTAATGTAGGTTTTACCAGCATCAAATCTCATGACGCCAATAAAATCACCGTGGGGAAGACATTAGAATAATCCAGAATATACACGGAGATAAAATGAATAAATTACACAAAAATAGAAAGAACGCAAGAAGGATACTTCATCTAACCTACCTGTAAGGCTATCAGAAGAGAACTAGAAGTTTGATCAGGATATATTATAGGTGGATGCAATCTTAGCAAGATATGCATATGACACTGATTTGATAGCTGACAGAGAAAGAAAAACTAGAGAAAGTCCTAGAGAAGGTAGTAAAGGAAAGCTGGAGGAAAAGACGAACTATTGATTATAACAAAATAGAATTATGGTTGTATGCATTGAAAATCAGGAAGAAAGGGATTGTCAGTGGTCAGGAATGAATACAAGCATTACTGATAGAATAGGGCTATTATAAGTAAAATAATGCAAATGCATTGCCAATGATTTTACTATAAAAATGCATTGAAAATTAGGAAGAAAGGGATTGTCAGTGGTCAGGAATGAATACAAGCATTACTGATAGAATAGGGCTATTATAAGTAAAATAATGCAAATGCATTGCCAATGATTTTACTATAAAAATGCATTGAAAATTAGGAAGAAAGGGATTGTCAGTGGTCAGGAACAAATGCAAGCATTACTGATAGAATAGGGCTATTATATGTATAATGGAAATGCATTGCTAATGATTCTACTATAAAAATGCATTGAAAATCAAGAAGAAAGGGATTGTCAGTGGTCAGGAATGAATGCAGGCATTACTGATAGAATAGGGCTATTATATGTATAATGGAAATGCATTGCTAATGATTTTACTATAAAAATGCATTGAAAATCAGGAGGAAAGGGATTGTCAGTGGTCAGGAATGAATGCAAGCATTACTGATAGAATAGGGCTATTATATGTGTAATGGAAATGCATTGCCAATGATTTTATTATAAAAATGTATTGAAAATCAGGAAGAAAGGGATTGTCAGTGGTCAGGAATGAATACAAGCATTACTGATAGAATAGGGCTATTATATGTGTAATGGAAATGCATTGCTAATGATTTTATTATAAAAATGTATTGAAAATCAGGAAGAAAGGGATTGTCAGTGGTCAGGAATGAATGCAAGCATTACTGATAGAATAGGGCTATTATATGTGTAATGGAAATGCATTGCCAATGATTTTATTATAAAAATGTATTGAAAATCAGGAAGAAAGGGATTGTCAGTGGTCAGGAATGAATGCAAGCATTACTGATAGAATAGGGCTATCATATGTGTAATGGAAATGCATTGCCAATGATTTTATTATAAAAATGTATTGAAAATCAGGAAGAAAGGGATTGTCAGTGGTCAGGAATGAATACAAGCATTACTGATAGAATACGGCTATTATATGTATAATGTAAATGCATTCTCAATGATTTTACAATAAAAATGCATTGAAAATCAGGAAGAAAGGGATTGTCAGTGGTCAGGAATGAATACAAGCATTACTGATAGAAATATGAGTGAAAATGAATAATAATAGACAAGGCTTCATCTAAGAAATTCAGACAACTTAAAATTATTACTACTTGGTGTAAACACCAGAGAAATAAGATGAAAAAAGAAGTAAAAACTTAATAACTAAAACTTACCTCTTCTTGGTGTTTTTCAAAAATCGAGAGGTCACCTTTAGCCTTTAATTTCACAGTACTAGGACCTTAAAAAAAACAGGAAAATCATCATTATAGCAACTTTGCGGGCAGGGACAGGTAAACATTTATTTTTGTCAACAATAATAATTTGCTACATATGATATTTCATTTCAATAATTTCCCAAGATATATATATATATATATATATATATATATATATATATATATATATATATATATATATATCATTTATGTGGTGCAGTTTAATTTGTAATACCATGAATCATTCATGCAAAAATGTAAATTAGTAAAATAAATGAGATACATTGGCAAAACTAACTAAATTTTAAAAATGAATTACCCTACCAATCACTTGATGAATGTTATAATCCTTGTTTTTTAAAATTTTAAACACTTTTAGGCCTTCCTTAAATATACAAGTACTTTCGACAGGTTCTTCAGTCATCATCAGGCATGGAAACTATTTTCTTTTTGTAAATTGCCATATTAGTAAAAACCTAATCATTGTGACTGCACACTCCACAAGTTTGTATCTGTTATCAATAACACATTTAAAAAAAAACATATTTCGATTTGGACTATATTTGTTTTGTCTCGGATGCTACCTTTAATTTTACTTGGACTTGAGTGGCTCCCAATAGTCTTTCAGTCTCACATTTCAGTTCCCCTCTCGTCAACCAATCCCACACATCTCTTGTCTTAATGGCCTTGGTGTTCCTCACAAACTGTCCTTGAAGCGGCCATTGTCACTTTTGCCTTTTAACTTTTCATACAGTTCCCTCTTCCTGCATTCTTTTTCGTTCGTGATGCTCTCTTTTTGCAAAAGTTTAGGGATTTTGATGTCTACTTATTATTATTAATGATTTTATTAGTAGAATTTCATTTTTAAACTCACTTTTCCTTCTAAGATAGATAGATAGATAGATAGATATACAGAATTACATAGATAGATCTGAAGAATGCTGGGGCTTGTGATATGTCAATGAAGATGAGGATAATAGTTTGAATAATGTAAATAAGATAGATAGATAGATAGATAGATAGATAGATAGATAGGCAGAAAAATATAGATAGATAGATAGGCAGAAAAATGTAGATAGATAGATAGATAGATAGGCAGAAAAATATAGATAGATAGATAGATAGATAGATATAGATACAGAAAGGCAGAGATAGATAGATAGATAGATAGATAGATAGATAGATAGATAGATAGATGGATAGGAAGAAAAATGTAGATAGATAGATAGATATAGACATAGAAAGGCAGGATAGATAGATAGATAGATAGATAGATAGATAGATAGATAGATAGATAGATAGATAGGCAGAAAAATATAGATAGATAGATAGACAGAAAAATGTAGATAGATAGATAGATATAGACATAGAAAAGCAGAGATAGATAGATAGATAGATATAGACATAGAAAGGCAGAGATAGATAGATAGATAGATAGATAGATAGATAGATAGATAGATAGATAGATAGGCAGAAAATATAGATAGATAGATAGGCAGAAAAATGTAGATAGATAGATAGATAGATAGATAGGCAGAAAAATATAGATAGATAGATAGATAGATAGGCAGAAAAATGTAGATAGATAGATAGATAGATAGATAGGCAGAAAAATATAGATAGATAGACAGATAGATAGAAGGAATGAATGTACTCACTTCCAATGCTGTTATTAATTGCCTCTTGAGCTTTGCTAATGCCGAGGAGAAAGTCTGGTAATTCTGGACGTAGTTTGTTGCCACGGTGATAATATACAAGCGCCGTTTCAAAGTCCCCCTGTTGGTACAAAGCCTCCGCTTTTCGGTAAAGAGCCTAAGGGAAATAAAGAGAAAACACATAAAAAAAAAAAGAAGCAAAACAAAAAGAATTTTTGACTTCATTTCATTTAAAAATCAAGCCACACGCTTTCAATATGCTTATCCTTTCAAGACGTGGACAATCATGTCTCTCCACAACATCCTATCCTTTCTAGCTCTTAGCAAAGTTTTGTCTTTTAATTATCTCTCCTAATCCCTGTTCTGCCAACCATTTATTCAAGCTTATTAAATAGGTTATTCACTGTTTTCCCCTCCCTCTTTTGCCTTCAATCTGTCCATGTGAGTCACAAATTTTCCAAGCTCTCTTTCCTCAGTATGTGCCATGGAAATTTCAGCTCCCTCTTTTTAATGCTAAGAATAAGTATCCTTTTTGTTTCCATTTTCTCTCAAATTTTGTCATTGGTATTCTCAGCAGCCTTCGGTAGAGCTACATTTTCTGTTGCTTCAAGTCTCTTCTTCAGCTTCAGGTGATGTACATTGGAATTTTAAACTGAACTCTTTATTTTGTCCCCCAGGATAGATTCCATGTGCAATGACTTTTCTGGATATCTCAGTTATCTCCCTTTAGTAACGCAACTCTATAAGTTTTTGTTCACCTCTACTGTGGCCAGATACTGAACTCACAACTCTTTGGGTCAAATCACAAGGACATATGGCCCAGTGGGAAAAAAATCAGTTGAAGTAATCCGAAAAGTGACTTGATCCAAAGAGTTGTGAGTTCAATATAGATAGATAGATAGATAGATAGATAGATAGATAGATAGATAGATAGATAGATAGATATGAGCAGACTGATAGATAGATAGATAGATAGATAGATAGATAGATAGATAGATAGATATGAACAGAGTGACATAGATAGATAGATAGATAGATAGATAGATAGATAGATAGATAGATAGATATGAACAGAGTGACATAGATAGATAGATGGATAGATAGATAGATAGATAGATAGATATGAACAGAGTGACATAGATAGATAGATAGATATGAACAGACTGAGATAGATAGATAGATAGATAGATAGATAGATAGATAGATATTAACAGAGTGAAATAGATAGGAACACACTGAGATAGATAGATAGATAGAAAGATAGACAGATAGATATGAACAGAATATGAGAGATAGATAGATAGATAGATAGATAGATAGATAGATATTAACAGAGTGAAATAGATAGGAACAGACTGAGATAGATTGATAGATAGATAGATAGATAGATAGATAGATAGATAGATAGATAGATATGAACAGAATATGAGAGATAGATAGATAGATATTAACAGAGTGAAATAGATAGGAACACACTGAGATAGATAGATAGATAGATATTAACAGATGAAATAGATAGGAACACACTGAGATAGATAGATAGATATGAACAGACAGGGATAGATGGATAGATAGATAATGAATAGACTGAGATAGATAGATAGATAGATAGATAGATAGATAGATAGATAGATAGATTGTAAATATAAAGAGTTAGGTATTTGTATGTCTACTGACCGGAATGAAGTCTTTCTCTTGACTGAGTGCCATTTCTGCATCTTTCAAGGCGGCATCGGCTTCTCCAAGTTGCAGATGGCATTTGGATTGCATTACAAGACAATGTTTGTCTCCTTCGTTCATTTCCAAAGCCTGAAAAAACAAAAAAACAGAAACACATAAACTTAAAAAGTTTAATGAATCGGCACCATTAAAATTGTTGTTTTTACTTTGATAGGATACACAGGTGGTGAAATGTTTAGCAGCTTGGATCAAGAATCGATTGAATGATTTGCTTTTTTATGGATTATCAACCCATTATGCGTTATTTAAAGCTGAAACAATTTTTTTACAATGATGTTCATCTTGTACAAGGCCCAAGAGCCAGTCGAGGTAGAGGGTTACAGAGTAAGAATCACAGTTTATGTGGATATGTGGGGAAGATAACGATTAACCCTAGGCTTGAACACACACACACACACACACACACACACACACACACACACACACACACCTCAATTTTCATAAGGTTGTATTCATAAAATACAAATTTTATTGTAATCTAATTTAATGTACAATAATGGATCATATCCCATATAGGTGAACAATTCAATTAGAAAAATTTGAAAATAAATACAATGTATCTAAATACAAATTAGAGATATTGCATTTTAGAAATAAAATAATAAAATAAATCAACTATGTTTTTTTGTGGCAATTTTTAAGATTTGATATTTCTCTTGCTCAAAAGTTAAATAATTGTAAAACATTTGATTTAACATGGATAAAAAAAAAAATGGTGAATTTTTGGTGGGTTACTTCATCAGCAAAACAAATTCACGGATTTTGACGAAAAAAAACAACAAACCATAATGACGTCAAAATCCACGAAAATCTTTCACCCTTTAAAAAAAATAGTCAGTTGTGCTTAGTTTAAATTTGTAACTTACAAATGTTGGTAGAAAAATGCAAATGTTGATATTGAGATATTGAGGGTCACAAAGTACTACCCAGAACCCCAATCAGGGTTGGCCTCCCCGGTCGGTGGGGGAGTACGCACCAGCCCTGGATCGCCTCCACTTGACTTAAAGACCGACCCTACCAACACTAAAAAAAAAAAAAAAAAACGCACTTGCGACGGGTCTGTCCGAAACACACATTAAAAAGAAGGGAACATTCATTGATAGAGAAATCTATTTACGAAACAAACTTGTAATTAAAATTGATTAAGGTAAAAAAAAAAAAAGAAGTAATAAAAGAACTATTAGCAACAACGACCCATTTTTTCAGGTTGATCCTAGCTAGCGGCTTCTTGAAAACCTTGTCTTTTGTAATATAACAATTTCTTCTGCTTTTTCTTACCTTTGTGAAACTTTCAATGGCTTTTTTGTGTTGCCCAACATGCATAAAATGTCCCCCTTCATCACGTAGCGTCTCAAACGTCCCAACGACCCCGGTCGATTCACTGTCAATATCGCTTTCGTCTTCTTTGCCTGTTCGCTTCTTCAAACGGCTGCCAGGCATTTTTAATTTTGTTTCACAAAAAAAGAAACAATAAAGAAAGAATAATAATGTAATTTTGATCCAAACTCACGAAAAATAAAAACTAATAAATTTTAAAACAACTGCTCAATTAATTCGCGTCCCGTTCTGCCTTTGTCCACCATAACAGGTGTTTATTATTTTGTAGCCTGTGTGTTAATTAAACACCAAACGTTGCTAGGGGCAACCAGGTGGGTTTGAATTTCATTTCAATAGCAATCATCTTGTTCTCTCTGCTTAAAATTACTTTATTTTTTCCTTTTATTTATCAAATTTGAATTAAAAAACGGAAACTGTAAATAAATTATCGTAATTATTATATTACACTAAAAATAGTTTTTAAAAATGACATAGTATTTTAAAATACTTTTCTACTTTTTTCTTTTAGACAAGTATTCCTTACATATCAAACTTGTTTTTCAAAGAAATGTTTAGAATTATATATGCAGAAAAGTGTATTCCTATCTATCTATCTATCTATCTATCTATCTATATATATATATATATATATATATATATATATATATATATATATCTGCCTATTCATATCTGATCCTATTCTATGTATCTATCTATCTATCTATTCATATCTGATCCTATTCTATCTATCTATCTATTCATATCTGATCCTATTCTATCTATCTATCTATCTATCTATCTATCTATCTATTCATATCAGATCCTATTCTACCTATCCATCTATATATCTATCCATTCATACCTGATCCTATTCTATCTATCTATCTATTCATATCTGATCCTATTCTATCTATCTATCTATCTATCTATCTATCTATCTATCTATCTATTTAAAGACGTTTATATTATGTTTAATGTTCTTTTTATAGATACAAGTATTTAAGCAAATGCTCTGTTTTATAATAAACAGTATTAAATAACATTTACCGGCCTGAATATCACGCGAAATGATGGTTCCGTATAGGATACTATCTATCTATCTATCTATTCATATCTGATCCTATTCTATCTATCTATCTATCTATCTATCTATTCATATCTGATCCTATTCTATCTATCTATCTATTCATATCTGATCCTATTCTATCTATCTATCTATCTATCTATCTATCTATCTATCTATCTATCTATTCATATCTGACCCTATTCTATCTGTTATATACATCGAGTTACTTCCCTTTGATTGGGAGTACTCCCACTATCACCATTGCCTGCAACCTCCCACCACATAATCACGTGATCTACTGTAGTAGTAAAAACTATCTTTTTTAACAGTGTTTAATAAAAGCTTGTTGAGTTCAGACCTATGTCTCTCTTCTCCTTATGTTGTCACTAACTTGTTACTAATATTATCCTTCAACAGCACAAAATAACACTATCTATCTATCTATTCATATCTGATCCTATTCTATCTATCTATTCATATCTGATCCTATTCTATCTATCTATCTATTCATATCTGATCCTATTCTATCTATCTATTCATATCTGATCCTATTCTATCTATCTATTCATATCTGATCCTATTCTATCTATCTATCTATTCATATCTGATCCTATTCTATCTATCTATCTATCTATTCATATCTGATCCTATTCTATCTATCTATCTATTCATATCTGATCCTATTCTATCTATCTATCTATCTGATTCTATCTATCTGACTATTCATATCTGATTCTGTCTATCTATCTATCTATCTATCTATTCATATCTGATCCTATTCTATCTATCTATCTATTCATATCTGATCCTATTCTATCTATCTATCTATCTATCTGATTCTATCTATCTGCCTATTCATATCTGATTCTGTCTGTCTATCTATCTATCCCAGTCTGTTCATTACCTACCTACCTACCTACCTACCTATGTTGTAGCAGACCCCTAAACGACGAGGTTTCCAAATATGTTGTGGACGTGCATGTTGCGGGTCCTGCCACAATTATTTTATTTTTGTCTAGGAAAGGTGTGGAAAGGATGATGCCATTATGCTGGAGGTCGCTATCCAATGTGGTGGTCACAATGCAATTTATATTGGACGTAAAATAGCACATGGTATAAAATACAAGACAGAACGTAATGATTCAAAACAACAATTGAATTTATTAAGTATTTGATGTACATGCATGTATACTGAAAGGTTAGATGGAGTTATGTCTCTTAGACTAGGAAATATTTTTACCTGAGCTCATAAGGGTAGATTTACTATTAAATTGTAGTTTAGAAGAATGAGTATGTGTTGAGTGTTTGGAATTGTGTATTGTACAAGTTGGTAATAGTTCAGAATGTACTTGTGTGATTAGTTGTAAAGTTCTTTTACGTCTGACTGGATTAGTCAAGACGGGAGTTCTTTAAGGGTCACATTTAGGCAGTGGAGTTGAGACACGAGAGTGGCGAAGAGAACGATGACGAGAGAGAGCGAGAATCACTCGTGTTTGGTTTTTATAATCTGTTGTATCACGTGACTGGATCAAACTTAGTTGGTGTGAAAACAGACCTGTCGCGTGGGGGTGATTTGATTGGTCGAACTGACCAATCAGCAAGCTAGATTGAAGGTGATTGACCAATGAATGCTTGTTGTATATTTTCTATGAATGATGGTGGTGGTGGTTACCACAATGTTACCTCCAAAGAAAGCAATACCTAAATTTTGAAAATGAAACATCTTTCTTGGTGCTTTTTTTAGTTTTAATTTCAAGTTAATAGATTAAATTTAATATTATCCGACCAAAAGAAATATACCATTATGAAAAGTTCAAATATATGTGCTACAGCATAGATAATGTATTTTTTTAGACAAAAAGCCAGTACTTTTTAAAAATTAAACAAATAACCACCAAAAAAAAAAAAATAAATAAACCAAAAAATTTAAATAAATAAACAAATTAAGTAAATAAATAATAAACAACTTTACAAACACATAAAAACTAAAACACAACTTAAGTTACCCTCAAACAATAAGTGCACTTTCGATAAATGAAAAAAGAAATGTACTCCGTGTTTTAAAAATTTACCAAAATAAGCGAATTATTCGATAAAATTATCAGCCTTTATTCCTTAATGAATTAAATTTCTGTTAAGCTTTTTTGTTTTATATTCTAAGTTTTGTGGAAATATTTTGTCAGACACCCATTATTAACTAATTACTTAAATCGTGGCTAATGAAATAATAGATAAAGAATTTGGGATATTTTTCATTTTTATTATGATTCGAAACTAAAAAAAAACATTGGAAATATGGCCTGAAATTTTAAAAATTCATAAATTATTTTTGTGGAGAGTTACTGCCTAATAACTTATATATTTATATACATTTTCACATGTCAAAAAAATTTTTGATATATATTTTTGATGAAAAACTGGATATGATTTTTACCTGGCACAAGGCAAAATTAAAAAGAAAGAAAGAAAGAAAGAAAGAAAGGAAGAAAAAGCAAAGTGATTTGAATTCGTACATTTTTCAATGTGTTAAACAAATTTTGACCGGGATCAAAGCGTAGTAGCTGTTCTTAATAGAGAAGGTGCCCAGTGTCGGAGTTTCCAACTCTGCAGCAGCACCTCCCCCATTGCACTAAAAGAGGAATGATCGGAGGAATATCGGCGCCTGCGTGACAGTGGTCGCAAGGACTAAACATTTTTTGAATTGGCCATATTAAAAATAAAAAAAAGACCTCATAGCATATATTACTACTGTGGAGTGGTGTGTAAAAATAAATAACCACCACGACATAAACTCTGTTGGCGGTATTTAATATTTTGTAATATTGTAAATATTTTAAGTAAGAAATTAATAATATTTTGTAATATTGTAAATATTTTGTAATATTGTAAATATTTTTATTGTAATTATTTTAAGAAATTAAAATATTTTGTAATGTAAATATTTTAAGTAAGAAATTAATAATATTTTTATTGTAAATATTTTAAGTAAGAAATTAAAATATTTTGTTATATTGTAAATATTTTAAGTAAGAAAATTAATAATAAATCGACAGAGAAAAAAGATATTAATTAAGAACAAAAATAATAACATATTTCTTGAAATTTTAAAAATAAAAAAAAAACGTTTTATACAAAACAATGGCTATAAATAATCGACTACTTAACAACGACCTAAATATCAAAATGGCGGATGAACAAAAGATGACAAGAGACGACGAATTCACTTTGAACAACAATCACCAAAATGAACGATCATTTAATGACATCGATCAACAGGAGACAGATTATTCAAATGTTAGCAGTTTGTTTACATTATTCACTTTTATAATCGACATAATTTTCATTTTTGATTCTTAATTTCAGTTTGTTACTATGACAAAAACTTAGAAATTATGGAAAAAAGAGAGAAATTTGTAAAAAAAAAAAAAAAGGCAGTAAAAGAAAAGTCTTGTTCAATGAATATTTAACAGATTAACAAAAAAAAAATTAATTAATTAAAAATCAAGTGCCGATCCTGTAGTTTAACTTACAAATTTTTATGTTTTTTGTTGCCAAGTTAGTAGTGATAGAAAAATAATGTTCACTATTTAAAAAAAATAAAAATAAAAAGATAGAAATGTTGGCAAAGCATTTTGGTTTGCCATAAAGAAATAAAAACAAAAAGATAAGAAAAAAGAGGCCAAAAGGTCATCATTGGGATTACAGGTTCGATTCCTGTCAGAGGAGCACATATTTTTTACAAGATTTCTTGAACATTCAGGCCAAAAAATGTAATTAATACTGTTTATTCAAAAAAACAGAGCATTTACTTAAATAAATTGTATCTATTAAAATAACGTATAAACAGAATATATATATATATATATATATATATATATATATATATATATATATATATATATATATATATATATAAATATATATATATATATATATATATAAATATATATATATATATATATATAAATATATATATATATATATATATATAAATATATATATATATATATATATATAAATATATATATATATATATATATATAAATATATATATATATATATATATATAAATATATATATATATATAAATATATATATATATAAATATATATATATATATATATATATATATATATATATATATATATATATATATATATATATATAAAAGTGAACATTGAAGCCAACACTCAGAGGCGACAGGCTGTTTCATGCTAGACACAATCGCTTCTGAGTGTTGACTTCAATGTTCACTTTCATATTTATATTTACATACGCTCTATCTCTGAATTGTATTTATGATAAAAATATTAATAATCTGTCAAAAATGTTATAAAGTTTAATGTACCTAGTTTTAAGTATAGCTAAAATAACTAATGTGATTTCAGGCATTACTGTAAATCAGTTGGCAAATGTTTTCTGTGAACTGCAAAATCGTATTACCCTTTGTATTGCTAATGATGGAGGACATGTGGAAACTTAAATAAGATTTCAATAAATCCTTAAAAAATATAGATTTTCTTCTTTCTAATCCTTTTTACAAATTATTTCTATCGCAAATACAAATAAAGTTATAAATTTTTTAAAGTGCACACAAACTTTATGGACACCCTGTATATATTGTAAGACAAAATGGAAAAAGTTTATTAGATTTTTTCCAATTTGTCTGACAATTTCCTCAGTACTGTTCTTGATATATAAAAATATATATTGTTATCTTATATATATTTTTGAGAGACTGATAGACAAAGATATTTTCATTGTAGTAACACTGTGATGTAATAAGAACACAAGCCAGGAGACGTGAGGCTCAGAGGCCAATTAATGAGACAGAAGAGGATAGTAAGTGAAGAGCAGACCTGTGAAGGGCCAGCACCTCTTAACCCTGAAACCCCGGGGGGGGGGACGTTTTTTTTGGCCCTATTGTGGCGTTTGCCATTTTTTTCAGCAGTTTTATGGCTATTTTTTAAAATTATTTTTAAACTGACGTTACATTGTCAGCCATCAACTAATAATATGCATCCTGTATCTGCATGGCCAGTGCCGTGCGTACTATGCAGGAACCCCCAATGAGGGTGGACCATCAAAAGGGCTAGTTTCTGCAGCATTTTTTTTACTTTTTGTACTTTTTACTTTTTTTCTACCTAAGTGAGATTGTCAATCATCAACTATAATAATCAACATGGCTGGTGCTTACTACCCCAGACCTTTCAACTGCGTGGGGGCCCCATACCTACTGGGGAGGTGGGGGAGAAGAGTGCTAATTTCAGTAGTGCTTTTTTTTTTAAATTGTAATTTTCTTTCTGAACATTTCTTTTAAATCAATTTATGCATTTATTTCACAATTACTTGTATTAGAGAGGAAACATTTTTTGACTTTTTTTTTGGTGCAAATGAGCAACAGGACCAGATGAAAGAGACGCTAAACCACATATCAATGTAAATGTAATTGTGGATTATTTCATTTGTCAAGTGTTTATGGAAAAGTTCTACACCCTGGCCAACAACTAACCCCTAATTGACCCTAATTTTTTCATCAGATGATCCGCAAAACAGTAAATACATCAAGTCCTGTCATGCACAATTTTTTTAAAGAAAATCCAGTCTGGTGGGGATGTTGTGTGGGAATCTTTGTAAAACTTTTTTTTTTTTTTTCAGTGGAGATGCATCATCAATTAATCTTTATGGAAATCTAAAAATTTGCAACTTACTGTTTCGAGTAAAAATTTCATCATGAAAATATTGGTGATTATTACAAAAACAATAACATTTTCTCAGGTTCTTTTAAATAAAAAAAAATATTCGTTATAAAAGAAAATAATTAATGAATATGTATGGAAATTTTCATTTAAATTGGATAATTCCCTGATTTTTGGTAATTTAAAAAAAACGCTCTCCCCCCCCCCATTTTTCTTTGAGGGTTTGTGGACCCCAAGTCAGGAAGCATTTGAAATAGACATGTAGTAAAGAGGGGGCCCTGGACCTGTCAGAGAGAGAGAGAGAGAGCAGTGTAAAGAAGAGAATGTGTAGCTGAAAAGATTCCAAATGAAACAGAGGAAGAATCTAATGCAAGAAAAGAAAATATGAGAATGCAAATGGAAGAATGTCTTTGACAAGAAACAGAAGAGCAATGCAACAGAAGAAGGAATGGGAATATTGGCGCCATTAGAGAACAGAATTTATAGTGTAAATAATCTTCTGTTCACTGAAGCCAATTAACAACATAACTGCACCATATACTCACCAGAGAGAACCGTTCCTGCCTCCCATTAGAATGTCTGACGCTCAACTCCACGAGAGCACCTCTTTGTGACTGCTCGGTCTCACATTTTCCGCTGACCAGGGATGGAACAAATACATTGAGTCAATAGCTTTGTCCACCACTAGAAAAGTTGGCTCCCTATGCCCCGCCAGGAAATTTTTCTCGCTGGAGTGGATCCTTCAAATTTACAAATCAACCATTCACCCTTGCATGGAGTATTGCTGCCATATATGGTCTGGAGCCTCTTCTAATTGTCTCAAGGTCCTTGATAAAATCCAGAGACAGATATGCAATGTGATTGGCCCTGATCTGGCATCTCACCTGCAGCCGCTCTCTCACAAACGGGCCATTGCTTCCCTCTGTCTTTTTTGCAAATACTTTCACGGTAACTGCTCCGATAAGCTGCTTTTGCTGGTTCCCAGACTTCATGAATTTAAGCACTCAACTAGGCTAGCATCTCGCTCTCACCCTTTCACTGTTGAATCTGTTAAATGTAGCTGTCTCTTCTACTCCAATAGATTCATGTCTCGCACTTCTCGTCTGTGGAACTCCCTCCCCTCTTCCTGTTTCCCTGATAGCTATAATCTCCAACTATTCAAATGTAATGTCAATCAACGCCTCCAGATGCCCTGATCTATCCCCTAACCGTCTCTTCATCCTTTCCTCTATCACTCCTCTTTGTTCTTGCTCCAACTCTGTAACCCCTTGCATGCTAGTGGCTTCCTCCCTTGCTTGGGGTTGAATGCTTAAAAAAATATATATATATAAGAAATAAGCCATCATTTATGATGGCATGGGTACACTGTTCTAATAATAAAATTCAAGGTAATATTGCTACTACCAATGTTACTTGTGTAAATAAAAGTTGATTTACAATAGCAAATGATACAACATAATACACACCAATTTCAATCCATTGTGATAGAAGCAAATTTTGAATTCTGAATCTTGCATATTACACAGCAACCAACGGGATTATGGATAGGAGGCCTTGTACTAACATTTATTTTTTAAATATTTTAATTTTAATTATTATTATTTTTCTCTAACCTCAGGATGAAGTCATTTCAAGTGAGGAGAGAGAGATTTATGGAAGGACTGACCATTTCTATGAAAGGGCTTTTGCTGAAAGTAAAAGGTATGCAGATAATTTTTTTCAAAGACTACTTCACTTCCAACATCTACTTACACAATTGATAAACTCTATGACGATATCATTTCATATATATATATATATATATATATATATATATAGCATAATGAGAAGCCATGTATACTTTCTTGATATGTATATAATATGGAGAAAACAACTGAAAAGTTTCAAATTAAAAGAAAAAAAATTGAATGTTTTTTTGTGAAAGTATTTATTTATATTTTTATATATATATATATATATATATATATATATATATATTTGATATTTCAGATCGCCCTGATCTTTCGTCAGAAATTAATTAAAAATCAATTAATTTTAGTTAATTTCTGACAAAAGATCGGGGCGATCTGAAATATCAAATATATATATATATATATATATATATATATATATATATATATATATATATGAATAAATACTTTCACAAAAAAAACATTCAATTTTTTTTCTTTTAATTTGAAACTTTTCAGTTGTTTTCTCCATATTATATATATATATATATATATATATATATATATATATATATATATATATATATATATATATATATATACACACACACACACATGTGCACATATATATATACATATATGCAAAATGGGAAAACTCTGACATATATTTCATTCTTTGAAAGGACTTCTCCAGAAAGAAATATAGATCAAAAATAGACTGAGATATGAACAGAGTGAATGACACAGATATATGAACAGAGTGAGATATATAGATAGATAGATATTTTGAAAGTGGTGTATTATTTCTATAAGTATTATTGGTGAAGGACAAGATATTTTTAATCTTAAAAAAATTCTTAGTACTACCAATATAGAATTTTTCAACTCTCAAATTCCCTATTGTAGAGATAGTACTTAGGTAAACATGAGATTTAGTTTAACATTTGTTTGACAATGGACATTGGTCTGAATTCCTACAATTACATTGACTCATATCATTCATATTATTTATCTTGGAACGTGTATTATGATCCAGATTATTAAATTGGTTTAAAATTTTATTATTGTGTAACTATAACTTGGTTTTAATGTGTTTCTGTTAAATATTTTACTAAGAGGGTTACTTGGAGGAAATGTTTATCAATTAAATGGAGAAACTTCTGGCCTAACTTAGTACTGACCAATTTGTAATTTTTGGAGTTTAAAAGATGATAATAAAACTCCCTAGGTGAAATGGAAATTTTTTAAAATGGCAAGGACATGCAGATCTTTATATGAACCCTGTTTTTTGTGTTTACATGAAAAATTGGAAATTATCAGGTTCTTTGATAAAAATTCTTTATTAAATCAAAGCTCTGAATAAATGGTAAATTGTAAACACAGTCTACCTTTTACCTTACAATTAAGTTAAGCTTCGGAATTTGGTAGTGTTTTTTTGCTTATATTTTAGTCGAACTGTGTTGCACGATATATGGCTTATCTTTCTATTTGTAAGATTAATTTCGGTTTAATTTAATTCTGTATGCATATTATTTACCAAATAATTCTATATATTTAGATTATTTACTAGTTTCTTAAAGAGACCTCTTATTTATCAACTACAAAACATTTTTTTATGTAGGAAATCCACAAAGCTTATAACTAGTTGGGCATTCAATTAAATTACCTCTCTACCCACTCCCACTTTTATTTCTTATGAAAGTTGACTATCTTACATTTATTGTAAGCATTTCTAAGTTTTTAAGTTAATGTCTGGCTGCTGTCAGATGTCAAATCTTAGCCCTGACACATTTCTAAGATAATAATTTCTAATGTTTTTCTTTTTCACTTAGTTTGAATTTAACATAGGTCATATTCGATTGGTTGGTCAGGGTAAGGCCCTCAAGCCTTATATTTTTAAAAAAAAAGTAAAGATGTATTTTGCTTTTGAAATCAAATTAATTGTTCACTCGCCAGTAATTTACAACTGCGTGAGGAGATGCATTATTATGCGTTGAAACACAACTGCAATTGTGTAGCGATTCTTTGCGATGTTTTTGCTATAATATCCTAAAATAAATAATATTGCTGTACTGTGTATTGAGCCCTCTTTTAAATTAAATGTTATGATTCATTCTCATCGGACCTGGATATATATATATATATACATATATATATATCGCCTCTAAGTGTTGACTTCTATGTTCACTTTTATATTTACACACGCTCTATCTCCAATATTGAGCACTTTATCCCATAAATATAGCACACTTTAAGACTATATTTCTTCATATATATATATATATATATATATATATATATATATATATATATATATATATATATATAGTTTTTCATCACTTGCCTTGCTAAAGTCAAATGACTAAACACGGCAGCAAGGACTAAGTACTATTTTCCAATTGACTATTTTATTCAATTTGTCTTCTCTACAGATTTGTTCTTAGAACTTTAACACACACGCACATATATATAAACACAAACACACACACACATATATATATATATATACACAATAAAAACATGCACACACACACACATATATATATACATATATATATACACAATAAAAACATGCACACAAACACATATATATATACATATATATATACACAATAAAAACATGCACACACACATATATATATACATATATATATATACACAATAAAAGCATGCACACAAACACATATATATATATATACATATATATATATACACAATAAAAACATGCACACACACACACATATATATATACATATATATATACACAATAAAAACATCCACACACACACATATACATATATATATACACAATAAAAACATGCACACACACACATATATATATACATATATATACAATAAAAACATGCACACACACATATATATACATATATATATACACAATAAAAACATGCACACACACACACATATATATATACATATATATATATACACAATAAAAACATGCACACACACACACATATATATATACATATATATATATACACAATAAAAACATGCACACACACACACATATATATATATACATATATATATATACAATAAAAACATGCACACACATATATATATATACATATATATATACACAATAAAAACATGTACACCCACATATATATATATATATACATATATAAAACATATATACACAATAAAACCATGCACACACACATATATATATATACATACACAAACACGCAATATACATATTGTGTTTATGTGTGTTAAAATTCAGATATAAATAAAATATATCTGGAAAAACATATATAAATAAAAAAAAGGTAAAGGTTTCGTTCCTTGAGGAATTTTACCAAAGTTGAATGATTTCTTGTATTTATATACAAATGTAATGTGAAAGATAAATATTAAGTTTTCAAATTTTGAATTTGAGAATCATCTAAAATATTCTTAGAACTTTTTGCGTTATGGAAAAGGTTAATTATGGAGGACCCTGAGTCATGTAATTTATTGACTAATACACATTTATTTAGTAAATGCTGTTGAATTTTTTATTTTATTTCTTTCTATGTATTATTTTATGTGGTTTAATTATTTATGTATCAATTTATTTATTTTAAATATTTAAAGGTACTGAGTCTTTTAATTTTTATGGTCATGTATGTTGGTTTGAGAAAAGAGCCTTTCTTTTAAGAAAGGAGATATTTGACAATATCCAGCCGCTAAGTTAAAAATATAAAAATAAAAAATAAAAATAAAAGTCAAATAAAAAATTCAGCAACAACATTTAGTCACTTTTGTTAATTAAGGAAATAATTTACATCACTTAGCGTCCTCCATAGTTTACCTTTCCTGACACAGCAAGCATTAAGATTATTTTAGAGAATTCTCAAATTCAAAATTTGAAAACAATATTTTTCCTCAACTTTACTTCTGTGTATAAATACAAGTTATGAAATAAAATCACTATATTTAGCTGGATAAAGTTCCTCAAAATAAAAAACAGATTGGTATAGAAAAAGTTTCCTTTATCTTATATATATATATATATATATATATATATATATATATATATATATATATGTATATATATATGTATATATATATATATATATATATATATATATATATATATATACATATATATATATATATACACACACACACACACAATGTGAGATGATAAAAAACAATAAAAAATAAACAAAAGCTTAGGGAAACAGAACTAGCAATAACTGAATGTTGTAATTCATTTTATAAATTTCTTTCTTGATTATATGATGTCATATTTGACTGTATGCACGTCGCACTTGATTTTATGAATGTGGCACTTGATTTTATTAACATTGTACTGGATTTTATAAATGATGTACTTGATTTTGTGAATGTTGTACTTCATTTTATAAATGATGTACTTCATTTTATGAATGTTGTACATGATTCTATGAACATTGTACTTAATTTTATGAATGTCGTACTTGATTTTATGGCTGTCATACTTGATTTTATGGCTGTCGTACTTGATTTTATGTATGTCGTACTTGATTTTATGGCTGTCGTACTTGATTTTATGTATGTCGTACTTGATTTTATGGCTGTCGTACTTGATTTTATGTATGTCGTACTTGATTTTATGGCTGTCGTACTTGATTTTATGTATGTCATACTTGATTTTATGGCTGTCGTACTTGATTTTATGTATGTCGTACTTGATTTTATGGCTGTCGTACTTGATTTTATGTATGTCGTACTTGATTTTATGTATGTCGTACTTGATTTTATGTATGTCGTACTTGATTTTATGGCTGTCGTACTTGATTTTATGTATGTCGTACTTGATTTTATGGCTGTCGTACTTGATTTTATGTATATCGTACTTGATTTTATGAATGCCATATTTCATTTTATGAATTTCTTTCCTGATTTTATAAATGTTGTATTTTGTTTTTGTAACATGTCTGTTTTAGGATGAATTCATACATTTATGAAAGCCAAGAAATACAAGCTAAACTGCATGAAGAATTCGGATCTGCCATTTTTTCTGAATGGTTGCAGGAACATTCACAAGAGATTCTTTTTTCAGTGCCAAATGACTGTTTGCAAGCACAGGATTCTTACCATTCGTCCAACGAATTAATGGGCCAAGCAGATACTTAGTGAGTGTCTTAGATTGTTCGAAAGCAATGATCATCTCAATTATACTGCAGTTGATTTTCTTCATGTAAAAGATTTTCTAAACATAAAAAAAATTTTCTCCATCAAATAATAAAATATTTCATGTTGAAAGTCTGTTCTTCTTTAACATTAAATTAATGTCAAAAAAAGTTATATTGTTTTTATACTCAGAATATTACAGGGGCAGAATGTAGTAAAAGGAAACAAGAAGAAAGGACTAAACATCAATTGTGAGAAGATAGAATGTAAGGTCGTTAACAAAATGGGCAGCCCAAAATATGAAGTACAAACTGGGGATGTCAGACTCAAGCAAATACGGAAAATTTAAATATCTAGGATGTATTTTAATGTCAGACAGAAAGCACAACACCAAAATCCAAAGGCACTCTGAGATAGCAAAAGATGCCTTTCGAAAGCTAAGCAAAGTATTGAGAAACAGGAAAATTTTGTTATAGTAATCTTTTTTACAATTAGAGGAACATATTTAACAGGTGTAAAAAAAAAAGATTCGGGCTTGGATTGAGTTTTTCTGGAGTAAAAAAATGACACCATTTTAAAGCAGAAGTCTCAAGAACTATGTCATACAGGACATATCCAATTTGCAACAAGATTTGAGACGACCCCTGTTTGAAATGCTGGAATGATATTGGAATATTTGCCAAAAACATGACGATATGCCCCTCTGCATATTATAGAAATGTGCCGACAAAGGTGAAATAGATATTATACTCTAATCCTTGGTGGAAGTCCGCAAAGAGTACGCTGTGTACGGTAAGGTAAATTATGGAGGATGCTAAGTCATGTGATTTATTGACTAAGACACAAAAAGTGAGTAAATCCTGTTAAATTTTAATTTTATTGAAATTAAATTTTAATTTTATTAAAATTAAATTTTAATTTTATTAAAATTAAATTTTAATTTTATTTCTTTCTATTATTTTATTTTGTTTAATTAATTATGTATCAATTTATTTATTTTAAATATTTAACCCTTTACCGCACTGCAGGCAACAATAGTGGCTGTAGAATTATCTCCCTTTGCTACTCTAGGCGCATTCTGTCACCTTGAGGTGGTTGCTATAAATAAACACTTGTCAACTGTTATTTCCGGTATTTTAAGCTGGAAATTGCCTACTACTGCTTTGGAACAAGGCTAAGCTTCCGTTTTCTAATGCCATTTTGAATTCTAAACACGAGGAAACACATCACTTTTTTGACAAAATGAAAGCCTTCTTAGCGATTTTGCATCTTATTGCACCCCCAGAACTCCACAAGGAGTAAGAAAAGTTCAAGTATTTTTTTATATTTTGTTTTTTATTTCACATTTCAATTCTTTTGGTTTTCAACATCAAAAAGGCATACAAAACATAAGACATTACATCAAAATTTTACTCTTTCATTCTTTTATTAGTGTACAAAAATTAAGATCTATATGCACAATACAAAAAGTTACAACACTTTTAAAACAGTACGTGTTCATGCTTTTGCACCGTCAAGAAAAATTCAGTGGCAGGGGAGACAACTCTAGAAAGAAATTAGTGTGGTAAAGTTTTAAGGTATTGAGTTAACTGTTTTCTTTTCATTTTTATGGTCATGTATGTTGGTTTGAGAAAGGAGCCTTTCTTTTAAGAAAGGAGATATTTGAGAATATCCATCCGCTAAGTTAAATATATAAAAATAAATAAAAGTACAATAAAAAATTCAGCAACAACATTTAGTCACTTTTGTTAATTAAGGAAATAAATTACATCACTTAGCATCCTCCATAGTTTACCTTTCCTGACGCAGCAAGCATTAAGATTATTTTAGAGAAGGCATACTTCATCCAAGGTGAAAAGACAGGTTCATATGTAAATAATATTTCATTTTAACAGAAATCATATCAGTTGAAGACATTCACAACTAAAATGGATTTTAGTGCAAATTATGAAGGAATTTTTTTCCTGGGTGTGAATTGAGGAAGAGAAAATGTCCTCTCTCTTATCTCAAATATTAAAAATGATGCAAACAGTAACAAAGAGTTGAAACTGCCTTGTGAAATTTGAAAGTTACAAACATTTATTAAACTGATACAAAACAATATGAAATTTTATGAAAAAGCCTTGCACAAAAATTTCCTTTTGTGCACCTTATTAAGAACAAGGCAAGATAACTGTTCTGCCTCCAAAATATGCATCCATCACATACATGTGCATATTTCGATAGCCAGATAAATACCTTATGGCAATTAATACCTTGAAGACAAAATCCTGCTTATCAGCCGGTTTATTAAAAGCTAAAAACTAGAAAACAAAATAAGTACACATATAAGACTAGTTTAACATCTATTTCTGAGATCAGATTACTATTTACACTATTTACATTGTTTGGGCTATATTTGTGTTTTCTACTAGTATATTTCTAATGAATCTGGTAAATTTTTGTCTATATTAATTGCTTCCACCTGTAAAAAAAGGTTAAAAATAATGGAGGCTTTAATAATAAAAAAGAAAAAGCCTACCCTCAACAATATTAACTACGAACAAAGCCACAACATGCTAACCGTATTTGGAAATTAAAACACCCCTACTACACACTAAGACATACACATAATGCACATATTCAATTAAGCTGAAAAATCAAATCATCCTTGATAATGGCTAAAGGTATAGCCAAAAACGCTCGGAAAAATAAAACATTTGGAAAGTTCTTACACACCCTTTGTCCAGCAAAGAAAGCTCTTGTTCGTACACAAGAAAAATTAAATAAAAAACTTAACTGTAGTACCTTGTCTGTCGTTTTTAATGAAACTTGCATAAAAGAAGGATTGCCGTCCAAAATATACTATCAAATATATATACATATACATATATATATATATATATAGTAAAGGTAATAAATCCATTGGAATATAATCCAGGTGGATCCTAGTAATATCAAATACTAAAACTGATCCCCAGAGAGCTCAGTGTATTTATTATAACAGAGCCTATATATATATATATATATATATATATATATATATATATATATATATATATATATATATATATATTCAGATCAACACAACTTAATGCCAATCCTCATCAGCCGTCGAATGCCTGTCTGGAATTGCGGTTTTGAATTTATTTTAGATAGCAGTCCTACTCAAAATGATTTATTCCATTGGGTGTCTTGGTATTTCTCACAAAATCTAATCAACTAATTTATTTTAACTTTGATTTGTTTGATATTTAAATCCCCCATCACTTATTAATAATATTAAACCCTTATTGTTTAAATACTACTTACTGTAAATCCCAGTAAAACATACTTGTTGTTTGCATAGTGTAGTATCCCATAGTAGGAACCAAAATTCATGAAAGACTCTGGCCATAAATAAACACTGACTCCAGACTACTTCCCCATAAAGAGATACTTTACACCCTCTCCTCATCACCAATACAAGCGCCTTATCAAAACCAAGGTGTCTCTTTGAGTAGGACTGCTATCTAAAATAAATTCAAAACCCCAATTCCAGACAGGCGTTTGAGGGCTGATGAGGATCAGCGTTAAGTTGTGCCGATCTGAAATAGACTATACCCACATAAGGCAATTTGGGATTTTTTCTGTATATATATATATATATATATATACATGCATGTGTGTGAACAAAAAGCTAATGCTCAAATAATGTAAGGTAAAAAAAATGTCAGTTAATTCTGTAGTTTTGCTTTTTCAGTCATTTCCCAAGTCCCTAGAGAAAAACTATCATCCATATTTGGCAAAATCATTTCAGGTACCCTAATTAACAGACTGTGATTAATAATTCTATCCTCGCTTTGTCTACACTTGAGCTAAATTCATAATTTGATGAGAGACCTGTTTTAAGTAAAAAGCAAAAAAAAAAAAAAAATTAAAGGGAAAAAACTCTAAAAATTCTTAACTAATTAAAGGGAGGTAACTTTCATACGTAGGTAAATGATATATAAATTTATATATATATATCTTAATATATTTTTTTTTTTTAAAGCTTATCACCTCAAGCAAAGCTGGAAGCCACTAGCACGCTTAAATTTTGTACTAGCACGCTTAAATTTTGTACTAGCACGCAAGGGGTTACAGAAGGTTTGGAGGCAGAGCAGATAGGAGTGGTAAAGGAGAGGATGTGGAGAAAGATAGTGGATCGATCAAGGCAAAGGGGTTACAGAAGATTTGGAGCGAGAGCAGATAGAAATGAAAGGGGAAAGGATGTGGAGAAGAGAAGTGGATAGATCAAGGCAACTGGAAATGTCGATTGACGTTACACTTAAATAGTTGGAGCTTGTATTTGTCAGGGAAACAGGAATAAGGAAGGGAGTTCCACAGGCGAGATGTGCAAGACATGAAGCTATTGGAGTAGAAGAGACATCTACATCTAACAGTTTCAACGGTGTAATCTATCTATCTATCTATCTATATATATATATATATATATATATATATCGGTTTTGTAGTGCGTATTCAATTTATGTAACGTAAATCATTCAAACGAAAAACAAATACTGTATTTGTTTTTCGTTTGAATGATTTACGTTACATATATATATATATATATATATATATATATATATATATATATATATATATATATATATATATACAGTAGTTGTAATCTTATAAATATAAGAAATTATACTCGTCCGGAAAACCTTCAGTTTCTTGATTTATAAAATAAACAAACCAATACCAAAGGGAAAAAAAAAGGTACAAAAAAAGAAAGAACAGTGAACATGTACGTCAGCCAAAAATAATCGTCTAGCATCCAAGTTCAGAGTCCAAAGAAAAAGCCTGATATGAGTAAGTAAAGTAGCTAAATAAAGTGCTCGATACGCTAAGTAGAGCAAACCTAAATTAAACCTAAAGAGCCAGACAAACCTACCACGGTTTCACCTTAGCGGATCGTCAGGGAATTCTGGCGATCTGCTTAGGTGAAACCATCGTAAGTTAGTCTGGCTCTTTAGGTTTAATTTATATATATATATATATATATATATATATATATATATATATATATATATATATATATTTAACTTTTCTATTCTTCATCTTTTTTCCCCTTTTTTCCTTCCTTTCTTTCCTTCCCCTGTTTGAAAAATCCTGTAAATTTAAGGTGAAAATGATCATTTACATAATGGTATGTTAATTCCAATTGTATGAAAGATATTGCTCTGTTTATTAAAAAAAACATTGAGCCTTTATGTGTGAATATTTTGTTAATAGGATTCACTTGGATTAGTACCTGTATACATATATATATATATATATATATATATATATATATATATATATATATATATATATATATATATATATTCTTTTGTCAGAATAAATTATGTTCATCACAGAAAACCCTCCTTCAGCCCCTGCCGAAATTACAGCAATTGTATTAATTATATTTTTAGCTATTATATATCGGCTGTTAATATATAAGATTATTTTCAGATAACCCAACAACTGGTTCACTTAGTTTTATAGTTTTAAAAATCAGTTTGCGTCCAAGAAAGACATTTGAATCACTACCACACAAGAAATTCATTTTTATAATATGTGGAAATATTTACTCTTTGCTTGAAGAAGGCCGCAAAACCAGAAATGCGTATAGCAGAATTATGGAAAATAGAGTATATATATATATATATATATATATATATATATATATATATATATATATATTTATTAAAATAAAAAATCCACATTTCAACCAAAAATGTTTCCGGTTTATCTTCTTTTTAAGACGTCCTGGGTACGACATTAGACTGCATCCAACAGCAAGGCCTCTGATCAGGAGGTTTTGAGGAAGCGTGGAACCACCTCTTAATAGTTGGTGTTCCCAGGTCCACCCTGACCTGGGGTGGTAGCACCTGTTGGGGTCCCAGCTATGGGCAAATAGTGAACATCCAGGTCTTTTCCAAACTTCCAGATCTTTTCCAGCACATTTCTTTTTGAAAAAATATTATTACCAGCTATACATTTTTGAAAAAATATTATTACCAGCTATACTTTTTGAAAAAATATTATTACCAGCTATACGTTTTTGAAAAAATATTATTACCAGCTGTACTTTTTTGAAAAAACAATATTACCAGCTATACTTTTTTGAAAAAACAATATTACCAGCTATACTTTTTTTAAAATACAATATTACCAACTATACTTTTTTGAATAAAAAAGAAAAAGAAAAAAACAAAAAAAACAAAACCTTTTCAGTATTAAATGGCCCAACGAAAGTCGATATGCTGGTTAAACAAACAAACTATCTATCTATCTTTTTAAGATATACACTTTTCTCTCGTTGGAACAAGTATAACCTCTTCCCCATATATATATATATATTACAATGAATCATACATACAAAAAGTAGATTAGTAAAGTTAATGATATAAAATGGCGAAATCCCTTCGCAAACAAAATTTTAAAGATGCATTAATCTACTGTTGTGGTAGGATCCACCTCATTTGCATAGTGGAGTACCGACTATATAAATATGGTTGGTACCGGGAAGACAGGGAGGCGAATCAAGAGATTCAACTAGAGACTCTGCCCGACTGCGAGTTAGTCAACACATTCTCCAGGAACGGTCTTCCCAGGAATATACAAAAGACTATATGTAAATATTGTGTACACTTTCTTGTTTCAATACATTTTGTTCTAAGTACATTTTGTGTTGCATTATTATTCCATGCATTAGTCAAGTTTCAACACCTACAAATCACTCGATGAATGTTATGATCCTTGTTTTTTTAAAATTATAACCTGTATAAGGTTCTACAGGTTATAGGTTAATACACCTTTAACATTTTGTTAGCGAAGGGATTCCGCCAATTTATATTATTAACTTTACTAATCTATTTTTTATGAATGATTCATTGTAATATAAATTGAATTGCACCACATATTATATATATATATATATATATATATATATATATATATATATATATATATATATATATGATGAAAAATATGGAAAAGACAAAACAAAATCCGAATATGCAAGTTTACTGTTTTAATGTTGTTTTACTGTCGACATCAGACGTTTCGGTCTAGTAGACCATCTTCAGGACATGGTTATTAGAAACATACTTAGGATTAGACGATATTTAACATTAAAACAGTAAACTTGCATATTCGGATTTTGTTTTGTCTTTTCCATATTTTTCATCATACCGTCGGATCTACATCCACATATTTGCTTACATATATATATATATATATATATATATATATATATATATATATATATATATATATATATATATAATCCATAAGTGGAAAGTATAATCCAAGTAGGTCTTTTTAAAATAAAATATTAAAAAAATAAATCCATCAAGAGAGCTTAATGTATTTATATACAGAGCAATATGATAAGAACAGAATTTCAATCTGGAAATATATATATATATATATATATATATATATATATATATATATATATATATATATATAATTGGACATTGAAATCAAGATCAAGCTGTGACATTCTGTTTCATGATTGAACACAATCTTCAGGTCATTTGTATTGTATTTCTGTCTTGACTATCTATATATGCTGGTCAATGGTGTATCATGATTATACAATAGACCTTACTACCCAGAATGCCACATTCACCAGCATTTATATCTATGGGGCATTCTGGGTAATAAGGTCTATTGTATTATCATGATACACCATTGACCAGCATATATAAATAGTCCAAACAAAATACAACACACATGACTTGAAGAGTTCAAGCATGCAACAGACTGTCACTTCTTGGTGTTGAATTTCATATTTATACACGCTCTATCTTTGATATTGAACACATTTACCCATAGCCTGGATATGAAAATTTGGGTTTACAGAGCTGTTGTCTTTGCCATCCTTTTGTATGGCTCAGAGTTGTGGACGCCATACAGTACCATAAATGCCAGTTGGATGTTTTTTCATAAAAGCTGTCTGCATGCAATTTGTGGAGTTAACCTTCAAGATAGTACATCTAATGTAGACCTGTTTAACACGTTGTAATATTGGAAGAATCAAAACTTTTCTCATACAGTCTCAGTTACGGTGGACAGGTCATTGTCTTGAGAATGTCTGATGACAGGATACCCAAGATCCTAATATACAGCCAGTTAGATCAGGGCTACAAGAATGTAGGACACCCATGGCTAAGATACAAAGACAAGCTGAAGAACAACTTGTCAGCTGTCAATATACCTCATAACACCCTCGAGCGCTTAGCTTTGGAGTGGGTATAATGGAGATCTACGTCTTTCAGTGAACTCAGCAGTTTTAAATCAGCTTGTCTGAATCATCTTCAAGAACCGAGAGCAAGATCTAAAAGGTCAGCCAATCTAACAGTGATCTCATCCCACAATCATTACTCTGGCTCCATATGTGGACTCCTTTGTAAATCACTAGCACTTAAGATTATTGCACAAAATTAACTGAATCAATTAAGATGTCAAATCTTCATAAGTTGAAACTGATATATGTAATAATAATATAATGGACTCTCCCGTCCATTATATTATTATTATATATATATATATATATATATATATATATATATATATATATATATATATGTTATAAAGAGGTAAACATACAAAGAATTAATTAGTAATATTATACGATTACCTCTTTATAATATAGAATATATACTGCACAATATATATATATATATATATATATATATATATATATATGAAGAAATATAGTCTTAAAGTGTGCTATATTTATGGGATAAAGTGCTCAATATCAGAGATAGAGCGTATGTAAATATAAAAGTGAACATAGAAGTCAACACTTAGAGGCGACAGTCTGTTTCATGCTAGATGCAATCGTCGGGCCACGAGTGCTGTTATTTTTCTCGGCTATTTATATATACGGGTCAGTGGTGCATTGTGGATAGTCATTTTTGGCAGTTGTTTTACCGGAAGTCGTTTATTTGTTTATTTGTGTCAAATTATTTTGCTTGTTTTTATTTAATTTTATTTTTTATCCTTTATATTTATTTTATTTTTATTTATTTATTTTTTATTTATTTTGATCGGTGTTTTTATTAACGTAGTAAAAATTTGTTTATATAGCTTATTGTGGGTGGTCTATTATGGCGGCTATTTTACCGAAAGTCGTTTATTTATTTATTTGGGTCAAATTATTTTGCTTGTTTTTATTTATTTTTGTTTTTATTTTTTATATATTATTTAATTATTTTTTATTTTGATTGGTGTTTTTATTTGTTTATATAGCTTATTTAACAGTTTTGTTTTTGTTTGGGAAGATAAAGCTATTTGTTGACTTTTGGGTTGATTGTTTTGGTTTGTTCTGACCATTATTTTTTGGCGGGAACAGTTTTTAATTTATTTATTTGGATTGATTATCTTTATTTGTTTTTTAAAAAAACTATGAGAAAGCGAAAAAAGTTTTCATCTGATGAATTTTGTCCTTTAGGACATCATCAAACTGAAATGATTTCATTCCAAGTAAGGCAATAAAGCCACTCAGATGTAAGAGGTTACTGAGTTTTAGAGAATATGAGAAACACACTATTAAGGAAACAGAACAATAAAAGAAGAGGAATTAAGAAGACAGAAGATCACGATTGACATTGCATTGAAATTTTAGAAGATCAAAGTTGACTGGAAAGTAAGAAGAGTGAAAGAGAATTAGAAGACTTTAGTGAGGGGAAAGGACAATAAAAGAAGAGGAATTAAGAACACAGAAGATAACGATTGACATTGCATTGAAATTTTTGAAGATGAAAGTTGACTGGAAAGTAAGAAGAGTGAAAGAGAATTAGAAGACTTTAGTGAGGGGAAAGGACAATAAAAGAAGAGGAATTAAGAAGACAGAAGATAACGATTGACATTGCATTGAAATTTTTGATGATCAAAGTTGACTGGAAAGTAAGAAGAGTGAAAGAGAATTAGAAGACTTTAGTGAGGGGAAAGGACAATAAAAGAAGAGGAATTAAGAAGACAGAAGATAACGATTGACATTGCATTGAAATTTTTGATGATCAAAGTTGACTGGAAAGTAAGAAGAGTGAAAGAGAATTAGAAGACTTTAGTGAGGGGAAAGGACAATAAAAGAAGAGGAATTAAGAACACAGAAGATAACGATTGACATTGCATTGAAATTTTTGAAGATGAAAGTTGACTGGAAAGTAAGAAGAGTGAAAGAGAATTAGAAGACTTTAGTGAGGGGAAAGGACAATAAAAGAAGAGGAATTAAGAAGACAGAAGATAACGATTGACATTGGATTGAAATGTTTGAAGATCAAAGTTGACTGGAAAGTAAGAAGAGTGAAAGAGAATTAGAAGACTTTAGTGAGGGGAAAGGACAATAAAAGAAGAGGAATTAAGAACACAGAAGATAACGATTGACATTGCATTGAAAGTTTTGAAGATGAAAGTTGACTGGAAAGTAAGAAGAGTGAAAGAGAATTAGAAGACTTTAGTGAGGGGAAAGGACAATAAAAGAAGAGGAATTAAGAAGACAGAAGATAACGATTGACATTGCATTGAAATTTTTGAAGATCAAAGTTGACTGGAAATTAAGAAGAGTGAAAGAGAATTAGAAGACTTTAGTGAGGGGAAAGGACAATAAAAGAAGAGGAATTAAGAACACAGAAGATAACGATTGACATTGCATTGAAAGTTTTGAAGATGAAAGTTGACTGGAAAGTAAGAAGAGTGAAAGAGAATTAGAAGACTTTAGTGAGGGGAAAGGACAATAAAAGAAGAGCAATTAAGAAGACAGAAGATAACGATTGACATTGCATTGAAATTTTTGATGATCAAAGTTGACTGGAAAGTAAGAAGAGTGAAAGAGAATTAGAAGACTTTAGTGAGGGGAAAGGACAATAAAAGAAGAGGAATTAAGAACACAGAAGATAACGATTGACATTGCATTGAAAGTTTTGAAGATGAAAGTTGACTGGAAAGTAAGAAGAGTGAAAGAGAATTAGAAGACTTTAGTGAGGGGAAAGGACAATAAAAGAAGAGCAATTAAGAAGACAGAAGATAACGATTGACATTGCATTGAAATTTTTGATGATCAAAGTTGACTGGAAAGTAAGAAGAGTGAAAGAGAATTAGAAGACTTTAGTGAGGGGAAAGGACAATAAAAGAAGAGGAATTAAGAACACAGAAGATAACGATTGACATTGCATTGAAAGTTTTGAAGATGAAAGTTGACTGGAAAGTAAGAAGAGTGAAAGAGAATTAGAAGACTTTAGTGAGGGGAAAGGACAATAAAAGAAGAGGAATTAAGAACACAGAAGATAACGATTGACATTGCATTGAAATTTTTGAAGATCAAAGTTGACTGGAAAGTAAGAAGAGTGAAAGAGAATTAGAAGACTTTAGTGAGGGGAAAGGACAATAAAAGAAGAGGAATTAAGAAGACAGAAGATAACGATTGACATTGCAATGAAATTTTTGAAGATCAAAGTTGACTGGAAAGTAAGAAGAGTGAAAGAGAATTAGAAGACTTTAGTGAGGGGAAAGGACAATAAAAGTAGAGGAATTAAGAAGACAGAAGATAACGATTGACATTGCAATGAAATTTTTGAAGATCAAAGTTGACTGGAAAGTAAGAAGAGTGAAAGAGAATTAGAAGACTTTAGTGAGGGGAAAGGACAATAAAAGAAGAGGAATTAAGAAGACAGAAGATAACGATTGACATTGCAATGAAATTTTTGAAGATCAAAGTTGACTGGAAAGTAAGAAGAGTGAAAGAGAATTAGAAGACTTTAGTGAGGGGAAAGGACAATAAAAGAAGAGGAATTAAGAACACAGAAGATAACGATTGACATTGCATTGAAATTTTTGAAGATCAAAGTTGACTGGAAAGTAAGAAGAGTGAAAGAGAATTAGAAGACTTTAGTGAGGGGAAAGGACAATAAAAGAAGAGGAATTAAGAAGACAGAAGATAACGATTGACATTGCAATGAAATTTTTGAAGATCAAAGTTGACTGGAAAGTAAGAAGAGTGAAAGAGAATTAGAAGACTTTAGTGAGGGGAAAGGACAATAAAAGAAGAGGAATTAAGAACACAGAAGATAACGATTGACATTGCATTGAAATTTTTGAAGATCAAAGTTGACTGGAAAGTAAGAAGAGTGAAAGAGAATTAGAAGACTTTAGTGAGGGGAAAGGACAATAAAAGAAGAGGAATTAAGAAGACAGAAGATAACGATTGACATTGCAATGAAATTTTTGAAGATCAAAGTTGACTGGAAAGTAAGAAGAGTGAAAGAGAATTAGAAGACTTTAGTGAGGGGAAAGGACAATAAAAGAAGAGGAATTAAGAAGACAGAAGATAACGATTGACATTGCAATGAAATTTTTGAAGATCAAAGTTGACTGGAAAGTAAGAAGAGTGAAAGAGAATTAGAAGACTTTAGTGAGGGGAAAGGACAATAAAAGAAGAGGAATTAAGAAGACAGAAGATAACGATTGACATTGCATTGAAATGTTTGAAGATCAAAGTTGAATGGAATGTAAGAAGAGTGAAAGAGAACGAAGTGAATGATTTAAAAAGTGTGTGTGTATATTGAAAAGTGTGTGCATGTGTTTTTTGAAATGTGTTTCGCAAAGGTGTGTTCGTTCATTATAAAATGTGTGTTGAAAAGTGTGAGTGTGTATGAGTGTGTGTGTTGAAAAGTGTAAGTGTGTATGAGTGTGTGTGTCGAAAAGTGTGAGTGTGTATGAGTGTGCGTGTCGAAAAGTGTGAGTGTGTGTCGAAAAGTGTAAGTGTGTATGAGTGTGTGTGTCGAAAAGTGTGAGTGTGTATGAGTGTGTGTGTCGAAAAGTGTGAGTGTGTATGAGTGTGTGTGTCGAAAAGTGTGAGTGTGTGTTGAAAAGTATGAGTGTGTATGAGTGTGCGTGTCGAAAAGTGTGCATGCGTTTGTTATAAAGTGTCTGTGCGTGCTGAAAATTGTGCGTGTAGAAAAGTCTGTGTTGTTAAATGTGTAGATGTCGAAACGTGTCGGAAAGTTGTGTGTCTGATGATAAATTCGCAGCCTGGCCGCCGCCGATGGTGAGATTCGTATTTAACATCCTTTTTCTTCGTTTGCTCATTGTAAATTTTTCACATGAAACTTTTCGCAGATAATTTCAGAATTTAAATGGCGTCTGACAAAATGAAAGAAAAAAATTGGAAAAATAAAAATAGCATTCCTTTCGTCATTGTTAGAGAAACTGATCAGAATTTTTAAAGTTTCTTAAAATGCTCTGAATGAAAAGTTTGTTAGTTGACATTTTGAGGCACTCCTAGCTCATTAACATCTTGACAATGCATCAATAGAACAAACAGCAAATCTAGACGCCTGCGTGGAAATTTGGTAATCTGTTTACCTTGATGGGGAGAACATGGCCATCTCGCTCAGTCTATGACAGGTGGATAGCAGTTTGAATTCTTTGGGTTGACATGCTGCCCTTTAAAGGGTCAAAAACATCCCCCCCACCCCTTGTACCATACAGATGGAAGTGATGACAGGGTTAAGCTTCAGACATCTTTGTATTGGAATCAAGCCTGCCAGTGTCACGTTAAGATTTTTGGACACGTAATCACAATGAGGGTAAACCAGTCAGGGTTGGGGCGTGACTATATAAATAATGTTTCTTAATCGGCTACTAATAAAGTCCTTCAAGCAATTTCTGGATAGGGAGAAACTAATTGTAAGATGTACCATGTGTTTCTGTAAACTTTGGCAAATCTAACAATTTAACAATGACAAAAACAAAACTTAGTTTTGACTGTCAAAGAATTCCATTGCTTGCTGTTTGTGTGCCAGCTCACAAACGTTAGTGACAAAACTTTCACCACATTCAGTTCGTACATTCCACAGATTACGGTCAAATTTGTTGGTAGCACTTAAGTTGCATCTCTGACTATACAGTGATTTTATTAAATGCATTCAACCAAAAGATGTTTCAGATAGAGTGATGGTTAATGATCTGTTTAAAAGTGAACTGTTGATATTATATATACTGTATAAATCTAATATATAGAGCTTAAATTTTCTCTGTGTGTCTGCTCAAAAAACTGAAAATTAATAAAACATGTTATGGCATTGCCAATAGGATGTTTAAATTTCTGTTATGGTGTATGTCAGACAATTAGAGAATTTGACTTTCATCAAAATTTCAGAAATTAAAAAAGTTACCTACTGATCACGTGTTGAATAACAACAGAATACAACAATATGGCATCGCAGATAGGATACAATTCTGTTTCCTCGACATTGTGTTAATTTAATCTTATCACAGATATTAGCAATGGATGATGGCTTTATAGAATAATCTTTACAAGTTACTGAAAAAGAAAAATATAATAAATTAATGGATTTATTTTTAATCCAACGTTTTTATTCAGTTTCCACTATAATGTTTAAGTAATATAATTTTCTTGTCCAAATGTGAATTTTTTAGGTGCGATATAGACATTGTTTTTGCTTAAGATAATTTCTTATCTTTGAGTGATTGCAGGTTTTGAATCCAAAAATTAGTTTGTCAATGCAATAGTAATTTTTTTTTTTTTATCAATAACCTCAAGGAATTTCATGAAGCTAAATTTTTATTATGCTTTTCATTTTTTTTTTTTTTTAATAGGTAAAATTAATCTATGCTTATATAATGTCTAATTTATTTCTATATTAAAGACATTGTTTATGTTATGTGATATCAGTGTTATAATGTATGAAATAATCCAAACCCGCATTACATGTGTGATGTTAGTGACTGTATTTAGGAAGTGAGCCGGTCCCAATGCAAATATAATGTTAGTTGAAAAATTGATTCCTTAATTTCATCTTTTATTTGAAAACGAATGGAGTAGTGGATTTCAGAAGCTTGTCTCCATAGTTGATTTTAATATTTCATTCAGGGAAAACTTTGTAATAATGAAAAGCTATAAACAAATGAAAATGGAATTTAATTACTGAATTTTTTTTATTTTTGAAGTAAATTTTGACACAATTTATATATTGTTCATTGAAAATAAAGTTGCTTAAATAAACCAGAATTTGTTGAAACTTGGGTCTGGTGTTTTGCAGGCCAGGCTAGGGTTAAAAAATTGAAAGACAACCAGACAAGAGGGGGAGAAAATTAAATAACTGACCTCTTTCTAGTTTCGACAGGTTATGAAGCTATAATGAAATTATGTTATGGCATACTCCAAACAATTGGAGAAGTTGTCTATCGTCGATTTTTAAGAAATTATAAAAAGAAGTTTACGACATAAGAAACTTGTCATAGCGGAAAGAACCATCTTTATCTCCATTAAAAAGAACAGGATATAAACCTCAAGTGGGAGAAGATGAAAGAGGTTGTAGAAGAATTTAGAAAACAAGCAAAGGCACTAAACCTCTTCAGTTCAAAGAGATGCCAAAGATTGGTAAATAGGATTGTACCTATTTGTATATAGTATTTACATTAGTCGGACTATTGTCCTCATCTTTGTCGCCATATTTGTCACAACGTTTTGTACGCTCCGGCCTTCTTCAGGTGGTTGGAATTTCGAACCGAACCCTTTATTTCGATCACTGGGGTAGACTGTTCTAGTTCCACGAGCCATGTTTGATGGATGTCAGTTATCAGTTATCTCAGTTAGACAGGACTCTATTTGTATATGTTAAGTAGAAGCGACTTATAGTGTATAGTAAACTGAGAAAAAGACAATACATTGACTACTGATCACACAATACAATATGACATCGCCGATAATATGTTTAAGTCGCTTGGATGAACACAAATTTGTTGAGACTTGGATCCGGTATGTTGCAGCCCAGGCTAGGGATAAAAAACTGAAAGACAACCCGGCAAGATTCTAGATTCAGCAGGTTGTGAAACTATAAAGAAAATTTCTGTTATGGTACGCCCCAAAGAATTGAAGTTGATTTTTGATTTTCAGAAATTATAAAAAGAAGTTGTCTACTGATTACATTTCGTAGAACAACACAACATGAAAAGACAGTTGTGTATGTGTAACTATTATGTAGAATATGTGTAAATACTACATGAAATATCTGCTTAATGTGTGAGTAAATATAGATGTAAAAATCGCTATTTACATTATTCGGATTATTGTCCTCATCTTTGTCGCCATATTTATTACATTTCAGCCATTGTACGCTCCGGCCGTCTTCAGGTTGGAATGTTGAACTGAATCCTTTATTTCGCTCACTGTTCTAGTTCCATGAACATCAGTTATCTCCTGTTAATTCCCTTCTGAAATTTCTTCACTGCCTTAACCAGGTATTGAACTCACACTATTTGGGTCCTGTCACTGGATCTAACTAACACCTTTATCCACTGTGCCATATGTCCTTGAGGACATCTCTGTATGAATTTCTGGGTATTATAAACCTAATGTCTTCAGCAACCATTTTTACCAGTGCTCATATTGCAATTTTTGCTGTTACCATTACATGTTTTTACCAGAGCTCATATTGCAACTTTGTTGTTATTATCACTTTTTCTGACACTCCTTATTACTGGTTCCCATATTGTATTCATTTCTATGCTTGGTCGGCTCAGGAGATTTTTTTCACCTAGCATATGTGCTGATTCCTTAAGTTTACGAATATTCTAATGATGTTCATTGTCTATGATTTCAACCTCATCCGACAGAGGGCGGTGATCTCCCTTTTCTCTCGATATGTGGTCAGCCACGCCTGATTTTTCGACTTCCCCTCGTGTTACAGCTTTTTGGTGTTTTGGAAGCCTTGAATATCACATAAAATGTGTGTGCATTTTAGTAGGATATAGACTCTTAACAAAGGTGAACAGACAAAGACGTAAAATATATGCATAAATATTTTGTAAAATTCATGTGCAAATCTGATAAATGTGTTTAAATATAATGTAAATGTTTTACATCAACTAAATATGTTTTTTTATGAGAATAACCACCTTTTGTTCCAAGTGCAGCACAAGGCCTTTTTAATAGCGATTATATGCATACATGGAACTAGACAACAAAAACAGTTCAATCCCCTCAGGAATTCACCTCATGATTAACCCTAGCTTACGAAATGCCCAGGTCGGTGGTAAGGGAAGGGTTGAAGGTATTAGCCTTAAAGGGAAGAAGTTTTATAAAATTAACCCGGATATTAACCTTATGAAATTAAATTGGGGTTATACGAAAAATGGTGTGTTAATTTGAAACTAAAAGAGGGCCAAAAAAGGATTTTTATATAAAAAAAACTTAATTATATATAAAAAAGTTAGGTTCCTACTTAAAAAATAACAAATGATACTTAAAAATGAGATCTATTAAAAAGATTAACAATAAATCATACTTAGATAATTTATATTAAATTTAAGTAAGAATACAATTAAAATATTTTATATTAAAGAATAAAAAAAATTTACGGTAAAATATATTATCCATTTTTAACTTTATAGATAAGTTAAATCAAGTTATATTAAAAACACAAACCATACCAAGTTATATTTAAAAAAAAAAAAAAAAAAAACATTAAAAAATTTATAGATAAAGAAGCATAAACAATAAAAGAAAAGAGATTTCTTAAAACAGGAGACAATTATAAAGTATCATCAATATGGTGAAGAAATGGAAATATAGAAATTAGAAATAGTTATATATTTGAAGAATTAGACAATTAAAAAGTAATAAAGTAAAATCTATATTATAGAAGTTTAAATCTACCTTTATGTTGACATTTTGCAACTAATTCATTTCTTTGATTTAATAGTTTGCTTTGCTTATTGTATTTTATTATTTTAATTTTTTCTTCTAAACACAAGTTACACCTATCTCTAAGACTATTAGGAGTATAAACGAAAGCTATAATTTTCCAATCTATCTGTGAGTTCAGAGCTTTTTCCTTCAATTCCCAATATATATATATATATATATATATATATATATATAGATAGATATAGATATATATATATATGCACATTTCATTAAAAACGACTGACAAGGTGCTTTTATTTAGTTTTTTATATAATTTCTTGTGCGATCTAATAATGTTTTTCTTTTCAGATGATAAATTATATAAAAACTGTCTGAATGTTCTTTTTATCCGAGCGCTTTCAGCTATACATTTAGCCATTTTCAAGGATTATATTTTAACTGTTAGAATTAGAAATAGTTTGTTATATGTATGTTTTATAAAATGTTTCATTTTTTTTTTTTCAAAACACGGTCAAGATATTATGTCCATGTTCAAAGTTAATATTATTAAGTGTTGGTTTGGTTGTTTTTATTAATAAGGCTTCCATTAAAATAAAACATTCGGACAGTTTTTATATAATTTATCATCCGAAAAGAAAAACATTATTAGATCGCATGAGAAATTTTATAAAAAACTAAATAAAAGCACCTTGTCAGTTGTTTTTAATGAAATGTGCATGAAAGAAGGATTGCTGCCTAAATACACAAATATATATATATATATATATATATATATATATATATATGTATATATATATATAAAGCAATATTTCAAAATTCAGACAAGAGACCTTTGAAGAATGGATAATTCCAAGAAACTTCGAGGTCAGGGAAATAACATCAAAAATTCATATGTGCAGTTAAGTAATAACTTTTCTGTATATAATATTTTATATATAATTTAATTCTAACAAACATCATGTCATGGCTTGAGAAAGATCTCATGAATGCTAATCTATAAAAATTATCTCCCAAAAAATGTTCCTATTTTTTATGAAGGGATCACTCCATTTAAGTAGTGTCATTCCTACATTCTATAAAAGAAAGAAAGTTATACTAAATATGACCCTTGCTTGCGGCAAAATGATTCAAAAAATAAATAAAGGCTTCAATTCAAAATTCCCTAAATGCTGCCCAGATTTCCAGATACCTGAAGAAACCTGGAGAGTACAATGACCGAAACATTACCCAGATTTCCAGATATCTGAAGAAACCTGGAAAGTACAATGACCGAAACATTACCCAGATTTCCAGATACCTGAAGAAACCTGGAGAGTACAATGACCGAAACATTACCCAGATTTCCAGATACCTGAAGAAACCTGGAGAGTACAATGACCGAAACATTACCCAGATTTCCAGATACCTGAAGAAAGCTGGAGGGTACAGTGGTTGAAATGTGGTAAAAACAAGAAAGACAAAGATAGTTACTTGAATGTAAATAATGATAAATCTTCATCCTAGAAATTCTCACAGATTTTAATAAATCAACATTTCAGAGAATTTCTGAAAATGTCTTTTCAAGTTTTTGAAGTTTGTTCAGCGAAATGGAATTATCGGAATCCGTCAACTCCTTTTTCAGATTTTGAAATAAATTTTTGCAGTTTTCTTTTTCCTGAGGGGTGAGGAATAATAAGCACAAAAGAAATCGTTGTGATGTTGACAGCACATCAAGGATTGCCAGAACGTCTTCTGTCTTTATATCAGCTTGGTGCAAATCAAGAACCATAATGATTTGGCCAAGCAAGCCATGAGCAACCTCGAGCTTGAAGAATTCGGACAGTTTGGCAATGCCAATGGCCAGGAGCAAGTGACACTGTTTCTGGCTGGAATCTTTGAGTCGGCGCCATTCAACCACAAATTCATTACTACTTTTTGGAATAATTATGTCATCCTGTAAAAAAAAAAATCATTCAATTAGATTCATTATATGTCCCATGTCCCTTCAGGACATTGGCGATCATGGCTCTCCACAATTTCCTGCCCTTTGTAGCTCTTAATAAATTTTCTCTTTTTCTTATCTCTCCTAAACCCTGTTCTGTCATCCATTTACTCAAGCTCATTCTTCTTCTTCTATGTGTAGTGTCCCTTCATGTTGTTGGTGATCATGACTCTCCACTATTTCCTGTTCTTTATAGCTCTTAATACATTTTATCTTTTAGTTATTTCTTCTAAATCACGTTCTGCCATCCAGTTACTCAAACTAGTTAGATAAGTTATGTGTTGTTTTCTTCTGTCCCATTTGCCTTCAATCTGTCCTGTGAGTATCAAATTTTCCAAGCCCTCTTTCCTCAATCAAATAAATAATGTTTAATATTTTTGTTGTAAATTCTCAAGAACAAAATAACAAATTTTTAGGTTAATTACAATTCTAATCATTACTTTATAAAACAATTAACATTGGCAAAGAGTGAAGGTAGTTAAAATAATAGCGGTGTCAAGGGAAAAACCATCCTTTTAACACTACATCTTATTGTAGGCATGTTTCTCATATTTGCCAAAGTTTACCTTACATTTAAATAAATATCTGATATATACCTGATTCTTGAATGCGTTTAAGATATTTTACTTTTATTGTCCATATACGTTCAAACCCACATTTCAAGAAATGGGAGTCATCTTCTTCTATGTGCCATGTCCCCACAAATCTTCAAGAATTTAAATGCAATGTCAATCACTATTTACATTATTCGGACTATTGTCCTCATCGTTCTTGCCATATTTATTACAATGTTTTGGCCATTGTATGCTCTGGCCTTCTTCAGGTGGTTGGAATGTTAAACTGAACCCTTTATTTTGCTCACTGGGGTAGACTGTTCTAATTCCATGTACCATGGCACAGTGGATAAAGGCATTAGTTAGATCCAGTGACAGGACCCAAAGAGTGTGAGTTCAATACCCGGTTAAGGCAGTGGAGAACTTGGAGAGGGGAATTAACAGGAGATAACTGACAACTGACATCCATTAAACATGGCACGTAGAACTAGGACAGTCTACCCCAGCGAGCGAAATAAAAGGTTCAGTTCGACATTCTAACCACCTGAAGAAGGCCGGAGCATACAACGGCCGAAATGTTGTAATAAATATGGCAACAAAGATGAGGACAATAGTCCGAATAATGTAAATAGTGTACATAATACCTCATCTCAGAAATATAGACAGATACTGAAGAGTGATAAATATGGCAACAAAGATGAGGACAATAGTCCGAATAATGTAAATAGTGTACATAATACCTCATCTCAGAAATATAGACAGATACTGAAGAGTGATAAATATGGCAACAAAGATGAGGACAATAGTCCGAATAATGTAAATAGTGTACATAATACCTCACCTCAGAAATATAGACAGATACTGAAGAGTGATAAATATGGCAACAAAGATGAGGACAATAGTCCGTATAATGTAAATAGTGTACATAATACCTCATCTCAGAAATATAGACAGATACTGAAGGGTGATAAATATGGCAACAAAGATGAGGACAATAGTCCAAATAATGTAAATAGTGTACATAATACCTCACCTCAGAAATATAGACAGATACTGAAGGGTGATAAATATGGCAACAAAGATGAGGACAATAGTCCAAATAATGTAAATAGTGTACATAATACCTCACCTCAGAAATATAGACAGATACTGAAGGGTGATAAATATGGCAAGAAAGATGAGGACAATAGTCCGTATAATGTAAATAGTGTACATAATACCTCATCTCAGAAATATAGACAGATACTGAAGGGTGATAAATATGGCAACAAAGATGAGGACAATAGTCCAAATAATGTAAATAGTGTACATAATACCTCACCTCAGAAATATAGACAGATACTGCAATGTCAATCATTATCAACTGTCCTCCTTATTACACTTCTTTTGTTCTCGCTCCTTAATAATGTTTCTGTTTTCTAATTCTTCCACACCCAGTAACCCCTTGTGTCTTAGTGACTTTACTGCCTTGCTTGGAGGGAACATGATTAAAAAAAAAAATTCTCAAGAACAAAACAAAAAATGTAAAAATTCACTTTCATCATGCGTTTGGGTTTTATTTCAACTCTAATCATTGCTTTTTGAGACAATAAACATTGACGAAGAGTGAAGGTAGTTAAAATAATAGCGGTGTCAAGGGAAAAACCTTCCTTTTGACACCACATCGTATTGCAGGCACATTTATTCATGTTTACCCAGGAAAATATTGATAAAAACAAAGAAAATAGGAATTGATCTGAAATGTAATGCCAATCTTTCCATATAGGAGTGAATGCTGGACAATTTTCTATAGATGAAAAAGAACCTTGAGGCAAAAGCTATGTTGTTCTACAGAAAGATGCTGAGAATACCATGAAAGGAGCATGTAATCAATGAGGAAGTTTGATTGATTTTACTACTTCTCAACCTTTCTTACAGTTGAGAACAAAATGAACAATTATACTTGTTAGAGGAGACAACTCTCCCCTCACGAATCATGGACTCTTCACAAAAAATAGTGTAGTATCAGACAACAACATGGCTTCTGGACAATACACCACCTGTAGAGAGTGAATTGTTTATCCAACCCAATCCTGCTGTATCCTGGTCAATGGGAATAAAAACAAATGTGTTTTAAAATATATTTAACTGTGTTTTGTTTTGTTTTTTTGTTCCTAATATTTTGTGTTCTAACAATATTTAAAATCAGAAAGAGACAGTTGAAATTTCTGGGATGGTAGTGAAGGTGGTTAAAATAATAGCAGTGTCAAGGGAAAAACCATCCTTTTAACACTACATCGTATTTTGCAGGCACGTTTGTCCATGTTTGCCAAAGTTTACATTACATTTAAATAAATATTCCGCATACCTGATTCTTAAATGCTTTTGAGATATTTTCCTTTTATTGTCCGTACATTTTTAAATCCATATTTCAACAATTGAAAACAGTAGTGGGCCTTTAAAAATTAATGTCCCTAGATTTGATGCAGTTTAATTAAATCTGACCAAATTATGTCGTTTATGCAAAAAAAGAGAGAAAATGGTAAAAATATTGACCTCTTTTTGGAGTTTTATGCACTGAGTTGCCGAAGACTGTTTCTTTTCTCTTTGTGTTTGGTGCACCAAAGTGTTCCAAGGTTGCTGGAATTTCTCTTTGATTTTGTCGCTTTTGTCCAATGGTTTCAAATGTGAGGCCAATACAATATCTCTGGATGAAAAACATGAAGAATTTTTACAGGATATTTTGTAAGAATTTAATAATAATAATAATAATAATAATAATAATAATAATAATAATAATAATAATAGTCTGGCATTTGTTAGAGTGAAATAGCAGAAGGAGAAGCGGTCTGACAAACTGAAAAAAATGCAAATTCATACTAGATTTTTCAATAGATAGAGGCAGTCGCTGAATCAGAGAGGTGTCTTTGGGTAAAAGATGGTTTTCTAAATGGAGAAACAGAATCACTGATATTTGCAGTACAGAAATAGGCCATCAGAGTAAATGCAATTAAGGTCAAAATTAACAGATCACCAGAAGAAAGCAAATGCAGGATGTGTGGACACACTGATGAGACACTTAACCACATACTCGTTGATTGTTCGAAATTGGCACAGAAGAAGTATAATCAATGATATTATCCCCTGCCCCTAATTTATACAATCTAAAAATATTTTCTGGCTTTAAATAACCTGAAAAGGGTTGATAACCTGTAGATAACAAATTGATCATTTAATGAAATCCTGATTAGCTACACAGACATGTCTTTTAGATTTATTTACATTCTCTAGAATGTATAGAAACTATGGCCTCAAAATGAGGGCTCAGTTTATATATTGATTGTAATATAGAGTTGATCTCCCATATAATGTCCACATTATAATTTTTTTAAAGTTCTATGGTAACAGTTTCTTTTCTCACACATCTCGCTTGTGGAACTCTCTTTTGGCTTCTTGCTTCCCAGTCAACTTTGATTGTCAAAAATTAAGTTATGATGTCAAATCGTTATCTTGTCTTCTTAATTCTTGTTCTTTTATTTTTCTCTCTCCTTGAAAGTATTTTTTCCCTTATAGTCTCTAACACTCAGTAACTCAGTGGCTTTATTGCCTTGCTTGGGGTGGAATGATTAAAAAGAATTATATACATATATATATATATATATATACCTGAATTCTTCATAACTTGCAACTTTTTGGTGTACTGCTCGAAATTTGGCATTATTTTCTCTCCAGTAACGATTATCGGCTTCAACAGATTCTTCAAAATCCTGCTTCATTTGTTCTAGGTCGAAATAATCACTATCGTATGAGGAAGACGATTTTGTCTTAAAAAAAGAAAAGATGGAAAAAATTAGCAAGACTTGAACCTGAAAATATCATTTTTCGTTCAAATCATGCTTTCTTTCTTTATATTGGCAGGAGCTGCCCAGTCTCAAAAGCTTCTCCGCGTCCTTATGGGTGATGAAAATAGATAAATATGAAAAGTTTGAGATATATAGATAGACAGATAGATATGAAAAGAATGAGGCAGATAGATAGATATCAAAGTTTGAGACAGATAGATATGAAAAGGATGAGATAGATAAATAGATAGATAGATATGAAAAGACCGAGATAGATAGATAGATAGATAATGAACAGATTGAGATAGATGGATAGATAGACAGATATGAAAAGACTGAGATAGATAGACAGATAGATAGATAGATAGATAGATATGAAAAGACCGAGATAGATAGATAGATAGATAGATAGATAGATAGATAGATAGATAGATAGATAGATATGAAAAGACCGAGATAGATAGATAGATAAATAGATAGATAGATAGATAGATAGATATGAAAAGACCGAGATAGATAGATGGATAGATAGATAGATATGAAAAGACCGAGATAGATAGATAGATAGATAGATATGAAAAGACCGAGATAGATAGATAGATAGATAGATAGATAGATAGATAGATAGATAGATAGATAGATAGATATGAAAAGACCGAGATAGATAGATAATGAACAGATTGAGATAGATGGATAGATAGACAGATATGAAAAGACTGAGATAGATAGATAGATAGATAGATAGATAGATAGATAGATAGATATGAAAAGACCGAGATAGATAGATAGATAGATAGATAGATAGATATGAAAAGACCGAGATAGATAGATAGATAGATAGATAGATATGAAAAGACCGAGATAGATAGATAGATAGATAGATATGAAAAGACCGAGATAGATAGATAGATAGATAGATAGATAGATAGATAGATAGATAGATAGATAGATAGATATGAAAAGACCGAGATAGATAGATAGATAGATAGATAGATAGATAGATAGATAGATAGATAGATATGAAAAGACCGAGATAGATAGATGGATAGATAGATAGATATGAAAAGACCGAGATAGATAGATAGATAGATATGAAAAGACCGAGATAGATAGATAGATAGATAATGAACCGATTGAGAAAAATGGATAGATAGATAGATATGAAAAGACCGAGATAGATAGATAGATAGATATGAAAAGACCGAGATAGATAGATAGATAGATAGATAGATAGATAGATATGAAAAGACCGAGATAGATAGATAGATAGATAGATAGATAGATAGATAGATAGATAGATAGATAGATAGATATGAAAAGACCGAGATAGATAGATGGATAGATAGATAGATATGAAAAGACCGAGATAGATAGATAGATAGATAGATATGAAAAGACCGAGATAGATAGATAGATAGATAATGAACCGATTGAGAAAAATGGATAGATAGACAGATATGAAAAGACTGAGATAGATAGATAGATAGATAAGTAGCGAAATAATCGTTTTAAGTAACACGTTAATCGATATAAGTGATACGTAATTTGTTGCGCTTAGAAATTTGTTTCAGGTATAAAAACGAAGCTAGATATAGATTCTACTAAAATAGAAAGATTTTTTGTAAAGACACTGATATTCAGAGAACTTAAAACGATTACTTGCTTACTTATGTTAGTGCATCATTTTACTTAAAATTATTTTTACATGAGTGTACTATTTTAAGTTTTTAAAAAAAACTAGTCATCAACAGTGCCTAGTTTTTGTACAATTGTAGTCATCTGACACTCGCGGCAGAAATACCTCCCACAATGCTAAGACTTTCGCTAGATGAAAATTAAAATACCATTGCCACTACTAAAGTCTTACCATTATGTGGGAAGTGCTTATGGGAGGTATGTCTGCCACACCCTGTATTTATTTATTGCCAAATTCGGTTTTAAATTTACTTAAGTAGCGAAGTAATCGTTTTAATAACGTGGTTAATCGAAATAAGTGCTGTGTAATTTGTGGCGTTAAAATTTATTTAATATTAAAGTATTATTGTGGAGTTATCCTCATCAGCCACAATCAATATTTTAGAGTCCACTGTAAAGAAACATTCAATAGGGGCCTCCGCATCATTTCCTGGACTTTTTTTTTCTACACAATTATTAGAGAAGTAATTTTTCTTGGTAACGCGGTTCGGACTGAGTGCTGCGTAATAATCATTTGTAAATTCTTTTAAAATGATTGATTAAATGAAACAAAATTCATTTTCAAAATAAAAAATACATTTTAAAAATCTACCTCTTCGGTCATTTCGTGTATTTTATCAGATATTTCGTGTCCGTGGTCGATTGTTTGAGCTAAAAATAAAGACGGCTATAATAATCGATGTCGAGAAACGCGTTGTTGTCGTGTGAGAAACGTGATTCAAAATGGCCGCGTTGTCCTTAGCAACGACAGTTAAACAAGAGGAAGACACCGACTTTTTTTTTTATCCGTAAAAATCAATGTTTTTATTTTTGTTTAGCTCTATTTTTATTTATTTCGACAAAATTAAATTCTATTTTAATTATTTCGAGAAGTTTGTATTGTATATGTCTCGAGAATTTCATTCACGCGGGAAATAAAAAAAGCAGGATAAAAATATAAACTTGGCTTGTTGCTTTCAGAATGGGTGTTGTTTACAATGTCAGGAATAATAACAATTTTAGTTGCATCTTTTTTTTTCATTTTTTTTTTTTTCTTTTTGCGCAAAAATAAAATCAAGATTTTCTAACCAATAGAAAACACTCACAGCGAATATGAAAAATAGTAAAAAAACAAAACAAAAAAACTTTGGTTAAAAAAGAGATTGAGGAAAATGAAGATCAAGCGACAACAAGGCGCACCGTAAAAATGACTAGGATACTGTAGCGGACTTTCCATGAAACGACTGGGTAACCAAATTTGTTGTGCGTGCGTGTGAAGGGTGTTCGCCACAATTATTTATTTTTGAACAAGAGAAGGCGTGAAAAGAATTATGCCTTATTGGAGGTCGCTATCAAATTTGTGATAACCATGCAAATTACATTTGATGTGTAATAGCAAATGACAAAATACAAGACAGAAGATAAAGTTGAAAACATAATTGGATTTATTATTGAACTGAATATACATGTATTTGAACTGAAAGGTTAGACGGAGTTATGTCTCTTTGACTTGGTAAAATTGTATCTGAGCTCATATTGAATAAGTCGACTATTAGGATGTATAAGGATAGTGTAGCATGTTTGGACTGTATTGAACAAGTTAGATCGAGTTCAGAGGTAATACTTGCATGAATTATGTACAGTTCTTTTAACGTCTGACTGGATCAGTCGAGACGAGGGTTCCTTTGGGGTCACATTTTGACAGCGGTGTTGAGACGCACGAGTGAGAACCAAGAGGGAGCGTGACGAAAGAGAGCGAGAATCACTGGTGTTTTGGTTTTATAGAATGTTGTCTCACGTGACAGGATCAAACTGAATTGGCGCCTAAATAGATTTGTCGCGTGGGGGTGATTTGATTGGTCGAAACTGACCAATCAGCGAGCTAGATGAATGCTTGTTGATTACATTTGTAAGTATGATGTTGGTAAAATCGTAACAGGATGAGTGCATTTCCTAACAGGGGTTAACTGGGTGTCGTGGAAGATTCCACAATACTCAGTTAGGTTTAAAACCAAAACAATTTTAAAAGAAAAAGAAAAGAAAATTTTACTAAATATTAGGGATACACAAATTTGGTGGTTTATGCGCCCAGAAAAGGGGGTAATTGTCATCCTTTGACCTCTGTTTTGTTGGGTGGAACTCCATTAGCATTCCCTTTCCACGCTGCTCGGTCCCGCTTTGCCATCCCCAGATCCCCAATGTCCAACCCTGAGTACCGAGCTATTGTGCCTGGAAAAGTCAACTTTCATGAGAAGACACTGTCGGAGTTAGCTCCTCCTTAATTCCCTAATTGTCTACTAGGGGTCGCTCTCCCTACACTATAAATACTGGGCGACTTCTTGCCTCGTTCTCTTTTCTACTTTGCATTACAGCCGACACATTTAAAAATGTGATCTCTCGCAGAGATCTACATTTTGCCCACTTGTGGGAAAACTCCATGAAACACACATACACGTACGTACGAACATTCACCAAAATGTAAACTCTTTACGTCCACACACAAACACAAATGTTGATGTCTTTGTCACTTGTAAATTTGTTGTTTAATACATATATTTGTTGGCAAATATATATCGGTCTTGTTTGTTTTCTTTACATCTTCGGTTGGACTCAACTTGAGTCCAACATGTTCTTGTAGTTGGACCTTCTAGCAGGAATAAACAGCACGTGTTTCTAATTCAACAACACTCAAACCCACCTGGTCCTCTACAACACCTCCAGAAGGGTGTCATAGAAAGAGGGATGAAACGATCTCCCCGTCCACTCGGTGGCAGCGGTCGGCAAACTGCAATCGCTTTTTTTGTTTGAACTTAAGAGAGATTGGTCTTATTTCTCCGTAAAGTGGGTAATTAATTCCTGGAAAAGTAACTTATTTTTTCTAAAAATAAGTCTCAATTGTAGTTGTGGGGTAAAAGATCAAGTTTACAATCAATATCAATCAAATAATATAAAATATCACAAGAAAAATACCAGCGTATACAAAACAATGAACATTACAAGGAAGAAGGTACAATAACAGGGTTTCAGTGAGGTCGAATTCAGTTAAAAGGGTTTATTTACTCTGTGACATTGTCACTGACACCAAAGCAGGTGAAATTAGCCTCGTGTTTACGGAGATAAAAACATACTTGATAGGAAATAAAACGTACAGAAATAACTGGAAAGCATGGTAAATTGTATGTTAATTTCATACAATTTCTTTGTTTTTCATGTGTACTGGTTTGTGTATTTTTGGTTGTAAATGTTTCATGATACATGTAATGAGAGGAAGGAGTCACTTCGTATTACACGCCATGTTACAGAGATAAGTTGGACAAGTGTTGATTGCCCGAGGGTTCGCGACGAAGAGGTTGAATATAACGTTTTTTCACGGGATATCCGTATTTCCGGTAGGACTTTTTTTTTTTTGCATGCTGGGAGAGTTTTTATTATTTTTTATTTATTTTATTTTATTTATAATATTCATCATTATTATTACATATTTTATTTTTATTGATTTCTAATAATAATGTCCCTATAACTTTGAAGGTACAAAATGTTCTTAATAGTTCTTGTGATTTGATGTGAGTTGTCAAAGTTCGTGGCAGAATCCGTTCGTGCCTTCAGAGTTCAGAGTCTTTGACGTAGAGCTTTGTTTAGAGAACAGTACTTGTTATTTGTCGCGGAAACAATTATGTTCTTACAGTAGTCAGGGTGAAAAAAACAAACACTTAATTCTGTCGTAAAAGCAACAGTTTGATTGTCAAGTATTTATTGAAGAATGTGTTTCTTTGAGCCTACGCTCGGTCAGGTTTTCAGATGCTTTGGAAAGCATCGCGTCTCTCATTGGCCGGCGTTCGCAGCGTCTCCCACTCCCCTTGATGGTCGTATTGCAGGGATTTTTATAGCTAAAGGTCGGCTCCGAAAAACTTTGGCGGTCAGCACAAGCATTTCAGATTTCAACCGACTCGAGTAGCCACTAGTTAAAAAAATCACGTTTATCAAAACAGTTTATTGTAGTAGAAAAACATTTCTGTTTTTTGTTCCCTTTCCGTCACCTTCAATTGAAACTCCCCCCCCCCAAAAAAAAATCCACTCCTTGGTCAAGGATTTTTGCTCGCAGGATATTAAGGTTCAAGTTTCAGTAAATTATTTTATTACTTTCATCCTTTCCTACCGACAGCCGACTTTCTCCAAGCTACGACCAATATCCGCCTTATAAATTAGCATTTTTGTAACACCGAATATCAGAGGACTCACTCAGAAGCAAATAAACAAAAATATTGTATTTACATATAGCTTCACCACAGTTTCCAGTAAAGAAAATCACATCTAAATGACGCAAAAAATAAGAATAACACTGACATCTCATTTTAACAGATATACAGGGTGCGATGGATAAACTGTTATCTAAATGAGGTAAGAATTAAAATACCACTGACATCTCATTTTAACAGATATACAGGTTGCGATGGATAAACTGTTATCTAAATGAGGTAAGAATTAAAATACCACTGACATCTCATTTTAACAGATATACAGGTTGCGATGGATAAACTGTTATCTAAATGACGTAAGAATTAAAATAACAAAGACACCTCATTTTAACAGATATATTTAGCAAAATTACACAAAAATATTTTGAAATATTAAAGAGTAAACTTATTTGATAAAATCGCCATGGGCTTCAACTACAGCTTCCAGGCGACTTCGGAATCGACTGCAAATTGGTGAATGCAGCCATAATCTTTGCCTTCAGTTCATCTTTGGTGTTACAAGGAGTTTTGTTGGTCTCCACAGTTTCCAATAAAGAAAATCCTACCAATTATCCACACAACCATACTCTGACGCATGAATAAAATAATAGGAAAAAAAACTGAATGGCTGGGAAAATTAATTAAAACCGATAAATAAAATATTAATATTGAATAATAAAAAAAATTGAAAAAGAAATGCATTTTCCTATTATGCTAATAGTAAAGGAATCGGAAATATGATTACCTCATTTGGTTTCGTCAAGCGTCGTTAGGTGGCGTTGTTGAAGCCTATAAAAAGGCAAACATTTCCTGCCACAACCTCTTTCTTCTTTTTTCTCTAAGATGTAGTACCACAATTCAGCGCATGACTGATTTGAGCGCGATCATAGTGTAGAATCGGCCATATTTTTCCACTCACCCCCGTTAAAAATAGACTATTCCATAAGAGCTAGTTTCGACCAATCAACACCACACATTGCGAAACTCGCCTTATTATTGGTCGAGACGACCCCAGAATGGTTTTGCCGCCAAAAGTTGCAGGAGCCTGTTCCAACTTCTCAGAGTAAATAAAAGGACAAATTTCAGTCCAATTCACCAGTCAGTAATTCCCCTTCAGAGAGATTTCCACACAGATCCACGCATGTCTACATTTTGACTAAAGGACTTTTCGCGCGTCAACTTTCAACCTCTTTCTGTCTCTCTCTGAATTCATTGCACATTTCTAAAAAAAAAGTGTTATCTACACTACTAAACAGAAAACTGCAATTCAAGCATTAAGATAAAAAAAAATACAGTCCAGGGTAAATAACTCTGTCAAAACAAGAACAAACAAAAATCTCGCATTACATTACTTTAAAATTTATCCCTCGATAAATTTTCCTTAAATTTACATGTGAACATTTTCTATACAAAGGAACATTCCTGAACTGTAATTCATTAAGATACTTAATTCACATTTCGTCAAACATCCATATAACCAAAATTGAAACACAAGTTTTTCCAAATTGTAATGTAATTTAATTGTATATAAATGTTTAGTGTTTTTTTTTTCTAATTGAATTCACGACTACCGTTGTTTCTTTGTTCAATATTGCCTTGAGATTTGTTCAACTTGTATGTCTATGCTTAAAATTGTTGTGATTAATATGAAGAACATGCTTTTCACGCTTATCATCTCAAACCAAAAAACCTGATTTCACACTAATTTCATAGCAATCCCAACAAGAGTAACAATGCTTATACTGACTTACTCGAACTTTTGTAACAAGAAAAAGAAAACGGACATGCCATAATGGTGTTTAAATCTGCCAGTGATAAAGTAGAAACTTTTCATTAGTTGTTTCAATTCTGCGCATTTTAGCCATTATAGGATACAAATCCTATATCATTCCAACAAAATACTGAAAACACAAAGTAGATTTGCACACCCGCAAAATCGGATCAAAACGATTAAAAACATTTTTTTCGCAATAAGGTGTGAAATTAATTTTCTGACCAATGAGAGGAGGCGATTTCCTAAACTGAGAAAAAAAGTAACGAGCCAGTGTGAAAAAGAAGTCAGCCATAAATAGAGAGACTCAAATCAATCAGCGTCAGAAGGGCGCAGATATCAAAGAGGACATAGGACTGACAGTCAAGTCCATCACTGACTCAACCCGGCACTAAGAGCAGAAAGTGGGGTAGGAAAGCTGAATAACAGCAACAACAAATTTACAACTGACTCCAAAAACAATTCCACCCGATAAGTACATTTTCCTCTTATCTTTTATTTCTCATTCACACTCTCTTTTTCAACTTGAATTGATCGCCCCTTTTTCCTTTTTCACCAAACTCGGCGGATACAACAACAACAAGAAACAGACATTATTATCTCCGTTGAAAGACAGTGAACACATAAGTTTTTATTCAAATCACATTTATTTAAATGACCTAAAAAGCATTTATCTTTTATGCAAACAGGAGACATTAATATACAAATTTGTTTATTCTGTATGAATGTTATTAAATATACTATATTCTATTTTTCTACAAACATTCCTTATCGTGTTGTCTTTTCTTGAAATTTGCGTGTGTTTTGTGGACAGTGTATCCCGCATTAAATTCTCATTTTAATATGGGTATGCTGTACTCCACACCATTGTTATTTTAACTCACTTCTGAACCTAAAAAGAAAATGGATATACCGAGTAAGTTTGTTTCACGACAGTCACCATAAAAAGAATAAAGGTCCACAGTAGAAACTCAAGATTTTGTCTGCTTCTATCTTCATAGATAACTGTTGTGGGGCAGACCCCTTTTACACAAGATGGACTCGTCCAAAGTATACTTATACTGGCAGAGAGAATACCTGCAGGTTGAGATAAGTTGAGTCAGGGTGAGAGATACTGAGATACAGGGTGTTCACAGAGAGTTATACGAGAGTCCAGCGAGAGAGATAATTACGGCTTCACTTACAGAGACTTGTACATATACTTTCTACTAACCCGCATTCCTGGACTACTAATCTTCACTTCAAGTCTGTATTCTTACGTTTAATACACTTCGTTTTCTATCTCAATTACTGACGTTGTTTATTTATTTGTACAGGATTCCATTCCCGGAATCCACAACAATAACGATTGACATTGCATTGAAATTTTTGAAGATCAAAGTTGACTGGAAAGCAAGAAGCCGGAAGAGAGTGCGAGGTACGAAACTGTTAGAACATTACTTGCGGTTACGTCTATGTATTTCAACTACAAAATTGTAAATGCTGCTTTCTTTTTGCGTTGGGGTTATCAAATGTAATTACGCATTTATCTATTATACATTTAACGATTCAAGAAAAACAACGAGACTCCAATTGTGCATCAACAAATAAAATATATATTGAAACAATAACATACAAAACAAACATGAAATGATGTGTAGTAATTAAGGAAGAAAAAGTTGTTCCCCTTCAACTGAATTCTGATTAAGATTGAATGTTCGAAAGAATTTCTCTTGAATAAGAATGTTCAGGATTCTATGTTGAATAGAGTCTGGTGTTAGAATAGAATACAGTTAATTAAGAAGTGTGTTGTTTTGAGTAATGAATAGAATGCTGGTTCATGAACTTGGCTTGGTCACAGAGAGGAAGAAATGTGTAATGTGATACAAAAATCTGTGTCTGTGTGTGCGTTGTGAGTAAAGTCGTGGATTTGTGTAGACAGGCGTAAATTGCTGGACTCTACTCACTGTTGTGGAAAAATCGCTTGTTTTTAAAGCTGTTGGTAGGATCCCAGCGGGAAAAGTTGATTTAGCACAAAAATTTTTGCTTGGTTAAAATTCGACCAATCACTGATTTTGTAACAAAGACACATGTGAGCAAGTTCACGGTAGAAAAATTCAAAGTGGTGACTGCGATTGCTAAATTGTCTTATGGAAAGGCAGTATCGATTTACTAGCCAATCGCAGACGAATAAATTGTGGGCGTGGAAAGCGTAGCAGTCGCTCCAAAATGATGAGACCTAGCAACCAATCTAGTACTGCGCTTAAATTCATAAAGTGGAGGTACTAAAGAGGAAAGCTCACCATGAAAATATTTATAGGAAAAGCATAGCGAATCTACGTTACGGCGGCGGGAAAGTAAATGAAGCCGAGATGGCAAGTCAAGACCAATAATATTGCATGCGTTGTGTATGTCCATATAGGGATAGTATTATGATTATAAATAAATAAAATAGAATATATAATAATAATAATAATAATAATAATAATTACTCTTACCAATACTCTTACCGTACCAAACAAGCTGACGTAGACAAAAACTGCACCCACCAGTGGCTACGTAGTGCAGGGTTGAAAGCTGAAACTGAAGGTTTTATCATTGCTGCACAGGATCAATGCTTGTTAACTAGGAATTATCAAGCACATATACTAAAATACTGTGTTAGCCCAAAATGCAGATTCTGTGATAAATATCCAGAAACCATTGATCAGGTATCAGGTTGCACGATATTGGCACCCACTGAATATAAAACCCGGCATGACAGAGTGAGCCAATATCTGCACTGGAAAATTTGCAACTCCTACGGGAAGGAAACTGAAAGAAACTGGTACGAACACCACCCAGACCCGGTTACGGATATAGGACCTGTTACAATTCTATGGGACTACACAATACACACTGACAGAACAATCAAAGGCAACCGCCCAGGCATTGTTATTAAAGACCACAAACAAAATAAGTGCCTCCTTATTGATATGGCAGTCCCTGCAGACTGCAATGTATCTTTGAAGATATTCAAAAAGATGTCAAAATACAAGGACCATGAAATAGAAATCTCAAAAATGTGGCACATGGAACATCAACAATCTCTGTTGTAGTTGGAGCCCTTGTACTGGTTGGAAAAGATTCCAGTAGACTAATTGAAGGGATCCCTGGAAGTCCATGCCTCAAAGAGATACAAAAAATTGTTCTGACAAGTACAGCACATACTTTACGAAGGGCTTTATCTATGTAATAATTTATTTATTTTTGCAGTGGAAAGTGTCAGGATGCCATTTCTAACCTTAGGTTCCTGGGCGGGACCCGGAAAGAAATGTGTAAACGCCAGATATCAAAGAAAATAATAATAATAATAATAATAATAATAATAATAATAATAATAATAATAATAATAATGAAAATTATAAATAAAATAGAATAAAACAATAATATTTAAACTTTGTTTAAAATAAATTAAATAAAAATAATAAAAATACTCCCAGCATGCAACAAAAACTGTTCCTGTAGGAAATACTGACATCCAGCCAAAAGACGTTAAATTCAATCTCTTGGTACTGGCAACACGTGTTCAACTTTTCTGTAACATCATGAAACATTTACAACCAAAAATACAGACACCAGTAGACGTGAAAAAAATAAATTGTATGAAATTAACATAAAATTTACTACGTTTTCTTGTTATTTGTGTACGTTTTATTTCCTGTCAAGTATGTTTTTATCTCCGTGAACACAAGGCTAATTTCTGCTGCTTTGGTGTGAGTGAATGATGACCCCACACCCAAGAGTAAAACGACGATGAAAAGCTTTGTCAGCTGCACAAATAGTTTTATTAATATGAAAGTAATTTATCATATATTTGTGCAGTCTGTTCATAAAATGGGTTTAATAAGCAAAAAGCAAATTAATGTACAAAGAGCGTTTGCATCTGTGTCATTGTGACGCAGTTCACTTTTCACAGGGCCGACATTGATACTGGCCTCCATGAAAAAGGTTTGCCCACCCTTGTACCAAAACGTAGGCAATCATGGCTCTCCACAGATTCCGATTGTGTATTATCTGTGAATTGCTACGACATCAAGGGAAAGAAAGCGGAAAGGTTCTCCGTTTCTTTCTCTAAAGGTTTTATAGTCCTGGGTATGACAATAAACTACACCTGGCAGCAAGGCCTCTGATCGAGAGATTGGAGGTTTTGAGAAGCGAGGAACCACACTTAATTGCTGTTATTCCCAGGACCACTCTGGTCTGGAGTAGTAGCACATGTTAGGGTCACAGCTATGGGCAAATAGTGAACTCCCAAACGAAAATCAACAGTATATTTTTATAGTAACATGACCAACAATATATTTTTTATAGCAAACTAATAATAAATGCAACACTAAAAAAATATAAAAATACATTTTTATAGTAAAATTACCAACAATACATTTCATGATCTACAAGCTATAAATAAAAAAAAAATCATACATGTAATCTGAAATTAAAAAATTATGTACAAAATATCTGTTCACTATTAACATCATTCGGACTATTGTCCTCATCTTTGTTGCCATATTTATCACCCTTCAGTATCTGTCTATATTTCTGAAATGAGGTATTATGTACACTATTTACATTATTCGGACTATTGTCCTCATCTTTGTTGCCATATTTATCACCCTTCAGTATCTGTCTATATTTCTGAGATGAGGTATTATGTACACTATTTACATTATTCGGACTATTGTCCTCATCTTTGTTGCCATATTTATCACCCTTCAGTATCTGTCTATATTTCTGAGATGAGGTATTATGTACACTATTTACATTATTCGGACTATTGTCCTCATCTTTGTTGCCATATTTATCATCCTTCAGTATCTGTCTATATTTCTGAGATGAGGTATTATGTACACTATTTACATCATTCGGACTATTGTCTTCATCTTTGTTGCCATATTTATCACCCTTCAGTATCTGCCTATATTTCTGAGATGAGGTATTATGTACACTATTTACATTATTCGGACTATTGTCCTCATCTTTGTTGCCATATTTATCACGCTTCAGTATCTGTCTATATTTCTGAGATAAGATATTATGCGCACTATTTACATTATTCGAACCATTGTCCTCTTCTTTGTCGTCATATTTATCAACCTTCAGTATCTGCCTATATTTCTGAGATGAGGTGTTATGTACACTATTTACATTATTCGGACTATTGTCCTCATCTTTGTTGCCATATTTATCACCCTTCAGTATCTGTCTATATTTCTTAGATGAGGTATTATGTACACTATTTACATTATTCGGACTATTGTACTCATCTTTGTTGCATATTTATCACCCTTCAGTATCTGTCTATATTTCTGAGATGAGGTATTATGAACACTATTTACATTATTCGGACTATTGTCCTCATCTTTGTCGTCATATTTATCACCCTTCAGTATCTGCCTATATTTCTGAGATGAGGTATTATGCGCACTATTTACATTATTCGGACTATTGTCCTCATCTTTGTTGCCATATTTTATCACCCTTCAGTATCCGTCTATATTTCTGAGATGAGGTATTATGTACACTATTTACATTATTCGGACTATTGTCCTCATCTTTGTTGCCATATTTTATCACCCTTCAGTATCTGTCTATATTTCTGAGATGAGGTATTATGTATACTATTTACATTATTCGGACTATTGTCCTCATCTTTGTTGCCATATTTATCACCCTTCAGTATCTGTCTATATTTCTGAGATGAGGTATTATGCGCACTATTTACATTATTCGAACCATTGTCCTCTTCTTTGTCGTCATATTTATCACCCTTCAGTATCTGCCTATATTTCTGAGATGAGGTGTTATGTACACTATTTACATTATTCGGACTATTGTCCACATCTTTGTTGCCATATTTATCACCCTTCAGTATCTGTCTATATTTCTTAGATGAGGTATTATGCGCACTATTTACATTATTCGAACTATTGTCCTCATCTTTGTCGTCATATTTACCACCCTTCAGTATCTGTCTATATTTTGGGGATGAGGTATTATGTACACTATTTACATTATAGTCCGAATAATGTAGTGTACATTAGATCAGTAAAAAAAATATTTCTATGAAAATAAATTCTAGACTAATCCTAACCCTCATGAGAATTTTCAATCTCAGCTTATTAGATGTTGAAAAAGAATTTCCCACCCCCTACTTATTGCCACTCCCGCTTTTATTTAAGACTCAAGATTAGTAAAAAGAAAAAAGGTAAATTTGCTCTTTAACGCCCGCGCGCTAAATATCTCTTAAATTTTTCACAAATTGTCATAATTCCGTGTAATAAATGTTCATGCTGAACTCAAATTAACAATTGTGAAGAAACCTACCGTTTTGGTGTTATGGACAAAAAAAAAATCGGACTTCTTGTTGGTCATTCGTTCCCCATTACTGCCATAATGTTCAGTAATTTAGTGCTGAGTACTTCCGTTGGCGTAAGCATCAATTTTTGCCTATTTACTTCTTTTACAGACTTTCGGTGCAGAAAATCACTACCCACTACCGTAAAGAAATGTAATTTTTTTATTTTTTTTTGGTAAGTGTAGTTTTATTTATAACAAAAACAAATTAAATAATACAATAGAACCTTTTTTCCGTTTCGAATAGCAATGATAAATTAAAAGAACAAATTAAATAATACAATAAAGTATTTTTTATTAAATTAAAAGCGGACAAATTGAAAAAGAAAACATAATACAATAAACCCTTATTTCGTTTCAAGCATTTTTTTTATCTTGTAATTTTATTTTGTACATAATCATGCTCTTTACAAAGTGTTATGTTTAAGGGTTAATTTTAGGTTAGATGTTAGGGTTAGGAGGGGTTGGGTTCGATTTCTTTCTGTGTAGAAAAGGGGACAAATTAAAAATAATTAAATAATACAATCAACCCTTATTTTGTTTCTACTTTACCAAGTTTGTGCATTAATTATTGTTTGTTTTATTTTCAATTTTAAAATATAAAAAAAATGCTTTATTGTATTATTTAATTTGTTCTTTTAATTTGTCATTGCTATTCTATACCGAAAAAAAGGTTTTATTGTATTATTTAATTTGTTTTTCTTTAAAGTTTTCTGTTATAAATAAAACTACACTTATCAAAAAAAAATTGCTTTACGATAATGCGTAGTGATTTCAAAAAGAGATATAGCTGTAAAGAACTAAATAGGCCAAAATTTATTCTTACGCCAACGGAAGTACTTCGTACTGAATTTCTGAACATTATGGCAGTAATTGGGGACGAATGACCAACAAGACGTCCGATTTTTTCTTGTCGATAACTCCAAATCGGTAGGTTTCTTCATAATTTAATAATTGTTAATTTGGGTTCAGCATGTACATTTTCCACGGACTTATGACGATTTGGGAAAATTTTAAGAGATTTTTAGCGCGTGTGCGTTAAAAAGCAAATTTACCAAAAAAAAAAAAAATTAGAATATTTTCGTTGAAACTTCTAAATTCTAGACTAATCTTAGTCACCCGCAATTTTTAAGCTCCGCTTATTAGATCTTGAAAATAAATTCCCAACCCCATTCTCATTCTTAACCCCGCTTTTATTCAAAACTTTCGATTAATAAAAAAAAAATAAAATAAAAAAATTAAGTCCATCGCTACCAAATATGGAGAGAATCGTGACAAAATGACCCGTTATCGCAAAATAATGCTCTTTTTTTCTTCATATTCTGGAGACGTGAATGAGATTACTTGCTTATAGCAGATAAATAATTAGTTTAAAAGACAAAGATGAAAAACAAATGAAGCCTCGAATGTTTTAGTTTCTCTGGAGACGTCTCCGTGTTCAGATGGAAAGTTAATGAGCAAGCAAACTCACTTCGACATTACATTCCTTCAAGTAACCAGACGACTAATAAGAAGATAAGAGTTTTTTTCTATTTTTTTTTTTTTTTTTTTGTTCGGTTGGTAGTGCCCTCTGGAGACAGGTATCTGGCTGAACCAGGTTCTATTTCTGGCTCTTGTGATAACTAGCAGGCTTTGCTTTTGCCCATCCTTGTCCTCTTGATTAAATATGCGGCAAATCTTCGAATCAGTGTTCTTATAGTTTTGTATTAGAGAAAGTCTTTTTATGAATTGTTGACAGCAGTGGCGAACTGCGTCTAAAAACATTAGTTGCCTACAACTACAATGCTATCATTTTATTTTCATCGCGAATAAATAACATTTTTTAAAAAATACCGTATATACTCGTGCCGTGTATATATTTTCATGTCTACATTTTAAGATAGACATGACTTTAGATGTCAAAATTATTCAATGGGGAATAGAATTTTTAATTATTTTTTTTTTCTTTTAGTTTAATTTTCAGGAAATATCGAATGTAGAAAGAAAATACAAAAGAACAAAGTTTTTAAGGAGCTTAATTCTTGTTGTAGATTTTAACAAAGAAAAAAATACTGAGCTGTTACGTGACATCTCTCCTTCTTTACGGCAGCGAATGTTGCACGATTTCCTCAAGGATGAAGAAGAGATTCGAGGCGACGAACATGTGGTTCTACAGAAGGATGCTAATGATGTCATGGACCGAGCCTGTGAGCAACGATGAAATCTTAGATAGGATGCAAACAAGGAGGAGGCTTATACTTAACATCAGGAAGAGGCAGCTGAAGTTTCTGGGACACATAATGAGGAAGGAGGGCTTGGAGAATCTGATACTCACGGGTCGAATAGAGAGAACGAGAGACAAGGGAAAACAACGCATGAGATACCTAGCGAGCTTAAGCAAGTGGATGACAGAACGTGGTCTGGGGGAGGAAGCAGAGGGAAGGTGCTTGCTGAGAGATGCAAGGGATAGAGGGAGGTGGAGAGCCATGATCGCCCACGTCCTGGAAGGACATGGCACATAAAAAGAAAAAATATTCTAACAACCTCCGCGTGTAATTCCTTTCCATTTTTATGTTGAGAATGTTCAGCTTCTCTTTTACCGTATCCAAGTTGTCAGCATCATTGACAATCTCATACATTGGTCGGATTAGGTAACTAAAGCCGTGGATAAGGCAGGGACCCCATTTCACTACATCTCTAGGTTTTAAATTCAAATCGTTGTGACCGATATTAAAACATCTGCCAATTCCTCAGAACATACCGTATATACTTGTGTAAAAGTTGACTTCATGAATAGTGTGACCCCTGAAGTTAAATGAATTTAATGAAAAACCTGATTTTTTTTCCATATATCTTGTGTATAATGCGACCCCTGCTTCTGAGCAAAATTGCTTGGCCTACTGTAGTCAAATATTGCCGTACTAGGCATCATCCTGGATATATTTTATAGCAAATTAATGGCCTTCATTCTTTTTTGTACAAAGCTGATCCAAAATGGTGAGAAAAACCAATTACTGTAAAATATCTGATATGAAAATTTAGATATCGTTCTTTTAATTCATGCCTGATTTTTTTAACCTCTTCAAAAATATTAAATGTGTCTAGTGCGTCTCCAACCGTATTTATATATATATATATATATATATATATATATATATATATATATATATATATATATATATATATATAAACTTATATATAAATAATTACATGAGGCAACAAACTAGTAGTTATAATTAGACTAATTTTGTCAACCCATAGGTGATTGTGACGGTTCTTTAATAAAAGTGAACAAAGCATGTTTTTGATGTTTAAATTCTAAGTGACATGACTTTAGATGACAAAATTATTCAATGGGAAATAGAATTTTTAATTATTTTTTTCTTTTAGTTTAATTTTCAGGAAATATTGAATATAGAAAGAAACAAAAGAATAGTTTTTAAGGAGATTAATTCTTGTAGATTTTAACAACCTCCGCATGTAATTCCTTTCCATTTTTATGTTGAGAATGTTCAGCTTCTCTTTTGCCGTATCCAAGTTGTCAGCATCATTGACAATCTCATACATTGGTCGGATTAGGTAACTAAAGCCGTGGATAAGGCAGGGACCCCATTTCACTACATCTCTAGGTTTTAAATTCAAATCGTTGTGACCGATATTAAAACATCTGCCAATTCCTCAGAACACACCGTATATACTTGTGTAAAAGCCAACTTCATGAATAGTGTGAGCCCTGAATTTTTTCATGAAAAACCTGATTTTTTTCTTTATATAGCTTGTGTATAATGCGACCCGAGAAAAATGGTGAGAAAAACCACTTGTCTGATATGAAGTTTTAGATACCTAGGATTAAGTTTCCAGGAAAATAATTTTCTGATAAATCTTGCATAATAAATAAAAACGTGGTTTTGAATAAATAGGGAGTTTCTAATTTTTTGATTTAATAAGGGGGTTGGAAAATTCTCAAGAAGCTTACGATTGGGTTTTGAAAAATATAAATGTCGCTCGCGCGCGCACACACACACACACACACACACACATATATATATATATATTCAAGTCATTATTCAGTCTACACCAGGGTTGAATAAGACTGACGAATTATACTTTCGTCGGTCGAAATAAGTTTATTGCCCATATGAGGTGATTTGGGATTTTATTATGTATCAATTTTACATATATATATATGATGAAAATGTGGAAAGACAAAACAAAATCCGAATATGTGAGTTTACTGCTTTTTATTTTGTTTATGTTTTTTGTTTTTCTGTCGACGTCAGACGTTTCGGTCAAATAGACCTTCTTCAGGACATGGTTAATGGAGACATATTTATATTAAATTTAAGTTAAATGAAGAGACGATATATACAGGACTAGTCAGAAACAGAAAAACTGAAATTCTAAAGTCAGAGTATTCTTTCTTGGATTCGCATACGCTGGCGCCGCGTGGCCGGCGCTGCGAAAACCTACTCCCAGGGAAGAGATTTTATCCTAAGTGGAAAGGGGGGAACCTATTTAAAACTATAGCTTATCGGTACATTTGTCAAGCATTAATTTTGCTAGGAATGTTGATATATTAAAGAAACCCTGTCTGGTGTTTATTGTACGTGAGGTGGATATCATGCCAGCCTCGTAAATCTGCCTAAGGTTTTTATTGTGGATATATTTTAAAATCTTCAGAGTCGAAATCAATTGCGTTTATCAGGTACCGTGCAGAGACTGCAACTTGAGTTATGTAGGCGAGACAGGGAGGTCCTTAAAATCTCGCATTTCCGAACATAAACGAGATATTCGCCTCGGTAATTTAAGTAGTGCTTTGTTTGTCACAATACAAATTTTCAAATTTAAAAAAATTCAACCTCAGCGTTGCGTCTGCACGTTCCAAAATTATTCTTACATTTAACAATATCTCATTGCCAAAAAAACTCTCTTTCGGACCGCACTATCTTTCGATGTCGCATTACTACTCGGAATTTAACAAAAAAAACACACTGAAATGTCTACCTGAAGATGGTCGTTCGGAACGACTGAAAGCCCGGCTCGTAGAAAAAATAAGACCTGATAAACCCGGAATTTATGAACAAGGATCACACCATTCATTAACAGATTCGAAGTTGGTTGTAATTTATTAGTAAATATTGTTTGTGAGAGTGATTCTCGCCATATAATTAGCTTCAGTATTTGTTTTTCGCTTGAATGATTTACGTTATATATATATATATATATATATATATATATATATATATATATATATATATATATATATATATATATATATAAACACGCTAAAATTCACCTTCATCCGCGCCGACGGCTTAGTGGGAGAAGTTCCGACTGACGCAGATTTAGTCGGGTTTCGATCCTAGCTAGAGGCAACTGGACGTCTAGCCACACTGATGAGCTGTGAAACAGTCTGTCTGTGGATGACAAAAATATATATAGAGAGAAAGAGAGATTTTCCGAGCGTAGCTGGGATATCGCACAAGACCGGAAGTAAGAGGCACCCAGTGAGGAACGAACTCACTACTCAGTCATAATTGTTCTAGCGAGGCAAGCTTGCTAACCATTACACCACCTCGAGTTGCATATATATATATATATATATATATATATATATATATATATATATATATATATATATATATATATATATATATATATATATATATATATATATATATATATATATATATATATATATATATATATATATATATATATATATATATATATATATATATCACACTTGATAAGACACCAGAAGTGTTGAAACAAAATGGCTATTTTTCTAGTGATTTTATAACATATTTATGTTATAATTTTCGAATAAATAATTATACTTGCTCTACTCCGTATTGAACACTCTTTTAAGAATAGTATTTGTTGGTTATTGGAATTTATTCCGTATACACCAATCCTATACTTGGTTATATATATATATATATATATATATATATATATATATATATACACACACACACACACACACAGTGACACTAAATGTTTATTGTATGAACTTCAACGCATTAATTAATGCTATTTTGCATTTCTACCAATTTCCGATCACCTCCCTTATATTGGGGCGCTTGTTTTGAAAAAATTTCCATAAACACTTCAGATAAATTAAAAAATTTTAAAATAATTATAACTGAGCGCGTTCACGCGTGTGTTTAAATATCACCATCACAACGAAATGTAGATTTTATCACAATTACAATTAGTTTGTCTTCGTAATTTATCCCTGAGGATGTTCTTGAAGGAGATCGAAAGTACTTGGTTGGGAAACAAACTACGGAGCCTTCCTTGATGAATTTCATATTAGCATAAAAAAACTGATTAGAGAACTGGAAAGGTTTAGTATAAAAATAGACATAGTATGTCTACATTATTGAATGAAACATGTTTGAATGAAGATATGCTACCTAAAACTACATATATATATATATATATATATATATATATATATATATATATATATATATATATATAGTATAAAGACGTCCGGAGAATTTACAGCAGGACGTCGTTTTTGATGGATGATACATTTTTTCAAAGAGGGGTCTTGACAAACACTGGAAATAATAAGGTAAGTCCCATTGTTTGTGGACTTGAATGACATTCGCCATCAGTTGAAATACAGTTCAATATGGCGCCTTGATTACGGTGATTACGCTGTCTCAAACAGAAAGGCGCGTAAAGGTCGCCATTTTTTAATTTTTTTTTTACAGATGTTAATCATGGTTAGCTTTTTAGTTGGGGTTCTAGTTAAGTTGAAGATTGATGGAAAATGTTACTCGTCAGTACGACAGACATACGAACAAGAGTAGAAAGAGAAAAATAAAATTCACAATTAAACTTGGTGTGACACCAAGAAAGAGTTGGTAAATCAATTTTACTTTTAAATACATTGTTTGCACTGCAAAAAGGAAAATGGCAATAGAAATGAAAGCGATTAAGAAAGGGATTGTCAGTGGTCAAGAATTAAGGCAATAATTACTAATAGAATAGGGCGATTATATGTATGAAGTAAATACATTGCTAAAGATTTATCTATAAAATGTATTGAAAAACAGAAAGAAAGGGATTGTCAGTGATCAGGCATGAACGCAAGAATTACTAATCGAAGAGCCATTTTATATGTATGATGTAAATGCATTGCTAATGATTTTTCTATAAAAATGCATTGAAAATCAGGAAGAAAGGGATTGTCAGGGGTCAGGAATGAATGCAAGCATTACTGATAGAATAGGGCTATTATATGTATAATGGAAATGCATTGCTAATGATTTTACTATAAAAATGCATTGAAAATCAGGAAGAAAGGGATTGTCAGTGGTCAGGAATGAATGCTGGCATTACTGATAGAATAGGGCTATTATATGTATAATGGAAATGCATTGCTAATGATTTTACTATAGGAATGCATTGAAAATCAGGAAGAAAGGGATTGTCAGTGGCCAGGAATGAATGCAAGCATTACTGATAGAATAGGGCTATTATATGTATAATGTAAATGCATTGCTAATGATTTTACTATAAAAATGCATTGAAAATAAGGAAGAAAGGGATTGTCAGTGGTCAGGAATAAATGAAAGCATTACTGATAGAATAGGGCTATTATATGTATAATGTAAATGCATTGCTAATGATTTTTCTATAAAAATGCATTGAAATCAGGAAGGAGGGGATTGTCAGTGGTCAGGAATGAATGCAAGCATTACTGATGCAATAAGGCTATTATATGAAATAAAGTTTCTTAAGCTGTAAGCATTTTCATCAAACTACTAAAAGTCCCCTCTTGTTTATACCTACGTAAATTCTAGGTAACTTTTCCTTCTCTCTTGTTGGTTGCATATTGTACAACTCGCACTTCCAATATCGTGAATATATTACATGTGCAGGACTTGCCGTTATTGTAAGATCTTTTGGATGTTTTGAATAAGTTGTCAGTATTATTTTTACGGATGAATCCGATAAGCCTCTTACGACTGATGACTGCTTTCTCTGACTCTCCTGCAAAGAAGGAAAACAGAGGCAAAAAAAGATGGAGGAATTATTTCACAGCAAACGAAATATTTCCACAGGGAAGATGGCGAATGGTGTTAAATGTTGCATTCGCTTGACAAATGTCTTTTCTTGCTGAAACAGACTAATTGTTTTCTCGAAATTGTAGCTGAAAAAAAAACGGGAAAAAATGAATACATTTTATCCGCAGGTTTAAGTTAAAGTTCCTAGGGGAATTCCTAAGATGGTCGACGTGAATTGAACTTATATTTTTTTGTATTCAATCACTAGTTTTAAAGTCAGTGCTTATTTATAGCGAGTTAAAATCGTTCTTTTGGCAAACTCCATTGACCCTGAAATTGTAAAGTCAAATTTCACTTTGTAAGGATTATTTTCAATAGTTTTTTTCCCTTTGTCTTATGTTATATGTAAATTTTAAAGGTCAAGGTTCAAATCTTGGTTAATTCCTTCACTTTCTCTGTCTGAAAATACTATTATTTTCCATAAATACTTTCATGGTAAATCTTCTGATGAACTCTCCCTGTGGTACATAGAGTCTATGAATTTAAGCGCAGTACTGGATTGGCGGCAAGGTCTCATCATTTTACAGTCGAAATGATTAGATGTAACCGTAAGTTCTATTCTAACTGTTTCTTTCATCGCACTTCTCGCTAGTGGAACTCTCTTCCCGTTTCCTCCTTTCCAGCGTCCTGGGTATGACGATAAACTACATCCACGCCCTGAGTAAGACGATAAACTACGTCCAACAGCAAGGCCTCTGATCAGGAGGTTTTGAGGAGCGTGAAACCACCTCTTAATTGCTGGTGTTCCCAGGTCCACCCTGATCCAGGGTGGTAGCATCTGCTGGGGTCCCAGCTATGGGCAAATAGTTAACCCCAAAACTGAGGTAAAAAGCATTATAAAATATTACCAACAGTACGTTTTTGAAGAAAAGAAAAGAAAACTATTACCAGCAATATGTTTTTGAAAAAGTATTATTACCTGCTATACGTTTTTGAAAAAATATTATCAGCTATACGTTTTTGAAAAAATAATATTACCAGCTATAAGTTTTTGAGGAAAAAATATTAAGAGAAATAGATTTTTGACAAAACAAAAATATTACCAGGAAAAAAAAAGTTCTCGGCATTAAATGACCCATTGAGGTTGATATGCCGTAAAACAAACCAAACCAAACCAAACCTCTTTTCCAACCAAGTTTGATCTTCCATAATTAAAATGCAATATCAATCGTTATCTTCTGTCCTCTTAAATGATGTCCTTTTATCGTTCGCTCTGCTTAATAATGTTTTCCTCATATGCTTTCACAGTCAGTAACCCCCTGCGTCTTAGTGGCTCTGTTGCCTTGGTTAGAGTGAGATAATTTTTAAAAAGATGAGTAGACAGCGCACTCCAGATTTAAGTAGTTGCCAATGTAGGAGGATATTTCTGAATTAAGAAAATGCAGAGAAGACTACGAAAAAGAAAATCTCCATCTTCCCCAAGAAGTTCACAGAAAATAAAAGGAAATAATGGAGAACCATGATAAACGGACATGGTATTAAAAGAATGACTGGTTGTCACTGATTAAACAAATAAAACACAAAGCGAAATAGCAAGAAAGACGATAAAACAAAGCAAGGATACCCGACGTTGCGCAAACCAAATCATCTTTCTTTGTTTTGCTGTGCTATGCAGTCGTTCCTGTCTGAGACGTTTGCGTCATCCGTAAAATGGATTTAACGAAATTCTCGTAATTAAGACAGTTCCATTGAAATATTGTCTATTGATTTGTTTTCTACGGTTTATCAACCCTTTGTAAGTAGGTCCGGATTAAGGTCCGGCATAATCCACTTCACACCAAAATCACCTATCAACCAATCAACACTCTAGTTTCAGAAAACTTCTCATTGGCTCAAAGGCTTAGAACTGTAGCAAATTTACGCGAAAATGCCTTTTCGCGCTCAATTCGCTGGAGCCTACTTTTTTGACCAGTAACTTATAAATAGAAATTCTGAGTCACCTCAAACAGTCAGACTTTCACCCCTGGAGAGATGCCAAACTAATCCACGCAAGTCAAAACCTTGACCAACTACACTTTTACCGTGCAAATTACTCTGACTCAACAAAACCACAAGCACGCTCTCTGTCAGGAACACTTTCTAGCAATCACTTACAATACTTAAAAAGTGATATTTACTCACTACCTAATAAGTATTAGTAAACAATCAATCAAACTTCCAAACAACTAAAGGTACGCAACTCCTACCAATTTTGAACAATAACTCAAACAAATTCACGCACACACACTATTAATTGAACCCGCACAAAGGACAATTTCGTACATAACTAAACACTTAGTTTAATTTCATGAACAAATCTTAATAATTTCAAACACGCTGAAACATCCACAATAATATTCTACACAACCTAATTCATCTATTCTTATTTATCTATAAATATTCAACCCAATTGTATTTCGTGAATTGTATATAAACCAATGTTATTGTTGCACTTTTAATGTTTGTCTTCACTTTTCAATTTTCTTGCATCATTTGCTTCCAATATTCTTCTTTAAATTGTTATGGACGAATGTTTTAGAACACCGACACCGAAAATCCTTCTGATAACTTAAAAATACATTCACCAGTGTGCAACAGGTTGACCATCAGTTCCAACCCAGAACAACACCAACCAAGAAAGAAACAATCACAGCTGTACAGCCACTATCAAATGAGCCATGACCAGATTCTAACAGAACTGTGACCGGAAATGATCGTCTCATCAACAAACCAGCGTGTTACAGAATTGCATAAAAATATGGCTAGAATAATGCCAAACGAACATAAAGGAAGCCTACCTTTGTTCTCAACATCAAATCCTATTAAGTTAATTAGTAATACTAAGTTATTCAAGAGAGGAGATGTGTTATATTGAGTAAATACAATCCTCATTATCTCCCTTAGCTCATTCCCTTATTAACCAATCAGAATGTCAATAAAGATTCGCCGCAGATCAGTTATCCCTAATTCATAATGGTGGCCTGTTGATTCAAATGTTAACCGTGTTCGACTTATTTCTTTAGATGTGTACATCATCATATCAGTATCTGTCTATATTTCTGAGATGAGGTATTAAGTACACTATTTACATTATTCGGACTATTGTCCTCATCTTTGTCGCCATATTTATCACCCTTCAGTATCTGTCTATATTTCTGAGATGAGGTATTATGTACACTATTTTACATTATTCAGACTATTGTCCTCATCTTTGTTGCCATATTTATCACCTTTCAGTATCTCTCTATATTTCTGAGATGAGGTATTATGTACACTATTTACATTATTTGGACTATTGTCCTCATCTTTGTTGCCATATTTATCACCCTTCAGTATCTGTCTATATTTCTGAGATGAGGTATTATGTACACTATCTACATTATTCGGACTATTGTCCTCATCTTTGTTGTCATATTATCACAACGTTCCGGCCGTTGTACACTCCGGCGTTCTTCAGGTGATTGAACTGAACCCTTTATTTCGCTCGCTGGGGTAGACTGTTCTAGTTCCACTTGCCATGTCTAATGGATGTCAGTTATCAGTTATCTCCTGTTAATTCCCCTCTCTAAGTTCTCCACCGCCTTAACCAGGTATTGAACTCACACTCTCTGGGTCTTGTCACTGGATCTAACTAACGCCTTTATCCACTATGCCATGTGTCATTGAAGAATAATGTAAATAGTCTACAGCATCATATCATTGCAATTTCAGTGATGTCATAAGCAACTGCTTATTTTGCTTATTGGTTAATCCAACCCTGTTTTTAGGTTTAGGACAAGCCAGAAAATATTTTTAGATTGTAAGAATGTTTTTTGTTTGTTTGTTTTCGGAAATAATAATGGTTTATTGATACAAGTCTTACTAATTAACCCATAGCTGGGAGAGAAGAGGGGGATGCATACCTAATCCTAATTTGATAAACAAACAAGAAATTGTGATGTGGATATAAAGAGGGGGATCAATATCAGAATCACCATATAAACTGATCTCTCATTTTGTGGCCACAGTAGTTTCTATGCATTTATATTCCAGTGAATGTAAATGAATCTAAAATACATGCCAAGAAGAAATTATAATGTGGATATAAAGTGAGTGATCAATTTTATATTACAATCAATGTATAAACAGATCCCTCACTTTGTAGCCACTGTAGTTTCTATGCATTTATATTCCAGAGAATGTAAATAAATCTAAAAGACATGCCTACAAAAAAAATTATAATGTGTATATAAAATGGGGATCAATTCTATATTACAATCAATATATAAACTGATCCCTCACTTTTTGGTCACTAGTTTCTATACATTTATATTCCAGAGAATGTAAATAAATATAAAAGTCATGCCTGTTTAACGAATCAGTATTTCATTGATTCTTTTTCTACGGCTCGTCAACCCTTTGCAAGTTAATCAAAGCTAGAAAATATCTTTTTGGATTGAATGATGATTTAGAGATACAAGTCTTACTAATTAATCCATAGCTTGGAGGAGAAGAAGTGGATTAATATCTTTCCTATTGCTATTTGCGCGTAAGTGAATATAACGGACCCAACTGGAATTGGAACTCGGCCCTCCGATTAACAATTCCAAGCCATTATCCATTACAGCACACGCACAAATTAGTTTACAGCTTCTGGTATTCCCAAGCGCTCAAACATCCAGCTACTGACCAGGTTCGATGATGCTTAACTTCGGTGATCGTGAGGGAACCTTTACACCACCCGCATATCCCAACTTACGGTACCTGATATTCCAAAAGGGATTACCCATCTAAGTACTGACCAGGCACGAGGTTGCTTAACTTCATAGATCGTGAGGGAATTGGTGTTCCAATGTGATGCGACCGTAAACTTTTACACCAATTGCTCATCGAAGCTTACAGTACCTGGTATGCCCAAGCGGTCACCAACCTAGGTACTGACCAGGCTCGTGGTTGATTAACTTCGGTGATCGTATGGGAACCGGTGTTTCAATGCAATATGACCGTAAGCTGTTACACCACCCGCACATCCAAGCTTACAGCACCTAGTATTCCCAAGTGGTCACCCACCTAGATACTGACCAGGCACGAGGTTGCTTAACTTCGGTGATCGTGTGGGAAGAAGTGTTTCAACGCGATATGGCCGTAAGCCGTTACACCATCCAGCAAATCCAAGGTTACAGCACCTAGTATTCCCAAGTGGTCACCCACCTAGATACTGACCAGGCACGAGGTTGGTTAACTTCGGTGATCGTGTGGGAACCGGTGTTTCAACGTGATGTGGCCGTAAGCCGTTAGACCACCCACACATCCAAGCTGACAGCACCTGGTATTCCCAAGCGATCACCAATCTTGGTACTGACCAGGCTCGATGTTGCTTAACTTCGGTGAACGTACATGAACCGGTATTTCAACCTGATATGGTCGTAAGCCATACTACTCACACATCCAAGCTTACAGCACCTGGTATTCCCAAGCGGTCACCCATCTAGGTATTGACCAGGTACAAGGTTGCTTAACTTCGGTGATTGTGCGGAACCGGTGTTTCAACGTGATGTTTCCGTAAGTCATTTAGACTACACGTACATCAACGCTTCCAGCGCGCGCGCGAGTGTGTGTGTATATATATATATATATATATATATAAAGACTTTTTTATGTTTAACATTCTTTTTATAGATACAAGAATTTAAGTAAATGCTCTGTTTATCATAAACAGTATTAAATTACATTTACCGGCCTGAATGTCAGAGAAATTTTCATAGAAATTATTCGTCCTCAGGCTATATGACGGTTCCGTATAAGATACAGGTTCGAATCCTGTCTGAGGACGAATATTGGCATTCATTATATAGATTGGTTTATTTTCATCAAATTTTATTTTGAACGGTATAAAGTTCAGTACAATGTTAAAATTCTACGTTTTGCATATTTTTCTTCCAATCTATCACAGATTCCGAACTCATCACCATTGGTATAACAATTTCTATAGTTTCAGCATCTACTGAAGCATGACGTCCTTGAACACTTCGTCACCATCTCTGCACTTGTGCCACGGACTGCCGCACTTCATAACGGGATGCTAGCAGAGCACGCTCATGCAGTGCCAGGCGTTGTGCCATTCTGGGCCACACTTGTCATTTTGGAATAAAAACAGAATTTAGGATTTAAATTCTACCATTTTAGGGATCAAAATATTTTTTTTCATGAAAATAGCGTGAGATTAAGAAAAGTTATATGTAATTTTCAGTAGGGTGTTTCTTTTCATACACTTTGTACAGCATGTTAGATTATTAAAATCTCTATTTGTTACTGTTAAGGGGTCTCCCCTTTTTACACAAATGGACTCACCCAAGGTATGCATATACTAACGCCAGTGAATACCCGTGGAGTAGTATTAGAGGAGGGTAGCACAAGAGTCATCGTCACGAGCACCTAGACTCAGTAAGGAGTCATACCGCGATACTTCAATACCAAGACTGTATATATATTATTGCTACTAACCCGCATTCCTGGATCTACTAACCCGTATTACCAGTTTGTATTATTACGTTAATACATTTATTTTCCTTATCTATTCCTGGCGTTTGTTATTCATTGATATCGGATTCATCTCGGAATCCGCAACAGTTACATTTTCAGAACATATGTTATTCAATTTACCTGGTGGAGCATAAAGCCCTCAATACAACGTTATCACTCTGTCCTGTCTGCAGCTGCCCTCTCATGCGTCACCCCAGGATCTCCAGATTATTGCTTTCCTCTCTTTCTCCATGGTCCTTCGCCATGTCGTTCTTGTTTTGTTTTTTTTCCTTCTCATTTTGCTTTCAGATGCCCAAGTCAGTGCCACGTTGCATTATTTGTTTAGATCTTGCCTTAAAACAACGGTTGGCAACTGCCGGTCCACATCCGGCCCACGAAAGATTTTTGTTCGACCCGCCAACTTAATACCGAGACATTAATTATCGAAATAATTTGTGGTGCAAGTGACAGAGAATTATCAGTTAGAGTTAATTGACTTACGATACGACGAATTTTGGATATCAAAATTTCATTCCGAATCCACTGCCGACTTCTACAAGAAATGAGTTTTGCCAAATGGAAAATCTAAAAATCTAAAAGCCTATTGAATGATACGAACATGATGGTATCATTATTTGGAAGTGCATATGCTTGTGAATAATTTTTTTTTTCGAAAATGAAATCTACTAAAAGCCGTTTAAGAACAAGTTTGGGTGATGACCACCTGGATGATGTTTTGCTCCTGTCATTGACAAATAATTCACCTGATGTGGAGAAATTATCAAACAATAAATAAAAACAAACGCCTCGTTAAATAATTTGCCATTTCTAACTGTATTTCGTTTGTCGTAAGGAATTTGTATTTTTTGTTGGTTGTGTAAATTACTATATAAATCTGCTACTAGAGATTTTCGGTTCGATTTCATAAAGTGATTTCGACCAGGGGTCGGCAACCCCCGGTCCCCGAGCCGCATCCGGGCCCCGAAGGATTTTTGTCCACCCCGCCAACTTAACAACTGGACATTAATTATCTAATTAATTTGTTGAGTAAGCAGCAGAAAAACATCAGTTGGTGTTCTACTAGGCTGGCATCTCGCTCTCACCCTTTCACTGTCGAAACTGTTAAATGTAGCCATCTCTTCTACTCCAATAGTTTCATGTCTCGCACCTCTCGCCTGTGGAACTCCCTCCACTTTTCCTGTTTCCCTGATAGCTATAATCTCCAATTATTCAAAGGTAATATCAATGGACGTCTCCAGATGCCTTGATCTATCCCCTATCCTTCTCTTCATCTTTTCCTCTATCACCCCTATTTGCTCTCGCTTCAACTCTCTGTAACCGTTTGGGTACTAGTGGCTTCCCGCTTTCCTTGGGGTGAAACAAACAAAAAAAAAAAAAAAAACTTGCTTAAAAGGAAAATTCTCGAGAGTGCCTCCATTGAATCTTATCAAAATATAAATCTAAGACCCGGATTCTTTTCAATATCTCCACCCCTGAAAAAATTACTACTTACTCAAGCCAACTATAAAAATGTTGAGAAATTAAAAATTCATAACCTGATGTTATAATATATACAACACATAAATCAATCCCAAACTAAAATAATTTAAATACTAATTTACATTATAAAAAAAGAACATCATTTACTCACCTTCGTTTATTAGACATTGAATTCGTGTCCTCCATAGCTTGCCTAGACCTTTCGGCTGACCCGATGAATATTTATGAGCATTCTTAAATTTAAAAATTTTGAAACACCAATAGCATTTTTGTTCGTGTATATAAATGCTCGTTAAAAAATAAAATCTTTTCATTAGCCTTGATGAATTCCCTCAAAGGACGAAACGCGTCGATCAGGATAAAGTTTCCTTTTGTTTTGATTCATCGTGATAATTGTTTATTTAATATGCAATATGATTCACTCATAATATTTAAGTAAATGCTCTGTTTTATAATAAACAGTATTAACAACATTTACCGGCCTGAATATTTGTATATGTGTGACGTCATTTGTTTACATTTGGATACGCATTGAGCAGATATGATTGTACGTGAGAGATTCATGGAATATTGAAGTTTAAAAGCAGTAAAATCGACCTTCATAATCGAACAATCCTCCGTGGCTCGATCAGTTAAGGCACGTCAGGCTATACGACGGTTCCGTATAGGATACAGGTTCGATTCCTGTCGGAGGGCGAATATTTTCTATGTTAATTTCTCGGACATTCAGGCCGGTAAATGTTATTAACTGTTTCTTATAAAACAGAGCATTTATCTATAAAAAGAAATATATATATATATATATATATATATATATATATATATATATATAAACCCATGGAAGATGTAATGCAGAGAGCTCAAGAGCAAATATTCAAAAACAGGCAACCTTAAGGATCCATTGATTACATTTTATTTCTCCAGGAAGGTGTTTTTTTCCTGGTTCCTCAGATCACATTTCAAGCATATATCGCTGCCTGACGATTGCGTCTAGCATGAAACAGACTGTCGCCTCTAAGCGTTGACTTCTATGTTCACTTTTATATTTACACACGCTCTATCTCTGATATTGACCACTTTATCCCATAAATATAGCACACCTTAAGACTATATTTATTCATATATATATATATATATATATATATATATATATATATATATATATATATATATATGTGTGTGTGTGTGTGTGTGTGTGTATTTAGGTAGCAATCCTTCTTTCATGTACATTTCATTAAAAATGACTGACAAGATGCTTTTATTTAGTTTTTTATATAATTTCTCGTGCGATCTAATAATGTTTTTCTTTTCAGATGATAAATTATATAAAAACTGTCCGAATGTTCTTTTTATCCGAGCGCATTCGGCTATACATTTAGCCATTATCAAGGATTATATTTCAACTGTTAGAATTAGAAATAGTTTGTTATATGTATGTTTTATAAAATGTTTCATTTTCTTTGTTCCCAAATACGGTCAAGATATTATGTCTATGTTCAAAGTTAATATTATTAAGTGTTTGTTTGTTTGTTTTTATTAATAAGGCTTCCATTATTTTTAGCCTTTTTTTGCATGTGGATGATGCTATTATATTAGTGTTGTCGACAAGTATGTTCCGAATAGTGTCATCTGAAAAGAAAAACATTATTAGATCGCACGAGAAATTATATAAAAAACTAAATAAAAGCACCTTGTCAGTCGTTTTTAATGAAATGTGCATATATATATATATATATATATATATATATATATATATATATATATATGTTTCATCCTTTTAAGCGTTCACACTTTTAGTAGGGTTTTGCCCATTTAAGAGGAAAAGTTGAAATATTAGTTCTTATTTACTAAGCTTAGCTTAGGTTGGCACAAGGATACACGTATCGAGCACCCAGTGAAGAATGAACGTGTGACTCATTTGTAGTGGTCAGCCAGCCTAGATCGCTCAATGTTACCGAACGCCAAAATGTCCTGATGATCAAGCTCACTCCCCAGTAGTAACGGCCAAGCGGACTAGTTCCCAAACAATTACCCTCACTTTGAAACAACCCGTTTAATTCTTTAATCATCCGGTGCGTAAAGAAATATTTCCATACATCCAAAATTTGCTGTTTCAAAATGGTGGCTTCTAGTAAAACAGTTGCTTAGATCCAATGAAAAGTACTTCCTCTAGTTAATATCTACCAGACCCTGGGATCAATTTGAAGATATTGCTACGGATTTGAATCAACCCACAACAAAGACCAGACAGTTTTTTTTAAATAAAATATAAAATCTTTTTTTATTTTCGTGTTTTTACAACGAAATTTTCTCACCGTTTTTGAGTATTACAGTTCCTTGTTTGTAGTTGATTTCTACACGTGTATGTGTAAGAAAAAGGAGGCAAAGAAGTAAGTGTAAGTTTCACGTAGATTGGTGAGAACGATGGGTGAATGTCACGTAGCTTGTTAAGGAAAAGTGTAAGTGTCACGTAGCTTGGTGATGAAGATGGTTCACGTGGCTTGGTGAGCAAGAGTGTACGTATCATGTACTTTGGTAAGCAAAACGGGTGAATGAGTAAGGGTCACTGAAACCCTCAGTCATTTTCAGAAATATTCTGTTAGCAATATGGTCGCCAGTTGAACTCCCTAAGAATTGCCTCACTCTTAAATGCTTTCGATTCAATTCGTTAGATATTCAATTCGTTTAATAGGACATCAGTGAGAAGAATTAACTTGGTTAACTTTGACTAGATCTATCTATCTATGTTCATTATCTACTTATCTATCTGTTTATTATCTATCTATCTATCTATCTCAGTCTCTTCTTTATCTATCTATCTATCTATCTCAGTCTCTTCTTTATCTATCTATCTATCTATCTCAGTCTCTTCTTTATCTATCTATCTATCTATCTATCTATCTATCTATCTATCTCAGTCTCTTCTTTATCTATCTATCTATCTATCTCAGTCTCTTCTTTATCTATCTATCTATCTACCTATCTATCTATCTCAGTCTCTTCTTTATCTATCTATCTATCTATCTATCTATCTCAGTCTCTTCTTTATCCATCTATCTATCTATCTATCTCAGTCTCTTCTTTATCCATCTATCTATCTATCTATCTATCCCATTATATTCATTATCTATCTATCTCATTCTGTTATATATATATATATATATATATATATATATATATATATATATATATATATATATGTATATATATATATATATATATGAAGATAATACGTCAAAACAATCCTTATTCCCCCATAGCTGAACACTTTAATCAATCAAGACACTCATTAGACAACTGTAAATGTTTATTGATAGATTCTGATTTTAGTTCCACATACACACGCAGAAAAAAAGAGAAATACTGTATTTTAAAATCAGACACATATAAACTAGGGTTAAAGAAAGACATGGGAATTTTAAATCTGTCTAAATATTTCAATAGTTAAAAATTTTTTTTTTTAGATGTAGTTAAAAAAACCCTTTTTAAACAACATCTAAAATATTATCGTTAGATTTACGTTAGAAATATTCAAATACAGTTGCATTCCACATCACGTGACGTCCGCGTCTCGCGACGGACGCTACTTGAAAACAAACTTCTGAATACAGTTATTTAATTAATTTCTGACGAAAGATCGGGGCAGATCTGAAATTTAAAATATATATATATAAAAATTTAAATAAATACTTTCACAAAAAAACATTCAATTTTTTTTTTTTAATTTGCAACTTTTCAGTTGTTTTCTCCATATTATATACATATCAAGAAAGTATACGTGGCTTCTCATTATGCTAGATATATGAAGAAATATAGTCTTAAGATGTGGTATATTTATGGGATAAAGTGCTCAATATCAGAGAAAGAGCGTGTGTAAATATAAAAGTGAACATAGAAGTCAAAACTTAGAGGCGACAGTCTGTTTCATGCTAGAGGCAATCGTCAGGCCTGACTTGTGTTGACTTCTATGTTCACTTTTATATATATATATATATATATATATATATATATATATATATATATATATACACACACATTTCATTAAAAACGGCAGACAAGCTGCTTTTATTTAGTTTTTTATACAATCTCTCATGCAATCTAATAATTTTTTTTCTTTCTGACAATAGCTCAATTAGATCTCATTTAAATATTCATGGAGACCTACCGGACACTATTCGGAACATACTTGTTGACAACACTAATATAATAGCATCATCTACATGCAAAAAAAGCTAAAAATAATGGAAGTATTATTAATAAAAACAAACCAACCAACACTTAATAATATTAACTTTGAACATGGACATAATATCTTGACCGTGTTTTGAAAAATGAAAACATTTTATAAAACATACATACAACAAACTACTTCTAATTCTAACAGTTGAAATATAATCCTTGAAAATAGCTAAATGTATAGCCGAAAGCGCTCGGATAAAAAGAACATTCGGACAGTTTTTATATAATTTATCATCTGAAAAGAAAAAAATTATTAGATTCAATTCGTTAAATATATTTTAATAGGACATCAGTGAGAAGAGGACTTAACTTGGTTAACTTTGACTAGATCTATATTCATTATCTATCTATCTATCACTCTGTTCATATCTATCTATCTATCTTAATCTGTTCACTATCTATCTATCTATCTATCTATCTATCTATCTATCTTAATCTGTTCATTATCTATCTATCTATCTATCTATCTATCTTAATCTGTTCACTATCTATCTATCTATCTATCTATCTATCTATCTATCTATCTATGTCACTCTGTTTCTATCTATCTATCTATCTATGTCACTCTGTTCATATCTATCTATCTATCTATCTATCTATCTATCTATCTATCTATCTATCTATCTATCTATCCCTGTCTGTTCATTATCTATCTATCTATCTATCCCTGTCTGTTCATTATCTATCTATCTATCTATCTATCTATCTATCTATCTATCTATCTATCTATCTATCTATCCCTGTCTGTTCATTATCTATCTATCTATCTATCTATCTATCCCTGTCTGTTCATTATCTATCTATCTATCTATCTATCTATCTATCTATCTATCTATCTATCTATCTATCTATCTATCTATCCCTGTCTGTTCATTATCTATCTATCTATCTATCTATCTATCTATCTATCTATCTATCTATCCCTGTCTGTTCATTATCTATCTATCTATCTATCTATCTATGTCACTCTGTTCATATCTATCTATCTGTCTATCTATCTCATTCTGTTCATATATATATATATATATATATATATATATATATATATATATATATATATATATATATATGTCTGTTCTTTCGATTCAATTCGTTAGGTATATTTTAATAGGACATCAGGGAGAAGAAGACTTAACCTGGTTAACTTTGACACAAAGGAACCAATTTGTTCTTATGTACTTGTTTCACAGGAAAAATGTTTTAAAACACGCTACGCCATTTTCATTATGTTCTAAGCTTTTATTTTTCACCGTCTTTCTTTTCAGCCGAATTTCTCTTTTGTTTCTTTTATTTCTTTTTTATATTTGTTTCTCTGACTTTTTCTTGTTTCACGGTTTTTATTTCTTCTTTTTTTCTATTTCCTTTTCTCCTTTTGCTGTATTTCCCGCCAATTTCTTTTTCATTCAAAACCTTCTTTTTCCCCAACAGCCTCTTTCTTTTTTCTCTCATTCAGTTCGTTGTCTTTCTTTTCTCTGCTTTCATTTCAGGATTTTTTTCACTGCCTTTCAATTGAAATAAAAAAAAAAGGAAATTGCTACATGTTTGTTATTGTGCATGTGTATCATGTTGAACGATTTAGTGGCCCTCAAAGTGAGAAAGATTGGCCAATACTTATCTTTAGATATTTATCTACATCTTATTGTATTTTCATCTATTTGTAATTTTAATTTGTTACATTTAAAACTAGATTGGATAGATATGGACATAGATAGATAGATAGATAGATAGATAGATAGATAGATAGATAGATAGATAGATATGACTGGACTGAGACAGATAGACAGACAGATATGAACAGACCGAGATAGATAAATGGATATGAACAGACCAAGATAGATAGATAGATAGATAGATAGATAGATAGATAGATAGATAGATAGATATGACTGGACTTAGATAGATAGATAGATAGATAGATAGATAGATAGATAGATAGATATGACTGGACTGAGATAGATAGATAGATAGATAGATAGATAGATAGATAGATAGATAGATAGATAGATAGATAGATATGACTGGACTGAGATAGATAGATAGATAGATAGATAGATATGACTGGACTGAGATAGATAGATAGATAGATAGATAGATAGATAGATAGATAGATATGACTGGACTGAGATAGATAGATAGATAGATAGATAGATAGATAGATAGATAGATAGATAGATAGATATGACTGGACTGAGATAGATAGGTAGATAGATAGATAGATAGATATGACTGGACTGAGATAGATAGATAGATAGATAGATAGATAGATAGATAGATAGATAGATAGATAGATAGATAGATATGAACTGAATGAGATAGATAGATAATGAACAGAGATATATATTAATAGAGCAATATATATATATATATATATATATATATATATATAGAGAGAGAGAGAGAGAGAGAGAGAGAGAGAGAGAAAGAGAGAGAGAGTGAGAAGTGTTAATCCACAAGGTTTAAATATACACACAAATACATATCGTCATTTATGAAGCGCAGCTTAGATATGGCACAAGACCGAAATTAAAGAGCACCCTGTCGTAATTGATCTAGCTCGTCTCGCTAGATCAAAATTACGATGTGCATGACCGTTTGGCCACGTAGGACTTTCAGTCAAACAAACCCCGAATAATACCTTTTGAACACACTCCTCTGCCGATTCTCGAAACATCCATTTCTGCTCTGTAACGTATCTAGCACGTCAGATCCAATGACGGTTCCCTATAGTAGATGCAGGTTCGAATCCTACCGGAGGAAGCATATTTTTCTGACAAGATTTTTCGAATTTAAGAATGTTTGTGGAGATTTCATAGTTTATTTTGTTCGGGTTAAGTTTCAACTGTTTTATGTATATAGCTTCAAGGATTTTTAATTTTTGTTTATTATTTTCATGTTCAGTATAATTAAGTATATATATATATATATATATATATATATATCAGGTGGCCTGACTATTGCATCTAGCATGAAACAGCCTGTCGCCTCTAAGTGTTGATTTCAACGTTCACTTTTATATTTATATTTACACACGCACTATCTCTGATATTGGGCACTTTATCCCATAAATATAGCACACCTTAAGAGTATATATATATATATATATATATATATATATATATATATATATATATATATATATATATATATATATATATATATATACTTAATTATACTTAACATCAAAATAATAAACAAAAACTAAAAATCCTTGAAACTATATACATAAAACAGTTGAAACCTGAACAAAATAAACTATGAAATCTCCACGAACATTCTTAAATGCCTATAATCTATAGCAGAAGCCATTGGTTTATACCAATGGCTTCCCATACTTAATACTTCTTGTTTTCACTCTTGCGTGGTCATGTGTGACGTCACGAGCTACGACGCGTTTTTCGCTTCCTTGGCTCGTAAATAAGAGTTTGTCGTTACTTTGAGCTTATTCAAACAGCAACGGCGGCCCATTATTGTGGTTTCGTATATGTGTTGTTTGATTTATTAAAATTGTCATCTTTGATAATGGCTTATGTAAGCCGAAAGCTTAGATTGGATTCAACATGTGTCAATATGGTGTTTTCCTTTCGTCTTTCAACGATAATGTGATTAAGCTTATCAGACAATAAGAAAGGAACTTACTTAAAATAAATAGACAAAACTTGTCTATATTATTTAATGAAACATGCATATATATATATATATATATATATATATATATATATATATATATATATATATATATATATATATATATATATATATATATATATATATATATATATCAGATAACAATATATATGTTTATATATCTGGAACATTATTAGGGAAGAATGTATGACAAAGTGGCAAAGTTTTCTTGTGACGCGTTTCGTCCTTTAGGACTTAATCAGACTAAATTCTTACGTTGGTGCGACTACACATGCGCACGAACGAGGTATGCTGGGAATTAATTTTTTTTTTTTTAATCTAGCCGATTTCATTTAGATTCTTTTTCTTTTTCTTTCCATCACTTCTGTTAGTAGATATCCCACATTAGTAGATATCCCACATTAGTAGATATCCCACATTAGTAGATATCCCATATTAGTAGATATCCCATATTAGTAGATATCCCACATTAGTAGATATCCCACATTAGTAGATATCCCATATTAGCAGATATCCCACATTAGTAGATATCCCACATTAGCAGATATCCCACATTAGTAGATATCCCATAGTATGATAATAGATTTGTAACGCCCCTCTCATTTATGTATGGGCCTCGCCTGCACAGAAATCAATTCTAGTTTTATAAGAAGTGGCAGTGTGTTCCACCCACAAAAATGTTTAGCTATGGCTCTTCTTTCTTGGTGAGGCTTAGAACTTTTAGAACGACCCTCGTATGTTCATAAAAATGATAAATTATTCGATGTACAGTGTAACCCGGATATAAGAGAGTTGTCGAGACCGGATAAGAAGTATCTTATATCCGGGTTTCTCTTATATCCAGGTTTGGTCTATTTTGTTTAGGTAAGTCTGGCTCTAATTTCGGACCAGATAAAATCTCTCTTATATCCTAGTTTCTCTTATATCCGGGTCTCTTATATCCGGGTTACACTGTATTTTCTTTAATAATGATTTTTTTTGTTTATCTTTGAGTTTATTTAAAGAAAATGCAAGCAAATCGAACCTGCCACCTTTTGGTTACTATTTTCCCTCACATACGATTGTAACAGGATGCTTCTTGCATATGAAATAAAAGTGTTTAAACCTGTCAACCTGATATGCGTTTTCCGCAAAGGGGAGTTCACGAAACTGTCGTGATTAAATTACGACAATTTCGTCAGTACCATTTTACGACAGACGCAAATCATTCAAACAAATAAACGACTGTGTAAATATTTATACATACGCTCACAATTTATAAAGGATGACCCCCCAGTTACATCCCGAAGGAGAGGTACTGTCTAGGGAGGATGTTCACTGGCAGACCTAGTCCTGGGCATGACGATAAACTATATCCGGCTACAAGGACTATGATTGTGAAATTGGTGGTTTTGAGGAGCCTGGGACCATCTTTTAATTTTTTGTTGTTCCTAAGTCCACCCTGATCCGGAGTGGTAGCACCTGTCAGGGTCCCAACTATTGGCAAATAGTGAGCCTCCTAAAAAACACCATGAAAGTAGAAAAATACGTGCATTATTTACATTATTTGGACTGTTAAACTCATTGCGATATTCACAACGTTTAGGCCGTTGTACGCTCCGGTCTTCTTCGGGTGACTGAAATTTCGAACCGAACCCTTTATGTCGCCCACCGGGGTATATTGCTCTAATCCCACATGCCATGTCTCTTCCAGATGCCCCAGTTATTTCCCTTTAACTCAACTCTCTAAGTTTTGGTTCACCACTACTGTGGCCTGGTATTGAACTCACAACTCTTTGGGCTTAGTCACGGAACCCAACAAACGTCTTTATCCACTAGGACATGTGTCATGTGTCCATGTGGCAATGGTTCAAGTATGTTATGCGTTTTCTCCTCCTTCTCCCTCTTGTCATCAATTTGTCTTGTGAGTATCAAAATTTCCAAGCCCACCTTCCTCATTATGTGCCCCCGAGATCTCAGCTGTCTCTTCCTGATGTTAAGTATATGTTTCCGTTTTGTTTCCATTTTCTCTAAAAAAATCGTCCTTTCTTAGATGTTTGGCCCGTGGTATATGGGCATCTCTGTAGAAGCAAATTTCTCATGCTTCATGCTTCTTCTTCATTTTTGAGGAGATTTCCAGTATTCACTGCCGTATAGGAGGACTGATATTACATAACAGTTCAGTTCTCTTTTCTTTGTTTCTCTTGCTTCAAGTCTCTTCTTCATCTTTGAGGAGATTGTCCAGCATTCACTGCCATAGAGGAGGACTGATATTGCATAACAGTTCAGTACTCTTTTCTTTGTTTCACTTGCTTCAAGTCTCTTCTTCATCTGGAAGGAGATTGTCCAGCATTCACTGCCATATGGGAGGACAGATATTACGTAACAGTTCAGTACACCTTTCTTTGTTTCTGTTGCCTCAAGTCTGTTCTTCATCTGTGAGGAGATTGTCCAGCATTCACTGCCATATAGAAGGACTGATATTTCGTAACAGTTCAGTACACCTTTCTTTGTTTCTGTTGCCTCAAGTCTGTTCTTCATCTGTGAGGAGATTGTCCAGCATTCACTGCCATATAGAAGGACTGATATTACGTAACAGTTCAGTACACTTTTCTTTGTTTCTGTTGCCTCAAGTCTCTTCATCTCTGAGGAAATTGTCTAACATTCACTGCCATATAGAAAGGCTGATATTACAAAACAACTCAATACTCTTTTCTTCGTTTCTGTTGTTTCAAGTCTCTTCTTCATCTGTGTGGAAATTGTCCAGCATTCACTGCCATATAGGAGGACTGATGTTATGTAACACTTCTGCACTCTTGTCTTTGTTTTTTTTCTCTCTCTCTTAATACTCTGCTTAGCTTCTGGAAGGCATCTTTACCTATCCCAATGCGTCTTCGGATTTCAACCTTTATAAATCTTAAAAAAGACAAGGAAAATACTATGGTCTCATTACAAAATAGCTGTCGTGACAAACTATCATTGTTCGATCAAAAGCGCGCGCCTTTATTGTTTCTTTCCTCCTGTTTAAAAAACGTCGCCTTTTTGTTGACTTTGATCCGTAAAAGTTATTTTTTCCTCTTCCTCACGATGTTAAGGCTACCACCCGTCCATTTTGAATCTTCTTCCTGATTGGCTGATTCGACTGCCGTCTATTGATAGAGATGGACGCGCTGAGAGGTCGGCCATCTTTTTTTTTTCTCTCATCAAAAATGAGACGAGAACACCACCTGAAAACTCCCTTTTTTTTCTCCCCCCCCCTGTCCTGTTTTCATAATTACTTTCAATCCTTTTTTGTTCTCTCGATTTTTTAAAATGTGTCCAAAATATTCTTTTGACGGTTGCTTTAAAATGCAACAAAAGAATTATCTTTTTCGAAATTTAGTCGTCCATGTTTTTATATTAAAAATCCGAATTCCAAACAATGATAAAATAAAAATAAAGAAATCGTGGTTTCATGCCTGTTAAATAAACAATTTCTATTTACGAACATATATACGAGTTAAAAAGTATTTAAAATGGTCTTTAGTTGCATCAAACGTTATTATAAACCAAACTTCTCAACGTGGGGTACATAGCCCACCGGTAGGGCATGGTTATATTTTGGTAGGGCATGCGTAGGATGTGCAACCTTCGGCTTACTATACGAACAGAATGGGGGGGGGGGCAATTCTAGAATGAGTTATTAACAGTGAATTGTTTCCTAGTGAGTCTCAGTGAGAGGGTTAATGTTAATGCGTGTTAAATACATACAGTGCATATACAGTACGCATACATAGAAATATTTTGTATGTATGTACGTACATGTGTAATTGGCATACATGTAAGAATTAAATATTACAGGGGGGTACTAGAATTTTAGAAATACCAAAGTGGGGCATGACCCCAAATAGGTTTAACCACTGTTATAAACGATCCATTTTTCATCGCCTGCGACAGTTTTGTCCAAGAACGGCTCCTTTTCGCGGTGTAAGGGCAAAGAAATCGCCATAGTTTGGGTAGTTGGTTTACAGAAAATGCTGCGGTTTAGAATGCTTTTAAATATTTCGGTCAGAAAGAAAAGCTGCGGTTGAGAAAAAGACTTTGATCGTTAGCGAAGATCCACTGACCGTCTTTGTTGTCATTGTTGTGAGAGATGATTCGTTTGAAGTCTCCAATGTATGTTTCTTTCAGCATGTGCTGGGGTAGGGGTTAAAAAAAAGCTATGTAGCCATGTCGGCTTGGAGACCAAGCATCTCTCCTGGTGAAAGTCGAAATCTGTGGGGTTTTACAAGAATTTTTTCTCCGAGAGTAGACACGATGAAAATAGGTTTTTAGTTTTCGCTGACTGGTCAAATATTTCACATATGCATGAAACAGGCAGTAACCCTTGTTGACTTCAATGTCCACTTACATATATATATATGTGTGTGTGTGTGTGTGTGTGTGTGTGTGTGTGTACGTGTGCGTGGGTGCGTGTGTGTGTTATTTGTGTGTGTGTGGTTTGATTTTGTTTCTTTTGTTTTATGGCATATTAACCCCAATGGGTTATTTAATGCCGACAATTTTTATTGCTGGTAATATTTTTACCTTCAAAAATCTATTTCTGGTAATGTTTTCTTCAAAAGTGTATCGCTGGTAATATTTTTTAAAAAAGTGTATAGCTGGTATTTTTTTTTTCAGAAATGTATAGCTGGCAATATTTTTTTTTCAAAAATGTATAGTTTGGCTTAGTTTGGTTTACGGCGTATCAACCTCAATGGGTTATTTAATGCCATCAAGATTTTTATTGCTGGTAAAAAATTTTCTTCAAAAATTTATTGTTGGTAATAATTTTCTACAATATATCCCCGGTATTAACACCTATTTTAACACTTCCATAGTGTTTTCACCCCAGTTAATTATTTGCCCATAGCTGGGACTCTAACAGATTCCCACCCCGGGTCAGGGTGGACCTGGAAACTCCAGCAATTAAGAGGTGGTTCCACGCTCCTCAAAACCTCCTGATCAGTGTCCTTGCTGTTGGATGTAGTTTATCGTCATACCCAGCACGGTATATATATATATATATATATATATATATATATATATATATATATATATATATATATATATATATATGTGTGTGTGTGTGTGTGTGTGTGTGTGTGTGTGTGTGTGTGTGTCGAGGGGTGATTGTGTTGTCCATATTTCGATGTACATATTGCGTAGTCATAGTAAGGTCACTGACAGCACTTGTGTTATGCATCAGTAAGAGGGAAAGAGAGAGCCGAAACCACGACCTCCATCCCCGCTTGGTCGAGATTTGAAGAGACTGTTTCATTGGATATCAATTAACCATTTTGTTCCAAGCACCAACTTGTACTGCTAACGATATGCTTAATTACCCTTCCAGATAAAAAAAAAAATTCTTTTTTTTTAAAATGATAACGCTTTAAAACTAAAAACTTTTCTCATGTTTCGTTTGGTGACTAAATCATTGACACCTGATATATTTTTAATTTATTTCATTTTATTAAATATAAACAGAATACACACACACACACACACACACACACACACACACACACACACACACATCTTTGTTTTTAAAAATTGTAAAATTTTGTAACTGTTAATAATAACACACTTTAAAAAAAACAACATCTTTCGACCTGTATTACAATTATTTTCGTCTCGAAAGTTAGCCAAAATTACCTGAAATTAAAAAATAATATCCATACCTGAAGATGATGAAAGGATTCATCGAAACTATTTGCAAACAGACTGAACATCTAATCCATTTTACAATTTTTAAAACAAAACATCATTCAACGAATGGTTAGTAAGTTAATCTCTATCTATAAAAGGCAGGATGTGTGTGTGTGTGTGTGTGTGTGTGTGTGTGTGTGTGTGTGTGTGTGTGTGTGTGTGTGTGTGTGTGTGTGTGTGTGTGTGTGTGTGTAACGAATGCACGGCCGCAATTTTCGACGGATTTGCACCAAAATTTACATGCACATGCTCCAAGTTAGTACAAAGGCCAGGACCGACTTTACATTTCCCAACTCCCATCGATAGTGGAAATAATAGATTTTTTCATGCTTCTACGTCAGTTTTCATGTAGCTTGCGGCCATTTTCTACTGGCCAGAGTGAGAGCCTATAGCTGGCTGCCACGAATAGGCAGGAAGATTCTATGGCCAGCGTGAGAGCCAACAGCTGACTGACACGAATGTTAACTAGCATGCTAGCATGTAAAAAAAAATCGATAGCTGCATTTGTCACAAGTGGGAAAAATTTAAATCTGCATGGCACTTTACTCCAATTGGCTCATTCGCTTGCTTAAACTCAACGTTGATTCTGAATCCGCAGAACTGGTTGGGTGTGAAAAAGTATTTGTTGTTAACATTCTTTTTTCATTCGGTTTTTCCAGTTACGGGTCCTTTTTTAAAGCTGATCGTTTTGTGTTCATTTTGTTTAGTTCTTTTTTCGAAACAGATTTAATGTTTAGTATAGAGCTTAGAAAAAATTCGCGATGTGAGATAGGCAAGAAGTAAGGCATGTAGCAACATTAGCACGGCAAAGGGCACTCCTTTAAAGGCAAGGAAGGGCAAAAATATTTTAAGTCAAGTGATAGCGATTGCTGTATGAGTCGTACGATTTTTGAATCAAGCACGGGCAACGCCAGGCCATGCTGCTAGTGCTTTATTAAATCTGTTAGCGAAGTGAATTCGCCATTAATTAACTTTACTGATTTATTCTTTGTAAAACTACTTTTTTTATAATATTATTTACATTGCACCATTTAATATATATATATATATATATATATATATATATATATATATATATATATATATATATGATGTCCATAAAGTTCGTGTGCACTTTAAAAAAATTATAACTTTATTTGTATTTGCGATAGAAATAATCTGTCAAAAATGTTATAAAGTTTAATGTACCTAGTTTTAAGTATAGCTAAAATAACTAATGCAATTTCAGGCATTACTGTAAATCAGTTGGCAAATGTTTTCCGTGAACTGCAAAATCGTATTACCCTTTGTATTGCTAATGATGGAGGACATGTGGAAACTTAAATAAAATTTCAATAAAACCTTAAAAAATATAGATTTACTTCTTTCTAATCCTTTTTACAAATTATTTCTATCGCAAATACAAATAAAGTTATAATTTTTTTTAAATGCACACGAACTTTATGGACACCCTGTATATATAGGTAATTAAATTAAAAGGTTTGTCACTTAGCCGATTCATCCCATCAGATTTTCTTAGACGGACCCTCCAAATCAAACCGCAATCAAACCGTCCACTCATCATTGGACATCAGTAATTGACTACTTCGTGATTTTTCTTTTTTACATGGTCTTTGCATTGGTGCAAGTTTTTTTTTCATAGTGTATATATAGTGTATCTGCAGTTTTATTGGTCCTGACCTGGTATCTCGGCTTCCGTCCCTTTCCCACCGCCGTAATGCAGATTCCTTGTACCCGACGATCGGGTATAAGCATGTAACCGACTGACGCCACTTCGCGTTGACTACAATGTCCGCTTCTATATTAACATCCGCTCTATCCCTGATATTAAGCAGTTTAACCCATAAATACGCCATAACTTGAAAATATATTTTATTGTATATATATATGTGTGTGTGTGTGTGTGTGTGTGTGTGTGCGCGCGCGTGTGTGTGTAGTCATCCGCATACAAGCCTGTTTCACTGTATCACAGCTCAACACGCACACACATATATATATGTGTGTGTGTGTATATATATAGACACAAACATATATAAATATATATAGCTATCCCCATACAAAAGTGTTTAGCTGTATCACAGCTCATCATATATATATATATATATATATATATGTGTGTGTGTGTGTGTGTGTGTGCATTTTACTCACAACAGTTAAAATGCACTGAAACCAAGTTGCGTCTTTGTAGTGAGTAAAATGGTTTTGTCTATATGATAAAATTATAATAAATAAATAATTATCGCTCTACTACCTGTATCGAGGTCTTTTTTGAATGAATGCTGCGAATGTTAGAATTTATATATTTTATATATTACTTTCGTTCCCACCGCATCGGATATATATATATATATATATATATATATATATATATATATATATATATATATATATATATATATATATTGAGAAGGAAGGTCAATATTTGAAAATGCCCCACCCGTATGAACAAGTACAATAGAGCACGCGCACTCTTTTCAATCGTGGACGTATACAACGGCGAATCACATCTTTATAAGCAATGCAAATCTCTCTCTCGCTATCTCTCTATCTCTCTCTCTCTCTCTCTCTCTCTCTCTCTCTCTCTCTATATATATATATATATATATATATATATATATATATATATATACATATATATATATATATATATATATATATATATATATATATATATATATATATATATATATATATATATATCGCACATTGAGTGCGGCTGATAATAAAATAGTAGAATAACAGAACTTTAAATTTTGACAAACATACATTTTTCCTAGACAGTAGCACATTCCTGAGTTTCGTGAAGCCTTGAAGGAGAATTTCCTGGTGTTATTTGATTTGACTTGAGGGTTCGATCCCGGCGTGCGGCACCTTTGGAAAGTGCCTGAAAACCATACCATGGGTTGACCCATGCCTTGTGAGCGAAATTGGGTAGACGGAACCCTTGTTCAAATTGATGAACATGCGAGATAACACGCTCTTTCCCAGAAACAGTAACTAAGGTCTGCTCAGCATAGTTGCAGTATAATCCACAGGTGGGCTCTGTGGGTGTTGAATAAACTTCCTTCGTTTATGCATGTTTCATTAAAAACGACAGACAAGGTACTATGGTTAAGCTTTTTATTTAATTTTTCTTGTGTTCGCACAAGAGTTTTTTTTCTGGACAAAGAGTGTGTAAAAACTGTCCAAATGTTTTATAGTTCCGAGTGCTTTCGACTATAACTTTAGCCATTATCTAGGATGATTCGATTTCTCAGCTTAATTGAGTGTGTGCATTATGTGTATATGATAGTGTGTAGAAGAGATGTTTTAATTTCCGAATACGGTTAGCACATTGTGGCCTTGTTCGTAGTTAATATTGTTAAGAGTTGGCTTTTTCTTTTTTATTATTAAAGCTTCCATTATTTTTCATCTTTTTTTACAGGTGGATGCAGTTAATATATTTGTGTTTTCTACTAGTATCTTTCTAATGGTGTCTGGTAAGTTTGTGTGTGTGTTTAAATGGGTTCTAATGGAGCTGTGATCAGATAGGTGTAACGTAAGACGTCTGGATAAGCATGTGGTTGTGTAACCGATGTAATTATTTATGAGTCAGGTTTGATCAGGAACACAGTTCCTTATGGTCATTTGAACTCATAGATAATGTTCGTTCTTTGTAACTTTGACTTAGTTGGTGTGTTGTTATTTTTGAGGATAAGGTTAGCTGTCTTAAATTTTATTATAATAGCTAATTAATTTGATTTTTTTATTGGGGTCAATTGGGGTTGTGTATTTCTTTATAATATGTCTTAGTGAAGAATCGTCTTGTTTGTAGTTAATGTGCATTTGGTTTTTGTAATAAATGCTTATGTAATTTTTGACTGTGTGTTCACTATCATTATTACTTACTTTGGGGAGAAATAGTCTAATTTGGTCGTCTATAAGGTGGTTAGGGAAGCCGTTGTTGATTAGGGTTTGTTTAACATTATTAAGTTCTTTGAGGAAGAGTAGTCGAGAGGCTGAATTCTGTTGTGCTCTTTTTAGAAAGTTTTTTATTACAGCTATTTTGTACCTGAGTGGACATTCGCTTTTAAAGTTAAGGTGGCACGAGTTTTTGCTGGTGGCTTTTTTGTATAATGATGTAATGAAAATGTTATTGCTGTATTCAACGAAGACATCTAAGAATGGAAGTTTGTTTTTTTGGCTAAGTTTATAGGTAATGTTAAGGACAGAGTTGTTCTCAAATGTGGTCTTAAGTGTGTCTATTTCTTTAATGTTATTTGCTAAAATAAAAATATCATCTACGTAGCGAACGTATATTTTCGGTTTACGTACCTGTGTAAATATCCTATTTTCTACGTGGGACATGTAATAGTTGGAAAAGCATGGACCGAGTGGATTTCCCATACTAACGCCATTAGTTTGGGTGTAAATGTTGCCATTATGGTCATAGAATGGAACTTTGGTTGTGCATGCGTGTAGTAATTATTTTAGTATGGATGGTTTGATGGATGGCGGAGGAATAGAATTATTAGTATATACAGAATTGAGGATAATGTCAATAGTTTGGTCGACGGGGACGTTTGTAAATAAGTTTTCGACCTCAAGTGACGCTATTATACCTTGGTTTGTTTTTTTGTGGATTTTAAAATTAGCAGGAATTCAAGGGTGGATGTGATGCTGTAATTGGTGGGTAGGTATGGAGTGATGATGTCGTTCAAGAATTTTGATAGCTCGTAGATAGGTGTTGGGATCTGGGAAATAATTGGTCGTAGAGAGTATCCAGGTTTATGGTTTTTTATATTTCCATATAAATATCCCGGTTGGTAATATCCGACTATTTTTTGAATTTTCAGGGAACCTACTTCAGCGTTGTGAGCTGTTATTAGTTTGTTGACGGACCTTTTTAAAGTCTCAGTGGGATTTCTTTTCAGTTTGGTGAATTTAGTCCGGTCGTCGACAATATTCTTGAATTTTGGGGGGTAATCGGCTTTATCCCAAAATTGCGTATGTGTTAGCTTTATCAGCTCGTCTGATGACGATGTCGGGGTTGTTTTTTTAACTCTTTCGCGGCCTTTTTTAGTTTTAATGTTAAGATATTACTATAGTTGTTGCCAGGGGAGCGGTTCTTCAAGCCTTTGGCTTTGAGTAAAAAATCGAATCATCCTTGATAATGGCTAAAGGTAGAGCCGAAAGCGCTCGGAAATATAAAACATTTGAATAGTTTTTACACACCCTTTGTCTAGAAAAGAAATAAAAAGCTTAACCGTAGTACCTTGTCTGTCGTTTTTAATGAAACATGCATATATATATATATATATATATATATATATATATATATATATATATATATATATATATATATATGTCGCTCGTGCCCACGTGTAGTCGCATAAAAAAATCTATTCAGATGAAATCCAAAAGGAGCAAACGTGTCAAACGTAAACGTTTTCCATACATCTTTCCTCCATTATTTTTTCTAAGCGTATGTGGCACAAGGCCGAAAGTATGGGGAACCCAGTGAGGATCGAACTCACTACTCAGTTGTAATTGTTTTAGCGAGACAAGCTAAACCACTGCACAACACCAAGTCCCCTTTCCTCCTATATGTATACATATATATTAAAAAATTCACCCCTTTTGTAGTGATATATAGTCAAATAAAAAAAAAGTTCTCCACGCTTGTACAGCAAACCTAGCACACTGCTTGGTTAAATTAGTTTTATAGCGCCGGTCACTTGATAAGGCTGGTTTTGTCCGGATAGTCACTTGATGATTGCAGTGTTACAGTACCAGAGAAACTTGGTGTTTATTTTATCAGAACATTGGAATTAAAACGAACTGACTCAAGGGTATAAAACAAATAACATGTTTTTATTTATTGATCTTTGATTTATTTGATTCAGAGTCCTTTGATAATCGGTGTACCAAAATGTTCGTTTATAAGGCGGATATTGATAGCAGTCTAGAGAAAGTCCGTTTCAGCTCGGTATTCAAGAGTTTTGAAGTCGGAACTTGGTATTAATAGTCTTCTTATAAATAGGTCAGCGTCAATCTACGGTGTTTTTCTCGGTCCTAAGCAGGGTAGAAAATATCCTTATCAGATGACCTCTTTACTTCACGCGTCACATATGGCTGGTTTCTCAGGCGGTCAAGTGTCTTGTTCCGTGGTTCCCCTGGCTCCCACATCTCGTCTAGTTTACGTGAGCTTATATCCTTTTGACTACTGTCGCGAACCTTAGTTTCGGCTAGCATCAAAAGTTTCTTTGGGTTAATTCTTTCTGATTCGCCAAAATTATTCTATTTTCCGGCGTTTCTTTCTATTTCATTTTTTTATAGTGGAAGTTATGCGTGGAGCCTCTCTGATTTTGGTAGTTTTTAGTCACAAATCACTAGACTCTGGTCCAGCAAACTTTGGACGTTTTTCGGCCGGGTTCAGTTTTTTCTTCTTCCTCTTTTTTATTTGAAGGTTGCCTTCTCGTTAGTTGAAAGAGAAGAATATAGATAGATGTTTAGAGTGAGAGAAAGAAAGAGAGAGAAAAAAGAGATTTTTAAATTTTAAATATTTTTAAATAAAATCAAATACCTTATTTTAATTTTTTAATTTTTAATTTTTGTTTATTTTATTTTATTGTCACTCACTGCAGACTAATGTGGTTTTAGATGCTGGTCACCTGATTGGTTGGTCACTTGGTTTTAGATGACTAGTCACTTGACACAGGGTGTGTTAGACGACTGGTTATTTTACTTGAGTGGTTTTAGACGGCTGGTCACTTAACTTAGGGATTGTATACGACTGAGGGGGTGGGGTTAGACAGCTTATCGCTTAGACATTCTTATTGCTCAAAGTAGAGTTAGTAGTGTTATATAAACCTCGGATAATTCCAGTAAGATATCTTTAATCATTTCTAAGATATATCGGTTCAGAGCTTAATCTAACAATTGGACAATTTTGCTGTTACAGGATTTGAAAATTTTTTGCTGTTGCACCATATATATATATATATGTATATATATATATATATATATATATATGTATATATATATATATATATATATATATATATATATATATATATATATACATATATATATATATGTATATATATATATATGTATATATATATATATATATATATATGTATTAATATAAGAACGTTAAACATAATATAAATGTCTTTAAATAAATTGTCGGGCTATGTCCAATTCAAAAATATATATATGTATATATATATATATGTATATATATATATATATATATATATATATATATATATATATATATATATATATATATATGTATGTATATATATATATATATGTATATATATATATATATATATATATATATATATATATGTATATATATATATATATGTATATATATATATATATATATATGTATATATATATATATGTATATATATATATATATGTATATATATATATATGTATATATATATATATATGTATATATATATATATGTATATATATATATATGTATATATATATATATATGTATATATATATATATGTATATATATATATATATATGTATATATATATATATGTATATATATATATATATGTATATATATATATATGTATATATATATATGTATATATATATATATGTATATATATGTATATGTATATATATATATGTATATATATATATATATGTATATATATATATATATGTATATATATATATGTATATATATATATATATATATGTATATATATATATATATGTATATATATATATATGTATATATATATATGTATATATATATATGTATATATATGTATATATATATATATGTATATATATATATATATATGTATATATATATATATATATATATATATATATACATATATAAATTCTCCTCATTATGTGTTTCCCAAATTGCATCATGTTGTGTTAAATTTTGGGAATTCTCACAGTATTTCAAATGGCGTCACTATTATTAATGTTAATAGTTTCATTAGTAAGCCACAAGTACAAAATAACCAATAAAGAATGAAGTTACTATTCACTAAGCGATCTGTGAGAGCGGTTTCCTAAATATTATACCGTGACAAGGTGCTTGAATGTATACTGAGGCAACAGTACACGTCTATATACGCTGGCAAATTGAACAATATAACACGCTTCACTGAGGCAAGCTGGATTTGAACTTGCGATATCTACGCAAACAGTGTGTGCGTGTGCGTGTGGCTATGTGTGTGATATACATACATTTGATATAAGAGAGAGGTATGAATAAACTGACATAGATAGATAGATAGATAGAATTAACTGAGATAGAGAGGAAGACAGAAAGATAGATCGATCAATAGATAGATAGATAGATAGATATGAACAGACTGATATAGATAGATAGATAGATAGATAGATAGATAGATAGATAGATAGATATGAACAGACTGATATAGATAGATAGATAGATAGATAGATAGATAGATAGATAGATAGATAGATAGATAGATAGATATGAACAGACTGAGATAGATAGATATGAACAGACTGAGATAGATAGATAGATATGAACAGACTGAGATAGATAGATATGAACAGACTGAGATAGATAGATAGATAGATATGAACAGACTGATATAGATAGATAGATAGATAGATAGATAGATAGATAGATAGATAGATAGATATGAACAGACTGATATAGATAGCCAGATAGATAGATAGATAGATAGATAGATAGATAGATAGATAGATAGATATGAACAGACTGATATAGATAGATAGATATGAACAGACTGATATAGATAGATAGATAGATATGAACAGACTGATATAGATAGATAGATAGATAGATAGATAGATAGATATGAACAGACTGATATAGATAGATAGATAGATAGATAGATAGATAGATAGATAGATATGAACAGACTGATATAGATAGATAGATAGATAGATAGAGCGATGGTTAAATCGTCACCATTTTATATTTTTAATTTCGCTCATACGCGTTGTTTGCTTTTGATTTTGTCCACTGCACAGTATAGTAGGAAAGTCAGTTGGGCACCGTCCGCGAGAAAAAGTGCACCTGACACAATTCACTCCACCAGAAATTTGGAAACGGCATGCTGTACTGCCTGACATTTACGCTGGAAGTTCCAATATGAACATTTCAGAGTGTTTAGCTGTCAACCTGAGGAGAGTGCAGAGGATTTGGAAAGAGTTGGATGAGTCTAATAGTGATTACGAAGATGTTTGGAATGATTACTAGTGATAACGACGTTATGCCTCCATTCATCTCCCCATAGGGCCTCAGACAAAATTCAGTTTTACGTCAAGTATTTTGAGAATGTAGTACTGCCCTGGGTCAAAAGTGTGGCTGCTGGAAGACCATATATCTGGTAACAGGACTCTGCAATTTCTGCGACCACATCACCTCTTACATCTGGCCACCTTACCGCCCAGGCTGCAACCCCCTTGATTATTATGTGTGGTGTACAGTTGAGCAGTAGACCAACAAAACTCCTCGTAATCCCTCACTCAGATAATCGATTTCCCCACGCGTTTTGCCTACAACCGTGACGGTAAGGCCTCACTCCTCGACCTGTGTTTTACCTCCATCCCTGAGTCTTGTAGTGCGACGCAGCTCTGTCCTATCGGTAACTCCGATCATGCAGTAGTGTCTGTTAGCATCTCCTTCAGCCCCACCCCCTGCAAAGAGCCTCCTACCACCAGAACCTCATTCTGCTACCAACGAGCTGACTGGGACTCGTGTCGTGACTTCCTCCGCGATGTCCCCTGGGATGCTGTATTTAAGCTCCCCACTCATGATTGTGCTTCTGAGTTCTCTTCCTGGATTAAAGCCGGTATCGAAGCTTTCATCCCCTCCAGGAAATTCAAGGTCAAACCGCGCTCCCCCCGCCGGTTCACAGCTGCTTGCTCAGCCGCCATTGCCCATAGGAACCACTTCTTCCACCGTTTTCGAAGTGCTATGTCCGACTCCAATAGACGTCTATTTACCTCTGCCCGCAACGAGTGTAAGCGTATCCTCGACGATGCCAAGTCACTATTTGCTGCTCGGATGAACGAACGTATTGCATCCCGCAAATTTGGCTCCAAAGATTATTGGCGCCTCTGCAAGAGCGTCCTGAACAATAACAAACCCTCCATTCCACCCCTGTTCAATCAGTTTGAGGTCCTGACCACCTCTGCCGACAAGGCCGAATGCTCCGCTCGGAAGTTTTCTTCCAATTCTACGCTAGATTCTTCCGGTGTGCCCTTGCCCGATTTCCCTCCCAGAACTGAGGCCCTCCTGGACGGATTGCACATAACCCCGTCGTCGGTATTGGCCATTATTTCTAACTTAGATCACCACAAGGCTACTGGTGGTGACGGAATACCAGTCATTGTCCTGAAGAAATGCGCACCTGAACTGGCGCCTGCCCTCTCTAAATTGTACAACCGCTGCCTCAAGGAGTCCTGTTTTCCTGACTGCTGGAAGTCCTCAACCATTGTTCCTGTCTTTAAGAACTCTGGTGACCCCTCCGACCCTTCCAATTACCGTCCTATCAGTCTCCTACCCCTCTTCGGCAAAGTCTTCGAGGCAATTATCAACGCCGAAGTGATTAATCACCTGATATCCCACGATCTGCTCTCAGACAAGCAGTATGGTTTCCGCTTTGTCCGATCTACTGCCGATGTGCTTACGGCCATCACTGAATTTGTCTACCAAGCTATCCATAACAACGGTGAAGCTCGTGCCGTGGCCCTTGACATCTCCAAAGCATTCGATAGAGTTTGGCATGCCGGCCTTCTTCGCAAGCTCCAGGGTTATGGTATCACAGGTCGATTGTTTGACCTAATACAATCATTCCTGTCAAACCGAGATTTGAAGGTTGTTCTTAGTGGATTCATCTCCAGCTCCTATCCCGCTAACACAGGTGTTCCTCAAGGCTCCATCCTAGGCCCTACTCTGTTCCTCATATTTATAAACGACCTTCCTGACACCATAGACTCCCAAGTCGGCATCTACGCTGACGACACCACTATTTACTCCTGCCTCAAACACAAATCTAGTGAGGCGGACAAAGCTAACCTGGCAGCTCAAATTGAAAAGGACCTCCAATCGGTTGTGAACTGGGGCGAGAAATGGATGGTTAACTTTAACGCCTCTAAAACAAAACTGCTCTCTATTAACCACCACAAGGATCCATCCCTGCATCCCATTAGAATGTCTGATGACCAACTTCTCGAGAGTTCCTCCCTGCGGCTGCTCGGTCTGACGCTGTCTGCTGATCTGAGATGGAACAAATACATCGAGTCAGTTGCATCAGCCACCGCAAGGAAAGTTGGTTCTCTGTACCGAGCCAGGAAATTTTTCTCCCCGGAATCGATCCTTCAAGTCTATAAATCGACCATTCGCCCTTGCATGGAGTATTGCTGCCATATATGGTCTGGGGCCCCTGCTGTTTGCCTCAGGGTTCTTGATAAGATCCAGAGACGGATAGGCAACGTGATTGGCCCTGATCTGTCATCTCGTCTGCAGTCGCTCTCTCACAGACGCGATGTTGCCTCGCTCTGCCTTTTTTTACAAGTACTTCCACGGTAATTGCTCTGAGGAGTTGTGTTCGCTTGTCCCCAGGCCTCGTGAATTTAAACGCCCCACGAGGCTGGCATCCCGCTCCCACCCCTACACCATTGAAACTGTTAGATGTAGACGTCTCTTCTACTCCAATAGCTTCATGTCTCGCACATCTCGCCTGTGGAACTCCCTTCCCTATTACTGTTTCCCTGACAAATACAATCTCCAACGGTTTAAGTGTAGCGTCAATCGACATCTCCAGTTGCCTTGATCTATCCACTTCCCTTCTCCACATCCTTTCATCTTTCATTCCTATCTGCTCTCGCTCCGGATCTTCTGTGGCCCCCTTGCCTTGATCGACCCACTGTCTTTCTCTTTCACCACATCCCCTCCCTTGCCACTCCTATCTTCTCTTCCTCCAACCCTTCTTTAACCCCTTGCGTGATAGTGGCCTCCGGCCTTGCTTGGGGTGATACGATTAAAAAAACAAAAAACAAAAAAAAAACACCCAAGGTGAGCTAAAGGCAAGGGTTAAGGCAGCAATCACCAAATTAGACAAGGACACCGTCCGGAAGATTTGCAGTAAATTGCGAACTCGACTGGGGGCCAGGGCTGAAGCCAATGGCGATTTTGTTGAATAAATTTACTCTTTAGTATTCCAAGATATTTTTATGTAATTTTGGTAATTATATCTGTTAAAATGAGACGCCAGTGTTATTTTCCTTTTTTTTGTTTTTTTTTTTTTCGTCATTTAGACGACAATTTATCCATCGCACCCTGAAGATGAGTAGACTGAGATAGATAGATAGATAGATAGATACATACATAGATAGATAGATAGATATGAATAGATAGATAGATGGATATGAAAAGATAGATAGATAGATAGATAGATAGATAGATAGATAGATAGATAGATAGATAGATATGAATAGATAGATAGATAGATAGATATGAATAGATAGATAGATAGATATGAATAGACAGAGACAGAGATAGATAGATAGATAGATAGATATGAATAGACAGATACATAGATAGATAGATAGATGGATATGAATAGACAGAGACATAGATAGATAGATAGATAGATAGATAGATAGATAGATAGATAGATATGAATAGACAGATAGATAGATAGATAGATAGATAGATAGATAGATAGATAGATAGATGGATATGAATAGACAGAGACATAGATAGATAGATAGATAGATAGATAGATAGATATGAATAGACAGAGACATAGATAGATAGATAGATAGATAGATAGATAGATAGATAGATATGAATAGACAGAGGCAGAGATAGATAGATAGATAGATAGATAGATAGATATGAATAGACAGAGACATAGATAGATAGACAGATAGATAGATAGATAGATAGATAGATAGATAGATAGATAGATATGAGTAGACAGAGGCAGAGATAGATAGATAGATAGATAGATATGAGTAGACAGAGGCAGAGATAGATAGATAGATAGATATGAGTAGACAGAGGCAGAGATAGATAGATAGATAGATAGATAGATAGATAGATAGATAGATAGATAGATAGATAGATATGAATAGACTTACAAAGGTAGATACTGGGGTATTTTTTAATCCATAGTTCTGGGCTGGTACAATAATTTTACCCATGTTTAGTAACAATGCATCTACCTCGACCTCCTCCTCCTCCTCCCTCTTCATTTTTTGTGTATCTGCCGTCTTAATTACCTTTATAGTATACATACAACATGGACACACGACATACGCACATACTTGTACGAAGGAGGATATCTTAGCGTCCTAAGAATGGAAGAATAAGCGGTAGGGGAAGAGGCTGTCGGCCGTTGTGTTAATAGTAGACCGCTTCTTCCATCTCCACCCCGCAACTCGCTTTACTAGGACGCGGGAACTGCGATGCATACACCCCTATAGACATCGCACAAAGGTACAAGAGTGGACAGTCAGGTCGAGTCGACAGATCGACACTAAAATCTTCTTACCATCACCAATGTTGACTGAAAAGTCAGGCATCTTTGCAGCTTATCGTGTGGTTAGACCCCCTCGTCTTGAAATCTATAAAATCAATGACGAAAGGTGTAGTATTAAAAAAAAAGCCGAAAGAAAACTAATTATTTCGAACAAGTAAAAAACGAGAAAGAAAAACTTTAAACGAGCAGACAACTTATCAGTTATTTATATATTTAACAATTTAAAAAAAATCAAATCTTGTTTTTACCAAAAAGAAATTGGCTGCTTGCTGAAAATGAACACGGGCGAAAGTGGAATCGATGAGTTGAGGGAAAGGCGATAATAATTTTAACAACAGTGGATGAACGAGTTTTGAAGAAAATTCTCGGAAGAATAACAGATTTAATTTAAAACATTGGATCTTAGAAAAGAAAGGACCGATTCTGAAAGGATATATACGAAACTACTTCTGTATTTTGCCTGAAAACCGAATCAAAAAGAGAAAGGAAGACGAAAGGAAAAAAGTTTCGCAATTAATTTGAAGGGAAAATAAAGAGAAAGAAACAAACGTTTTACGTGTGCCTCATTCATTTTATCGAAAACAACGAAAAACACGAAAGAAAAAAACAAAACAAAAAAAAAACAAAACAAACAAGAAAACGATTATTTGGTAAAGAAAATTCTCTCCAATTATTCACTTTCTTAAAATACGGTTTAGTTTGTTTTTGTTTTTTTTAATATGAAAAAAATAAATATTTGATTTCATCTTTTGTATGATTAATTTTGTACTCCATTTTTACCGATTTTCAAATTCGCACACTTAAATGCACTTTTTTTCCTTTTTGCACAAATAGTCCGACCCAAGACCCAATGGTTAAACAATCCTAATAAATGTCTGCAGACGTATGCACAATTCGTACAATAAAAGAGATAACAAACCATAATCAAAAGTCAACACCCCCTGCAGTCACATACGTACATCCAGATAAAAATAAGCATCAACAAAATTTGACTTGTGGATTGGCAATTGGCCTTCATGTGGAGTTTTTAAAGTAACAACTTAAAAGTGAAGTTACATTTTAATATCCGTGAGAAGTGAATCGCGGCTAAAATAACATGAAGTTTATCATCCATTTCTGTTGGTTTACAATTTTAGGAACATTGACAATCAGAATTTGGTCAGAAGGACAATCAGGTAAGTGACTGACAATTTTCATAAAGTCAATTTTTGTTTAATTTCATACTGAGTAATAATTTTTCAGATTGCAGCCGCAGCAAATAAAGTCTTACCGTATTTGGCAGGGGGCGTCAATTTTTTTTTGTGCAATGGATAAATTGTCGTCTAAATTACGCAAAAAATGAAAAACAACACAGATATCTCATTTTAACAGATATATTTACCAAAATGACGTAAAAATGTTTTGAAATATTAAAGAGTAAATTTATTCAATAAAATCGCCATTGGCTTCAACCACGGCCTCCAGACGACTTCGGAATCTCCTGCAACTCTTCTGGACGGTCTTCTTGTTTAAGTTGGTGAATGCTGCCATAATTCTTGCCTTCAGTTCATCTTTGGGGTCACAAGGAGTTTTGTTGGTCTGCACCCTATAGATATTAATCAAGGGGGTTGCAGTCTGGGGAGATAAGGTGGCCAGATGTAAGGGGTGATGTGGATGCAGAAATTGTCTGACAGCCATGACTGGGTTCTCTTGCTTGTGTGTCATGGTGCAGAGTCCTGTTGAAAGAATAGAGTGTTCCAGCAGCCACCCACTTGACCCGGCATTATCTCACCAAGGCATTTGATGTAGGCATCCGTGTTGAGTCTGAGACAATGTCGGAAGATGAATGTAGACATAATGTCGCCATCACTAGTGATCGCTCTAGACATAATGATGCTGACTGGATATATCATCTAACTCTTTCCAAATCCTCTGCACTGTCCTCAGATTGACACCCAAACACTGAAACGTTAGTATTGGAAATTCCGGCGCGAATGCCAACCAGTACAGTATGCCGTTTCCAAATTTCTGGCGGAGTGAATTGTGTCAGGTGCTCTTTTTCTCATAGACGCTATCCAACTGACTCTACTATACTGTGCAGTCGACAAAATCAAAAACAAACAACGCGCATGAGCGAAATTAAAAATATAAAATAATGACAATTTATCCATCGCACCCTGTATGTCTCGAAAATTTGCCGTGCGAGGGTTAGGGTTTTCGTAAGCTCATGCGAACACTAAATGAAAGTTATCTATGCCAAACGGTAAACTGAATTCCTGTATAATTTTGCAAAATTTCAAGATTTACTTCAGGAAATACGGTATACATTTGGTAGAATCTTGGGGAAATTCTACTTTAATTAAGTGACAAATACAGTGTAACCCGGATATAAGAGAGTTGTCGGGACCGGAGAAGAAGGCTCTTATATACGGGTTCCTCTTATATCCGGGTTTGGTCTATTATAGATACATTAACACAGGCTCTAATTTGGGACCAGAGAAATTCTCTCTTATATTCGGGTTTCTCTTATATCCGGGTCTCTTATATCCGGGTTACACAGTATAACCTTATTTCAATTAAAATTATAGACTTCTAAACCCCTTACAGTGTTCCAAAACCTTTATGCGCCTAGTGTAAGTTAAAACTTTAGGAAAATCAGACTTTAACATTTCAGACTCTTTTAATACACAAGCAACCTCAATAAACATTCATTTTTCAGAACATACATTGTTTTTTTTAATAAACGGGAGTTTTAAATAAAGTTCAGTGGGAGTTTCTTAATCTTCAAAATGTTAATAACCTTATCTCCTCGTTTATTTGAGAGGCGAAACTATTGATTTCAGACTTAGTTCAGGAGAATACGTTTGCCTTGCAGAGACGTATAAAAAATATCAGGTGGGTGGGTCCCAAATGAAATTCCTGTACGCAAAGTTCGTGATCAATTTGTTGGCTGGAAGTTTGAGAGCCTTCCATGCGTCTAGATTTTTTCGCCACTGATATTTCAGTCGTAACCTTTTAGTACGGGGATTAACAAAAGACAAGATCTCCGATTTTACTATGAAACTCAATATTTTCACAATATAACGGGTACCATCATAAGAGGTGTTTCGATTCCAAGGCACACTGTCAACCGGAATGATTTCTTATCTTCAGAATGCCTGATCGATTCCAAGACACCCCCCCCGCTATCTGCTCCGGCCGATTTGTGTTTCTTCAGCACCCACAGAACGAATCTGAAGTAACTATGCTTAGTTAACATTAGTTATAGTTTAAGTTTGTGGCACATTAGAATGAGCTACAGGAAATTGTGGAGAGCCATGATCGCCCATGTACTGAAGGAACACAGCAGTTTGAAGAAGAATGAGCTTGAGTAAATGGATAGCGGACCAGGGTTTAGAAGAGGTGATAAAAAGACCAAATTTATTAAGAGATAAAAAGGCAGGAAATTGTGGAGAGCCATGATTGCCTACGTCCTGAAAGGACTCGGCACATTAAAGAAGAAGAGTGAGCTTGAGTAAATGGACGGCGGAACAGGGTTTAGGAGAGATAAGAAAAAGACAAAATTTATTACAAGCTAAAAAGGAGAGGAAATTGTGGAGAGCCATGATCGCCAATGTCCTGAAGGGACACGGCACATTAAAGAAGAAGAGTGAGCTTGAGTAAATGGACAGCGGAACATGGTTTAGGAGAGATAAGAAAAAGACAAAATTTATTACAAGCTAAAAAGGAGAGGAAATTGTGGAGAGCCATGATCGCCAATGTCCTGAAGGGACACGGCACATTAAAGAAGAAGAGTGAGCTTGAGTAAATGGACGGCGGAACAGGGTTTAGGAGAGATAAGAAAAAGACAAAATTTATTACAAGCTAAAAAGGAGAGGAAATTGTGGAGAGCCATGATCGCCAATGTCCTGAAGGGACACGGCACATTAAAGAAGAAGAGTGAGCTTGAGTAAATGGACAGCGGAACAGGGTTTAGGAGAGATAAGAAAAAGACAAAATTTATTACAAGCTAAAAAGGAGAGGAAATTGTGGAGAGCCATAATCGCCAATGTCCTGAAGGGACACGGCACATTAAAGAAGAAGAGTGAGCTTGAGTAAATGGACAGCGGAACAGGGTTTAGGAGAGATAAGAAAAAAACAAAATTTATTACAAGCTAAAAAGGAGAGGAAATTGTGGAGAGCCATGATCGCCAATGTCCTGAAGGGACACGGCACATTAAAGAAGAAGAGTGAGCTTGAGTAAATGGACGGCGGAACAGGGTTTAGGAGAGATAAGAAAAAGACAAAATTTATTACAAGCTAAAAAGGAGAGGAAATTGTGGAGAGCCATGATCGCCAATGTCCTGAAGGGACACAGCACATTGAAGAAGAATGAGCTTGAGTAAATGGATGGCGGACCAGGGGTTAGGAGAGGTGATAAAAAGACAAAATTTATTAAGAGATAAAAGGCAGGAAATTGTGGAGAGCCATGATTGCCTACGTCCTACATGGACACGGCACATTAAAGAAGAAGAAGAGTGAGCTTGAGTAAATGGACGGCGGAATAGGGTTTAGGAGAGATAAGAAAAAGACAAAATTTATTAAGAGCTAAAAAGGAAAGGAAATTGTGGAGAGCCATAATCGCCCATGCCCTGAAGGGACACAGCATATAGAAGAATAATGCTTATATTTCAAATATGTGCTCTTCTAGGGGACACACAGTGTTTTCAATTCAGAGTTGTTCTATACTGGTGGCGGATCACATCTAGATAGTCCAGTCTACCCTACTATTTAACTCATAGCTGAGGGCAGATTAGCTAGATTGATATCTTTCCGAAGGGTTTTTTAATTCATTTATTTTTGCAAGATTTTTTATTATTAGCTTTTATCTAAGCTCATAGGGGTGTCCAGTTTGCGATGCAAATTCATTGTAAATTGATTCTCCTACAGATTGATTCATTTTCTACGGCTTATTAACCTTTTGCGGGTTATTTAAAAGCAGGAAATATTTTTAGATTGTAAGAATATATATATATATATATATATATATATATATATATATATATATATATATATATATATATATATATAAATGACAATAGGAAAATTGCTGACGCGTTTCGTCCAATGTGGACTTTCTCAAAGCAAAAAACAAAATGAATTTAATTAAACAAAGAAATTAATAAAAACAGACAGTGTTCTTAGTAACTGGAATGTAGGGAACGCTATTTTTCATATTGTTAACTGAAAAATGTTCATATATATATATATATATATATATATATATATATATATATATATTTGCTCTACTCTGTATTGAACACTCATTTAAGAATAGTATTTTGGGGTTATTGGAATTTATTCTATGTACACCAATCCTTAACTTGGATATATATATATATATATATATATATATATATATATATATATATATATATATATATATATATATATATTGATGCATGTTTCATTAAATAATATAGACAAGTTTTGTCTATTTATTTTATGTAAATTTTTTTCATATCGTCTGATAAGCTTAATAACATTATCATTAAACGAAGAAAGACAATCACAATATTGATACATATTTTTTAATCCTATCTAAGCTTTCGGCTTGCATAAGCCATTATCAAAGATAACAATTACATTACAATATATTAAGCAATACACGGACAAAACAATGATGATTGTCTGTTTCTGTTTACATGGAAGATTTCCAAAAGATGTCCTGTTTGTTGATGTTAAGGGTGTTCAATTTTTCTTTGGCTATTTCAATTTGCCTTTTCACAAGGCTACATTTATAATTCCAAGTGTTGATAGTTTGGTGGGCTGCTGGATCATGTAATTTAAATTGTGTGTATTTAGGCAGCATTTTTTCATTGATGCATGTTTCATTAAATATAAGATAATAATGATTTAGTGATACAAGCCTTACTATTTAACCCACAGCTGGGGGGAGGAGAGGTCGTTTCATATCTAATCAAAATTTGATAAGCAAACAAGCAACTATAAAGTGCATATAAAGTAGGGGTCAATTCTATATTACAATCAATATGTAAACTGATCCCTCACTTTGTGGCTACTGCAGTTTCTATACATTTATTCCAGAGAATGTAAATAAATCTAAAAGACATACCTGCAAGAACTTACAATGTAGATATAAATTGGGGGATCAATTCTATATTGCGATCAGTATATAAACTGATCCCTCACTTTGTGGTCATTGCAGTTTCTATACATTCATATTCCAGAGAATGTAAATAAATCTGAAAGACATGCCTATATATATATATATATATATATATATATATATATATATATATATATATATATATATTTTTATATATATATATATATATATATTTATATATATATATATAAAGTGGGGGATCAATTCTATAGTGCAATAAATATATAAACTGATCCCTCACTTTGTGGCTACGGTAGTTTCTATTCCAGAGTATAAATACATCTAAAGGACACGACTACAAGAAATTATAATGTGGATATAAAGTGGGGGGGTCAATTATATGTTACAATCAATATATAAACTGATCCCTCATTTTGTGGCCACGGCACTTTCTATACATTTATATTCCAGAGAATGTAAATAAATCTAAAAGACATGCCGGCAAGAAATTTCAATGTGGATATAAATTGGGGGATAAATTCTATATTGCGATCTGTATATAAACTGATCCCTCACTTTGTGGTCACTGCAGTTTCTATACATTCATATTCCAGAGAAGGTAAATGAATCTAAAATACATGCCTGTGTAGCTAATCAGTATTTCATTGATTGATTGATTCGTTTTCTACGGCTTATCAACCCTATGCGGGTTATTTAAAGCCAGAAAATATTTTTAGGCTCATTTGTGTTTGTACAACACCCACATAATTAACCTGTACTGCAACTGTACCAAGCGGATATTGGTTACAGGTCAAGTATGTGCCCCAGTAGAGACACGTTCGGTTTTGATTTCAGAGTTGTCCTTCTCCTACGTTGGTTGTCGACCACGGCTATAGAGAGTGCCTATTTAAATTATAGATGAGGAGAGAATACCTGCGTTGGTAGCTTGAAGGTGTTTGTCGTTCCAGTCACCCACTTGCCACGCCCATCCTGGAGTGAGTCAATCGGACGCGCGGGGGGGTCGTTATTGATCCGGATTTCGACAAGATCCGTCATAGTGTTGCTTTGGATACTTCTTCCTCCTGATCCTTTCAGTGGGCTTTTTCATAGCTTGGCAGTGCCCATCTCCTCTCCAAGAGTATTTGTACGAAAGTGAATATAACAATCTCGAGCCCGAATTCGAACTCGACTCGCCGATTTCTCGATCCGAGCCTTTAACAAAATTGGTATTAACCAGATAACATGGGGGGAAATGTCGAGAATATATTTCCATGAAGAATATGTCATCTGATTTTCAACTCATATCTGTCTTTTCCGAGCCTTCAACAAAATGAGTATCAACCAGACAATATAGATAAAATGTCGAGAATATTTTTATATGAAGAATATGTCGTCTGTTTTTCAACTCGTTTGTTTGGTTTGGTTTGTTTTGTTTTACGGCATATCAACATCAATGGGTCATTTAATGCCGACAACTTCTTTTTTTTTTCCTGGTAATATTTTTGTTTTGTCAAAAATCTATTTCTGTTAATATATTTTTCATCAAAAATATATAGCTGGTAATATTATTTTTTCAAAAACGTATAGCTGGTAATATTTTTTACAAAAATGTGTTGCTGGTAATAGCTTTTTTCCAAAACGTATTGCTGGTAATAATATTTTTTTTTCTTCAAAAATTTATTTCTGGTAATAAGTTTTTACAAAGTATTTCTGGTATTAAAACCTATTTTTACACTTTTATAATGCTCTTTACCTCAGTTTCGGGGTTAACTATTTGCCTATAACTGGGACCCTAACAGGTGTTACCACACTGTGTCAGGGTGAACCTGGGAACACCAGCAATTAAGAGGTGATTCCACGCTCCTCAAAGCCTCCTGATCAGAGGCCTTGCTGTTGGACGTAGTTTATCGTCTTACCCTGGACGCGGATGTAGTTTATCGTCATACCCAGGACGGGTTTTTCAACTTGTATGTCTTTTGCTGTTGACTGTCTTTTCAATTCAAGTTGACCGCTTCTCTTTACGATGTATGGGGTCTCGTCTGGCTGATTAAACCAACACAGATATGACATACTTTTCCTCGAGGAGGGTATCTGAAAGATCCTTGAATGGCCGTAGAGAAAAGATTCTGTGTAACGTCTTCATTGGCATTCCTTCAACAATGATTGAAATTCTTAAGTCACCTGAGTTATCGCAAGGGGAGATAGCGTCATATTTTTTTCTTGGGAATATGCGAGTAGCGTATTTATTATCGGCGCGAAAAGTAATACTGGCGAACCGAGTTCAAATAGCATCTGACTGTTATGTTCACTTTCACACGAATACCCTCGGGAAAGGCATGAATCTACCTCCTGCCGTCCCATAACTAGCTATGGCTTAAATAACTGTGCAGACTTGGCTTTCTAGCCTTGAGTGGCAGCCAGTCTAGGAGAATTCTAAATCGCGAGGGAGGCAACGGGAAACCACCCCACTATCTTTGCCAAGGAGTCATGGTAATTTAGCAACAGAGAGATAGTAATTCCTATATGGCAGCGAATGCTGGACAATCTTCTCAAAAACGAGGAAGAGACTTGAGGCAACAAAATTGTGGTTCTACAGAAGGATGCTGAGGATACCATGGACCGAACATGTGAGCAACGACGAGGTTTTTTGAGAAACTGGAAACAAAAAGGGAATCCTATAATTAACATAAGAAAGAGACAGATGAAATTTCTGGGGCACATAGGGTTTTGGAGATAGACTCTCATAACCATATATATTCTGAAACTATATTGCCCAGGGTACTTAGATTAGTATATTTCATTTTGATCAAAGGGGGGTATCCGGGAGGCACAAATCCCCACTGATTTTTTTCCCTTTAATTTAAGTTAAATTTAAATTTGAACAAAGGAATGACTCCTATTCAAAATATAGGAGAAATCCAGAAGATGGAGGTCACATTGATAAGATCATTGAGTAATATTGAAATGCATCATTTTTCTCCACAAATTACAACAATGATTTTAAATCAATCATCATTTTCTTACAAAAAAATGGGACACGCAACAAGGAGCCAGTAATTCGGCTAGTATATATATATAATTGAATAAAATGTGTTTGTACTTCATTTTTTTAAAAATAAATTTGAAAAACAAAAACAGAAATTATTTATGTCTCAACTTAATATATAGACCACTGAATTTTTTTAAAAACAAGGCAATAAAGCCACTAAGACGCAAGAGGTAAACGGAGTGTTAGAGAATATAAGAAAAATATACTATTAAAGAGAACAAGAATATAGAAGACAGAAGATATTGTAACCATTTTTCTTGGTTTCAGATGAAACTTAAAATTTTTTCAGTATATATTAGTGAAAATTTCACTTTCTAAAATTATAATATATAATTATAGTTTAGCTTGAAAAGAGATGCCATCAAATGAATCCATTTTTAAACTGGCGCCATCTTTTTTCCATATACTGTAACCGACTTAAGTTCGTATTTTCTTGATTTCAAATAAATCTTCGAAACCTTCCAATATATTTCAGTGAAAGTTTCCCTCTACAAAATGATGGGAAAAAAGGCGATCATTTAAAAAGTTGCTAAGAGGACCTATTAAATTCTTCATTCCGCTTGAATCACAATGCAGCCGATCTTTTCCCGCCAAGGCTGCGTTTGTTCCAAAAATAATCGTTCGCTATGTTCGTATTTTCTTGACCACGTGACATTATTGCAGATGGTGTACGCGCTCCCAAGTTACATGACAGGAAACACAGCTTTTAAAGCTAACAACGGCTGTCATGACCTCATCTGTCAGTTGAATTGCCGGTGAAAGTGTTTCGCCTCTTGGACGACAAGAAAAATACCCGGCGTACCCGTATACGAGTCGAGTTCGTGTAAATACCGACTATTGATCGTTGGTCAATGAATTATATGCTCTGTGTATAAGGTCGAATGTTAATTTTTAGGTCCATTTTTGCTACGTTATATTTTGTGCGTAGGCAGACTTGATTTAGTTTGGTTTGTTTTACGGCATATTAATCTGAATGGGTTATTTAATGCCAACAATATTTTTATTGCTGGTAATATTTTTTTTTCAAAAGTGTATTGAAGCTAATATTTGTTCCACAAAATCTCCGGATCAGAGGCCTTGCTGTTGGATGTAGTTTATCGTCTTTTTTTTCTTTTTTTAAAAATAATAATGGGTATAAAGTAACTAATAATAACAAAACAAAAGTCATTGAAACAAAGCAAGTTCAGTCGACCAATGATGACAATTCCAGAACAACGTAACTATAAACAATTTTTTCTATCCTCTGCCAGCCGCTATGATGGAGAAAGCATTACCTCGAACCGTCGCCAGTGAGACACGCTGCAAGAGCCACTCCGTTTCGCGAGGCTCGTTCCTTAATCGAGACGCAATCGCGCCAATCCTCCGAAGGAACACCATCGAACGAGGGCCAATAACCCCTGAAGTCTCCACTGCCACAGGAGTAAAAAAAAATCTATAAGCAAGAGAAGAATATTTAGCTATTTTTTTTATCTCTGCGTCTCGGGCGACGAACCCCGGCTCAACCGCGGACCTGATCAAATTACCGGCCGAAAATGTATCCGCACAGGTCGCATCCCAAATCAACGACTTACCCATTTTAAAAGGGAAGATGGTAATGCCATCCGGCCGCTTTCCATGACCACGGTCGAGGCCTACGGGTTCGATTTGGGAAGGGAACCCAACTGCATCCAAACCTCTTTTGATGATGTCGTTAATTGCTGCATGTTTATCATCTTACCGAGGACGCGGATGTAGTTTATCGTCATACCAAAGACGCTTGATTTGGTAAAACCTGACTATATATTTGTGCACTGCTTGAAATTCGGATTTTTGGAAAATAAACGATATATCTCGTGTATAGGTCGATTCTTGACTTTTGAAAAAAGATTCATGACCTTATATACTTTGTGAATATATTGTCGCTTGCTTTCAGCCAAGAATTATATTATTATATGCTTCTTGTACGGGATGACCTTTTATTTTTGCTCATGAAATCCGAACTTTACGATATATTTCGTGTATAAGTCGACTCTTCATTTTTGGCCGAAAAGTCTCTTACTTTATTATGGGCTTCGTGTACAGGTCGACCATTTATTTTTGGTCATGAAATCCGAACTTTATGATATGCTTCGTATATAAATCGACTCTTTATTTCTGGTCGAAAAGTCTCTTACTTTATTAGGGCTTTGTGTACAGGTCGACCTTTTATTTTTGGTCATGAAATTCGAACTTTATGATATGCTTCGTATATAAGTCGACTCTTTATTTCTGGCCGAAAAGTCTCTTACTTTATTATGGGATTCGTGCACAGGTCGACTCTTGATTTTTGTCTGAAAAATCCTTATTTCATGATATGCTTCCTGCATAAGTCAACTCTTGATTTCTGGTATAGAAATCCTAACTTTCTGATATGCTTCGTGTACAGGTTGACTCTTGATTTTTGGTCGAAGGGACACTTACTTTTTTATGTAGAGGTTGGCGTTTTATTTTTGGTCAAGAAATCCTGACGTAATGATATACTTCGTGTATCGGTCGACTCTTGATTTTTGGTCAAGAAACCCTTACTTTATTATGTTTCGTATATAATCCTCCTCATTCAGCAACCTTCTACCTTGAGTGGCTCTCTGGCCTTCTTTCATTTAATCACCTGTTCTGCCTGCCATCAACATCTGATGCTAGACTACAGGAGAGCAACACCTCTACGCCTTCTTGGCTTCACCTTTTCCACTGACATGAAGAGAAGCGACTACATTGAATCAATAGCTGCATCTACTGCAAGGAAAGTTGGTTCACTGTATCGTGTCAGAAAACCTTTTTCGTCAGAATCCATCTGGCACGTTTATAAATTTAGCATTCGTCTGCAATCCTGGGTATGACGATAAACTACATCCGACAGCAAGGCCTATGATCGGCATATTGGGTGTATTAAGGAACGTTGAACTACTTCTAAATTGCTGTTGTTTCCAGGTCCACCCTAACCCGGGGTGGTAGCACCTGTTAGGGTCACAGATATGGGGAAGTAGTGAACTTCCAAACAAAAACAAAATATTATGAAAGTATAAAAATATATTTTTATATAAAAACATTACCATATTTATAGTAAAATTACCAACAACACCGATTTATAGCCCATCCTGAGTATGGCGATAAACTACATCCGCGTCCAGGGTAAGACGATAAACTACGTCCGCGTCCAGGGTAAGACGATAAACTACGTCCAACAGCAAAGCCTCTGATCAGGAGGTTTTGAGGAGCGTGGAACCGCCTCTTAATTGCTGGTGTTCCCAGGTCCACACTGACCCGGGGTGGTAGCACCTGTTAGGGTCACAGCTATGGGCAGTTAACCCCCAAACTTCGGTCGAAACACCATGAAAGTGTAAATATAGGTTTTAATACCAGCAATACCATTTTTTAAAAGATTACTACCAGCAATGAATGTGTAAAGAAAAAATTATTACCAGCAATAAAAATCTTGCCGGCATTAAATAACCCATTGAGATGTTGATATGCCGTAAAACAAAACAAAACTAACCGATTTATAGCAAGCTGACTAACAATACATTTTATCTACAGTTGAAGGCATACAATTGTGTTCAAAAAATTTAGTTGAAACCATAAAATTCACTTCAAATTATTTAGATTTCGGCATTAAATAACCCATAGAGATGTTGATGTGCCGCTAAACGGAATCTACCAAGGAACCAAACATCCAATATGAAAGTATAATATTTTATATAAAAAAGGACCAACAATGAATTTTATATGTACGGTTTTGAAGCTATAAAATTGTTTTCCAAATATTTAGATTTCAGCATTAAATAACCCATAGAGATGTTGATATGCCGCTAAACAAAATCAACCAAACAACCAATATGGAAGAAAAATATTTTATATAAAAAAGGACCAACAATTAATTTTATATATACGGTTTTGAAGCCATAAAATTGTGTTCCAAATATTTCGATTTCGGCATTAAATAACCCATAGAGATGTTGATTTGCCACTAAAAATCAACCAATCATTCGATGCCATATCTAGTCTATTATTGTCTATCACGATATTCTTGACAAATTCCAAAGGTTTTGAAATGTAGTGGATCCTGAACAGGCATCGCTTTCTCACCTACCTGATGTGGCTTCCTTCTGTCTTTTCTACAAATATTTTAGGGTGAACTTTTTCCCCTGGTGCTCTGATTACCTGAATTTAAGCGTGTTACTACATTGGCAATTCGGTCCCACAGTTTTACTCTTGAACTAGCTATATGCAACCGCCACTTCTACTCTGACAGTTTATTTTCTCACACTTCCCACCTGTGGAACTCCCTTCCGATTTCTTGCTTCTCTGATAACTACAATCTTCAAAGATTTAAATGCAACGTCAATCGTCATCTTCTGTTATCTTAAAATCGGTTCCTTTTTTTGTGCTTTCTTCAACCATCCCCAATCTTTTCTTTCATTTCCACGCCCTTTAAGCCTTTGTATTTTCGTGACATTATCGACTTGCTTGGGGGTGAAATGATTAAAAAATTGCATTGATCGAGTTATACGTATTCTACGGTTTGTCAACCCTTTACAGGTTATTTAAAGCCAGGAAATATTTTTAGATTGTAAGAATATTTTTATATAATAATCGTTTAGCGATACATGACTAATTAACCCATAGTGGGGGAGAAGAGGTGGATTCATAACTTGTCCAAGGATATTTGGGCATAAGTGAATATAGCGAAACCCAATGAGAATTGAAACTCGACTCTGCGATTAACAGATTCGTATCGCTATCCATTACACCACCCGCACATCCAAGCTTACAACACCTAGTATTCCCAAGCGGTCACCCATCTAGGTACTGACTGCTGAGATCGACGTTGCGTAACTTTGGTGGTCGTACGGTGTTTCAATGTGTTATGGCCGTAAGCCATAACGCAAATGGATGACAATTTTACATTTCCGCAACCGATCCCAAAAGCTGATCAATTGGGGTATTATGGGTAGCCAGTTCAGTTATATCCGGTTTGTTATTTCCGGTCTGTTGTTTCATTCTAAAAGAACATGCCACAAAGAAGGAAACAGACAACCATTTGCAAAAATATTGATGATAAATAAAATAAAATGGAATTAAAAATGTCGGAAATAATGTAAAACAATTCATATGACACCATGATTGCTGTCAATGGCTGACTGGCGATCTAATTTTTATTTCTAAAGAAAGAAAAATATGTTTCATGTTAAAACAATGCGATACCATTAATTTTCTGGTTTGTGTCACTGATGGAATATAGTGTGAGAGGTGAAATTGTAAGCTTGGCTGTGATTGGTCATTAGGTACATTCTAAGGTCTGTTTTCATTTGATAAAGGATTTATTGGTTGAAATGAGTGACACAAAGCAAATCTTTATCAGGTTAGGTTTGTTTTGATCAGGGATATGACACTGAGATAGAGGTGACAATGACACCCGTGATAATCAGGTCAAATGAGGGTGAGATTCCGGAACATGGAAAATGTTCCACTGAAGGTGGATATGAATGACACAAGGCCACAATTTTAATTGTCCTTCTCATCATTATTATCTAAAAAAAAAAAAAATCTAAAAATATTTTCTTCAGATAAATAACCTGAAAAGGGTTGATAAACCATAAAAATGTATCAATGAAATACTGATTAGTTACACAAGCATGTGTTTTATGCTATGGAATATGTCTAGAAACTATCTTGGTTACAAAGTGATTGATTATATATTCATTGTAATATAGAATTGATCCCCCACTTTATATCCACCCTATAATTTCTTGATTGTTTATCAAATTCTGATTAGGTATAAATCCATCTTTTCTCTCCTCAGCTAAGGGTTAATTAGTAAGGACTTGTATCAATGAATCATTATTATCTCAAAAGAAATTCTTACAATCTAAAAATATTTTCTTGAGATAAATAACCTGAAAAGGGTTGATAAGACATAAAAAATGAATCACTCAAATTATACTTTAAAATGCTGTCATTTCTATGGTAGTGGTCAATTAATGTGGCTGGAATTAATGATCTTTTGTTTCCTTTTTGGAGGTCACCTAACTTTGGCCCTCATTAAGATTTATCCAAACCAGCCTAAGTTTCGTAAATATCTGGGCCTGTTTTGTGGTGTTTAATAGTTGAGTACTTAGCATTGGTGCCACTGATCAGAATTTTGATTCCTGTACAAAAAGAATTTTAGTAAATATTTAAATTATGACACCGTTTACTGGTGATCTAATTTTTATTTTTAAGGAAGGTAAAATATTTTTCATGTTAAAAGAATGTGATACTATGAATTTTCAGGTTTGTTTTACTTTTGGAGTATAGTGTGTGAGGTGAAATTGTGAGCGTGGGTGGGATTACTTCTTAGGTACAGTCTCAAGTCTTAGGTCTGTTGAAATTGTGTGTCGTTTTGATTTGATAAAGGAATTATTAGTTGAAATGGGTGACACAAAGCAAATCCTTACAGGTTAGGTTTATTTTGATCAGGAATATGACACTGAGATAGAGGTGACAATGACACCTGTGATAATCAGGTCAAATGAGGGTGAGATTCCTGAACATGAAAAATGTTTCATTGGAATTTCGACTGAACCCTTTATTTCGTCCACCGGGGTAGATTGTTCGGTGGATAAAATAAAGGGATTGGTTCAAAATTTTAATCACCTGAAGAAGGCCGGAGCGTACAACGGCTGAAACGTTGTGAATATGGCAATGAAGATGAGGATAACAGTTCGAATAATGTAAATAATGTAAGTAATCATAATACCTTATCTTAGAGATATAGACAGCCATTATATCACTAGCAGCTATTCACTGGATCTAACCAACGGCTTTATCCACTGGGCCATGTGTCCTTGTGAATATGGCCATAAAGATGAGGATAACAGTCCGAATAATGTAAATAATGTAAATAATCATAATACTTCATCTCAGAGATATAGACAGCCATTATATCACTAGAAGCTAGTCACTGGATCTAACCAACGGCTTTATCCACTGGGCCATGTGTCCTTGTGAATATGGCAATGAAGATGAGGATAACAGTCCGAATAATGTAAATAATACAAGTAACCGTAATACCTCATTGCAGAGATATAAACAGCCATTATGTCATTTGAGGCTAGTCACTGTATCTAACCAACGTCTTTATCCATTGGGTCATGTGTCCTTGTGAATATGGCAATGAAGTTGAGGATAAGAGTTCGAATATGTTAGTAAGAATTCCTTATACGAGGAAACTGCTTCAAATCCCTTTTGTTTATGTAATCAATCATAAGTAAAAGTTGTTATTTTTACACTTGTTAATGGGTGTTGTTGAAGTTAATTAAATTTCAAGCATAACCAGGACAGAGAGGAGTCTAGTCTGATCTTCGATAGTCGTTCACGAATACTGAAACACAACGTGGGGCCCAGGATTGGTGCGGAGTAGATTCGCCGGAGACGGACAAACGGACGTCATTCAGCGAAGCACGCAGCAATAGGGCCACACTTACAGCAAATAAAAAAAATGGCATACCCACACGGGTAACTACATATGCGCAGTAAGGCCCCCTTCTATTGGTTTTCAAGTTACATCAAGGTCGCGCAACTGGACTTTAAGTGATTAAGACTAGTGGTCGGGGAAGTATCCACTTGGGAGTATGTTCAACACAGCAGCGGCTCTTTTGATAAAATCTGATAGAATAGATCTTACTTCTTACCACTGGAAGACGAAGGGAATGAAAATAGCTTCCTCACATGTACATGGCAAGTGTAAAATAACTAATCAACCGCAAGGCCGCGTAAAATCTTTTGTGCCCTGCCAAGACTGGAAAGAGAGGATTTGGCAGTTCTTTCTGTGATTAAAAAAAAATCATTTCACCGTAGAAAAGGCGATAATGCCACTAAGACACAAGGAGGTACTGAGGGTGAAACAGAGTAAGAAGACTAAACAATATTCTCGCCCGAATCTAGCTTACATATTTATAAGTCTATCGTTCATCCAGTATTGCTTTCGCACCTCTGTAATGTAGCGTTCGTAGTGGGTTCTATAGCCTTGGATGGCAACCGGTCTAGGAGAAGGAAAATCTCAAAACTGGCCTGGAGAGAGTTGGGCTCCGTCACGCAATCTTGCCCAAGAAACACCACTTCTACTGCGGCTGCAGTACACATGGTGGGTCACGGGATTCGTGATAGTGAATAGATTGGCGGCAAAGTCTTATCATCTTACAGTTGAACCGTTAATTCTATGCTAACAGTTTCTTCGTCTTGCTTGTCTATTTCGTTATCTTCTGTGTTCTTAATTCCTCTTCTTTTATTGTCCTTTCCCCTTAATAAAGTCTTCTAATTCTCTTTCACTCTTCTTACTTTCCAATCAACTTTGATCTTCAAAAATTTCAATGCAATGTCAATGGTTATCTTCTGTGTTCTTAATTCCTCTTCTTTTATTGTCCTTTCCCCTCACTAAAGTCTTCTAATTCTCTTTCACTCTTCTTACTTTCCAGTCAACTTTGATCTTCAAACATTTCAATGCAATGTCAATCGTTATCTTCTGTGTTCTTAATTCCTCTTCTTTTATTGTCCTTTCCCCTCACTAAAGTCTTCTAATTCTCTTTCACTCTTCTTACTTTCCAGTCAACTTTGATCTTCAAAAATTTCAATGCAATGTCAATCGTTATCTTCTGTCTTCTTAATTCCTCTTCTTTTATTGTCCTTTCCCCTCACTAAAGTCTTCTAATTCTCTTTCACTCTTCTTACTTTCCACTCAACTTTGATCTTCACACATTTCAATGCAATGTCAATCGTTATCTTCTGTCTTCTTAATTCCTCTTCTTTTATTGTCCTTTCCCCTCACTAAAGTCTTCTAATTCTCTTTCACTCTTCTTACTTTCCACTCAACTTTGATCTTCAAAAATTTCAATGCAATGTCAATCGTTATCTTGTGTCTTCTTAATTCCTCTTCTTTTATTGTCCTTTCCCCTCACTAAAGTCTTCTAATTCTCTTTCACTCTTCTTACTTTCCACTCAACTTTGATCTTCACACATTTCAATGCAATGTCAATCGTTATCTTCTGTGTTCTTAATTCCTCTTCTTTTATTGTCCTTTCCCCTCACTAAAGTCTTCTAATTCTCTTTCACTCTTCTTACTTTCCACTCAACTTTGATCTTCACACATTTCAATGCAATGTCAATCGTTATCTTCTGTCTTCTTAATTCCTCTTCTTTTATTGTCCTTTCCCCTCACTAAAGTCTTCTAATTCTCTTTCACTCTTCTTACTTTCCACTCAACTTTGATCTTCACACATTTCAATGCAATGTCAATCGTTATCTTCTGTCTTCTTAATTCCTCTTCTTTTATTGTCCTTTCCCCTCACTAAAGTCTTCTAATTCTTTTTCACTCTTCTTACTTTCCAGTCCACTTTGATCTTCAAACATTTCAATACAATGTCAATCGTTATCTTCTGTCTTCTTAATTCCTCTTCTTTTATTGTCCTTTCCCCTCACTAAAGTCTTCTAATTCTCTTTCACTCTTCTTACTTTCCACTCAACTTTGATCTTCAAACATTTCAATGCAATGTCAATCGTTATCTTCTGTGTTCTTAATTCCTCTTCTTTTATTGTCCTTTCCCCTCACTAAAGTCTTCTAATTCTCTTTCACTCTTCTTACTTTCCAGTCAACTTTGATCTTCAAACATTTCAATGCAATGTCAATCGTTATCTTGTGTCTTCTTAATTCCTCTACTTTTGTTGTTCTCGCTCCTTAATAATGTTGTTTTTCTTATATTACTTCACACTCAGTAACCAACCCCTGACTCTTAGGGGCTTTATTAACTTGCTTAAAATAAAATGATTTTAAAAAAAATAATTTTTAAAGATAGCGGAAGAGAATTCTACAGGAGAGATGTGCGAGAAAAGAAACTATTTTAATAGAACATACTGTTGCATTTAGCTTTTTCAACACTGACCCATGTATGATGGCAATACTCCATTGTTTTGGTCTGATCTAACTCTTTCTACCATGCTCTGTCTTTTCAAGAGCAAGATCAAACCCTAAAAGAACTATTACGGCTATATCTGGGTTAGAGTTTGGCGATAGATATTCGTCATATCTCTTCAATACACCCATGCCTTTGTAAAATCTACAATATTAACCTGGTGTGATTATTTAACAGTCAAAACGTATTATCTGTGGTCAGTTTTCCAATTCACTCTCGCTCACAAAGTCGAGATCTTGGATGATGGCAAAGGTGGACATATCTACGCGCTGTTCTCCGAAACGCAAATCAGGAACTTGTAAGCGAACTGAATTGAGTTGTTAGAAGCATCCACAGACAGTTAAATTTAATATTACAGTTTATTTTAAATGGGTGCCTCAGACAGATAGATGCGGAGATGGATAGAAAGACAGACAGATAGATGTAGAGAAAGACAGGCAGATAGGTAGATAGATAGATAGATGTAGAGAAAGATGTAGAGTTGTAGAGAAAGACATGCAGATAGATAGATGTAGAGAAAGACATAGATAGATAGATAGATAGATAGATGTAGAGAAAAATGTAGAGTTGTAGAGAAAGACATGCAGATAGATAGATAGATGTAGAGAAAGACATAGATAGAGAGATAGATAGATAGATGTAGAGAAAGACATAGATAGATAGATAGATAGATAGATAGATAGATGTAGAGAAAGACATAGATAGAGAGATAGATAGATGTAGAGAAATACATAGATAGATAGATAGATAGATGTAGAGAAAGACATAGGTAGATAGATAGACAGATAGATAGATGTAGAGAAAGACATAGATAGATAGATAGACAGATAGATAGATGTAGAGAAAGACATAGATAGATAGACAGATAGATAGATGTAGAGAAAAACATAGATAGATAGATGTAGAGAAAGATAGATAGATAGATAGATAGATAGATAGATAGATAGATAGATAGATGTAGAGAAAGACAGGATGATGGATAGATAGATGTAGAGAAAGACAGGATGATGGATAGATAGATGTAGAGAAAGACAGGCAGATAGATAGATAGATAGATAGATAGATAGATAGATAGATAGATAGATAGATAGATAGATGTAGAGAAAGACAGGAAGATAGATGTAGAAAAAGGCAGACAGATAGATGGGGAGATAGATGGGGTGATAGATATATACATAGATGTGGATACAGATAGATGTGGCGCTAGATGCATACATAGATGCGAATATATATATATATATATATATATATATATATATATATATATAGATAGATAGATAGATAGATAGATGTGGAGATAGATAAATAAATAGAGAGATATGGAGACAGATTGATAGATGTATAGATAGACAAATATTAAGAGAGTGAGATAAATAGATAGATAGATGTGGAGATAGATATATATGAAAAGGCTGAGATAGATACACATTAAGAGACTGAGATATATAATGAACAGATAGATAGATAGATAGATTTGAGTAATTGTCAACTGAATGGTAAAATGGAAAGATACTGAACGCTTTGGGTGCTATGGATGAAATCTATATATAATCAATAAATCATGTGAGTGTTAAATTCTCCGCGCCTTCTTTCCTTATATGTCACTGAAATTACAACTTTTCATTTTACTAATGTTCACCCAATACGCTTTCCTTTATTTCTAACCATTCGAAAATATGAAAAAATCCAAATTTGCACGGGCTCGCTTCCAGATCCTTTCACACAAACGCGAGTGTCCCCCCAAGACTATCTTGGATTCTACGCTGTTTCTGATCTTCGCCAATAATCTTCCTGATGTCATCAGTTTCCAACTAGGTATTTATGCAGATGACACTGCCATTTACCCCTATCTCAATAGCAAATCCATCAGAGCTGATAAAATGGCTGTTTCCCTTGGAAAGGACTTCCAATCAGTGGTTAACTGGGACAAGAAATGGCTTGTAAATTTTAACGCCTCCAAAACAAAACTGCTTTCACTTAACCACCATAGAGAAACTTTCCTGTCTGCCATCAGCATGGCTGATGCTAGACTCTTAGCAAAACACTGTGCCTTCTTGGCCCATTTAGTCTCCTACCGCTAAGTATTCGAGACTCTAATCAATGCTAAATTGTTTAAGCAACTTACTTCTTACGACCTCCTCTCGGACAAACAGTATGACTTCCGTTCCGTCATGTCTACTGCTGATGTGTCAACGGCCATAACTGAATATGTATATCAAGCTCTTGATAATAACGGCGATGCTAGAGCTGTGGCTCTAGATATCTCGAATGCATTTGACAGGGTTTGTCTCGCTGATCTTTTACACAAACTCCAGGGCTACGCAATTACAGAATGATTGATTTAATTCAATCATTTCTATCAACTCGGGAAATGAAGGTCGTTTTGAAAGGGCTCGCTTCCAGATCCTTTCACACGAACGCAGGTGTCTCCTAAGGCCCTATCCTGGGTCCTACGCTGTTTCTGACCTTCATCAATGATCTTCCTGTTGTCATAAGTTCACTAGTAAGTATTTATGCAGATGACACTACCATTTACTTCTTTCTCAATAGCCAATCCGTCAGAGCTGATAAAGTAAATCTGGCTGCCTCCCTTGAAAAGGACTTCCAATCAGTGGTTAACTGGGGCAAGAAATGGCTTGTAAATTTTAACGCCTCCCAAACTAAAACTGTTTTCATTTAACCATCATAGAGAACATTTTTCTGCCTGCCATCTGCATGGATGACAAAAGACTCCTGGAACAGACTAGATTGGCTGTCCACAACTTCCTGAAAGGATATGGCATCTGTTGAAACTTGACTAATGCATGGAATAATAATGCAACACAAAATGTACTTAGAACAAAATGTATTGAAACAAGAAAGTGTACACAATATTTACATATAGTCTTTTGTATATTCCTGGGAAGACCGTTCCTGGAGAATGTGTTGACTAAGTCGCAGTCGGGCAGAGTCTCTAGTGAATCTCTTGATTCGCCTCCGGTACCAACCATATTTATATAGTCGGTACTCCACTATGCAAATTAGGTGGATCCTACCACAACAGCATCTGAAAGAAAAAGATGCTAATTGTTATCTTTTTAGTACTGTCTTGTATTAGTAATCACAAAATTCTTTAGGAAATGGCTTGTAAATGTTAATGCTTCTAAAACTAAACTGCTCTCATTTAACCACCATAGAAAAACTTCCCTGTACGCCATCAGCATGGCCGATGCTCGTATCCTGGAGAGCGTATCTCTGCACCTTCTTGACCTCACGTTTTCAAATGACTTAAAGTGGAACAACTACATTGAATCAATTGCTGTATCTACTGCAAGGAAAGTTGGTTCATTGTGTCGTGACAGAAGGTTTTTTCTCATCAAGTACAGCTTACACATATGTCCGTGCAATGAATACTGTTGCCATATCAGGTCTGGTGCTCCTGCTATTCATCTCGAGGTTCTTGACAAAATCCAAAGAAGGATCTGCAATATAATCAATCTTGACCTAGCATCTCGACTTCAATCACTTTCTCACCGACGTGACGTGGCTTCATTCTGTCTTTTCTACAAATATTTTCATGGCAAATGCCCTGAGAAGCTTTCTTCACCCGGTGCCCCGACTACACGAATTTAAGCGTGCTACTAGATTGGCCTCTAGGTCCCACCCTTTTACTGTTAAAATACTTAAATACAACCGCTACTTCTACTCCAACAGTTTCTTTTCTCGCACTTACCGCCCATGGAAATTTCTTCCTGGCTTCCCTGATAAATACAATATTAAAAAAAAAAATAAATGCAACGTCAATCGCCATCTTCTATCTTCTTGGATCCCGTTCATTTTTTGTCCTTTTCTCTATCCTCCCTATATCCAGTCTTCTCTTTCACTCCCTGTAACGCCCCCCCCCCTGCGTACTAATGATATTCTCGCCTTGCTTGGGGTGAAATGATTAAAAAAAAACAATATTGTGTCAATCAAAAATGTGTTTTTATGGGCAATATCGTTTAGATTTAATTAAAGAAAAAAAAATGATGTTATACTATGTATAATAAAACCAGACATCCTCAAAACGGATGACCGATTTTTTTTAAATACGGAAAGATAGAAGATGAAACTCAATATTCGGTTCATATATATATATATATATATATATATATATATATATATATATATATATATATATATATTGAAAAGTTCACCAATATTGGTTGTTTAATAGCAATTTAATTGTGAACACCCTCGACTGGCATCATAAATTTCTGTCTGAATTTCTGGGATGAGGAATTATTATTATTTACATTCGGACTATTGTCCTCATCTTTGTTGTTATTATCCCAATATTTTGACTTAGGCTCTCCAGCCTTTTTCAAGTGCTTGTCAATCTGGAAAAGCTTCAGGAAATTTCAAACTATACTCTTTATTTAATCTAAATGGGTGAAATGTTCTTGTTCTACAGTTCACTGGGTAAGTCAGCACCCCCCCCCAGCCCAGGGGTTGAACTAACAATTACTACGTCACTTGGAGTGAAATGATTAAAAAGAAAACCCCGTCAATGTCTAATCCTAGATGTTTCGGTTAAGAGATCATGAAATAGCAATGGCTATTTCAATTTCAATAGACAAAATGGCGGAGTTATAATTTAAGCAGGCGATTCTATTCCTATAAGATTTCTTTGAAATAGATGTCTTTGGAAGCAATGGGAATACTTCAAGAATACGAGGGGGGACCCAAAAGTAACCGGAATTTTTTTCTGTGGGACAAGCCCGTAGTAGTTCAGGCTTCCACCACTAGATGTCACTTGAGGCAACCGGCAGACATCAGTGTGTTAACAGGTGTCATCGTGGCAAGACATACAACTACGTGGTTCACATTTGTTTTGAAGTGATTCACACCCTTTCGTCTATTTTTTACCATGGCTGAAAGGATGCTTGTCGTAAACTGAAAGAACAGTTAGAAGTTGATCCAGACCTTTTTTCGAAGGTCATCACCGGTGACGAAAGCTGGTGCTATGGCTACGACCCGGAAACGAAGCAGTAATCAAGTCAGTGGAAGCATCCAACGTCACCACGACCCCAAAAAGCACATCAAGTCCAATGACAAGACGATGCCAATTTGTTTCTTTGCTGTGAGAGGAATTCTTCACAAAGAATTTGTTCCTCCTGGTCAAACTGTTAACCAGGCCTTTTTACTTTGAAGTCCTGAAGGGTTTGCGAGACAAGGTGAGACGAAAGCGCCCTGAAACTGTGGCAAAGTGGAGGGTGGTGGTTGCATTACGACAATGCGCCAGTGCACACCGCCTTGAGTGTGAGACAGTTTCTGACCCAGAATGCCATGACCCCACTTCCCCACCCTCCCTATTCACCCGATCTCGCCCTCTACAACATTTTTTGCTCCCCCGAATGAAGAAAGTCATCAAAGGAAAACGTTTTGCTGATGCGGAAGATATTAAGAAGAAAACGACGGAGTCATTAAAAAAAATAACTTCACAAGAGTTCCAGGACTGCTTTGAACAATGGAGAACACGTCTGGACCGGTGCATTGCTTCAAAGGGAGAATACTTCGAAGGTGATAAGAATATAAACATGCAACAATAAATGAATAAAATTATGTGACACAATTCCGGTTACTTTTGCGCCCCCCCCCCCCCCGTATATGGTCGTTTGCAAAAAAAGACAGACAAATAAAAAGGACATTAAACTAAAGAAAGTACATAAATGTAACTGCCTGGATAGTAGATATAAGAGACAATCTATATTAATATTTATATTGATATAGTGTCTATAACAGACGATCTTTATTTATATAGTGTCTATAACAAACGATCTATATTTATATAGTGTCTATAACAAACTATCTATATTTATATAGGGTTTATAACAGACGATATATAATTGACGGTCTATATTAATATTTATATTTCATCTATGACAGACGATCTAAATTTGTATAGTATCTATAACAGATGATGCATATTTATATAGTATCTATAACAGACGATCTATATTAATATTTATATAATATCTATAACAGACATTCTATATTTATATATTATCAAAAGCAACCGATCTATATTCATATTTATATTTATATAGTATGTATAACAGACAATCTATATTTATATTTATATAGTATCTATAATAGACGATATATAATATTATAGTATCTATAACAGTCGATCTATAGTATCTATAATAGATGATCTAAATTTATATAGTATCTATAACAGACGATCTTTATTTATATAGTGTCTATAATAGACGATCTATATTTATATAGTGTCTATAACAGCCGATCTATATTTATATAGTATCTATAACAGTCGATCTAACATGTGACGTAGAAATCCAAGGTACATTTTATTAGTAAACCAAATATTAAAAAACGGAAAAGATTCACTATTTACATTATTCGGACTATTGTTCTCATCTTTGCCGCCATATTTATTACAACGTTTCGGCCGTTGTACGCTCCGGCCATCTTCAGGTGGTTGAAGAAGGTCGGAGCGTACAACGGTCGAAACGTTGTAATATATATGGCGACAAAGATGAGGACAATAATCCGAATAATGTAAATAGTGTACATAATACCTCATCTCAGAAATATAGACAGATACTGAAGGGTGATAAATATGGCAACAAAGATGAGGACAATAGTCCGAATAATGTAAATAGTGTGCATAATACCTCATCTCAGAAATATAGACAGATACTGAAGGGTGATAAATATGGCAACAAAGATGAGAACAATAGTCCAATTATTGTAAATAGTATACATAATACCTCACCTCAGAAATATAGACAGATACTGAAGGGTGATAAATATGGCAACAAAGATGAGAACAATAGTCCGAATAATGTAAATAGTGTACATAATACCTCATCTCAGAAATATAGACGGATACTGAAGGGTGATAAATATGGCAACAAAGATGAGGACAATAGTCCGAATAATGTAAATAGTATAAATAATACCTCATCTCAGAAATATAGACAGATACTGAAGGGTGATAAATATGGCAACAAAGATGAGAACAATAGTCCGAATAATGTAAATAGTATAAATAATACCTCATCTCAGAAATATAGACAGATACTGAAGGGTGATAAATATGGCAACAAAGATGAGAACAATAGTCCGAATAATGTAAATAGTGTACATAATACCTCATCTCAGAAATATAGACAGATACTGAAGAGTGATAAATATGGCAACAAAGATGAGAACAATAGTCCGAATAATGTAAATAGTGTACATAATACCTCATCTCAGAAATATAGACAGATACTGAAGAGTGATAAATATGGCAACAAAGATGAGAACAATAGTCCGAATAATGTAAATAGTGTACATAATACCTCATCTCAGAAATATAGACAGATACTGAAGGGTGATAAATATGGCAACAAAGATGAGGACAATAGTCCGAATAATCTAAATAGTGTACATAATACCTCATCTCAGAAATATAGACAGATACTGAAGGGTGATAAATATGGCAATAAAGATGAGGACAATAGTCCGAATAATGTAAATAGTATAAATAATACCTCATCTCAGAAATATAGACACATACTGAAGGGTGATAAATATGGCAACAAAGATGAGAAAAATAGTCCGAATAATCTAAATAGTGTACATAATACCTCATCTCAGAAATATAGACAGATACTGAAGGGTGATAAATATGGCAATAAAGATGAGAACAATAGTCCGAATAATGTAAATAGTATACATAATACCTCATCTCAGAAATATAGACACATACTGAAGGGTGATAAATATGGCAACAAAGATGAGAACAATAGTCCGAATAACGGGAACGGTAGATAGGAAAACTGGATCAGGAGGTCACAACAGGAAGAGGGATCATCATTTCGACTTAGAGCTAAAGGGATCAATTAGAAAAAATCCAACTCGATACATAAGACATTTGGCACGGGAGAGAGGAGTTTCAGATATGACAGTCCAAAGAGCTGTAAAAAAAAAGACTTGATAATGAATTCGTAAGTGAAACCTCTGAGGCAACTTGTGAGGAGATTGTCCAGCATTCACTGCCATATAGGAAAACTGATATTATATAACAGTTCAGTACTTTTTTCTTTGTTTCTAATGAGATTTTCCTGTTTCTTAATACTTTGCTTAACTTTTGGAAGGTACATTTCACTATCCCAGTGGATTTCGGTGCCATACCTTCTGTTCTCTGTTAAAACAATTTTATACTTGTGTGACTTGGTATCTGTAATTTGTAAGAAATTATTGTAATAATTGTTAGACATACGACACAAATACATGTAAATGTGTGAGCTTATTTTTAAGCTGACCTTCTATGTGTTGTGTCTTTTCAGGACATTGATAATCATGGCTCTCCACAATTTCCTGTCCTTTGTAGCTCTTAATAAATTCTGTCTTTTTGTTATCTCCCCTTCAACTTGTTCCACCATCTATTTACTCAAGCTCGTTAGGTAGGCTATGCCTTGTTTTCCTCTGTCCATCTTGCCTTCCATATATTCTATGAGTATCAATTTCCAAGTCCTCTTTCTTCCTTATGTTCCTTAAAGGTTTCCCCTATATCATCCTGATGTTAAGTATAAGTGTTTTTTTGGTTCCATTTTCTCTAAAACTTTGTCATTGCCCACATTTTCAGTTCATAGTATTCTCAGTATCCTTCTGTAGTACCACATTTCTGTTGCTTCAAGTCTCTTCATCATCTGTGAGGAGATTGTCCAGCATTCACTGCCATAGAGGAGGACTGATATTACATAACAGTTCAGTCCTCTTTTCTTTGTTTCTGTTGCTTCAAGTCTCTTCTTCATCCGTGAGGAGATTGTCCAGTATTCACTGCCATATAGGAGGACTGATATTACATAACAGTTCAGTACTCTTTTCTTTGTTTCTCTTGCTTCAAGTAACTTCTTCATCTGTGAGGAGATTGTCCAGCATTCACTCCCATATAGGAGGACTGACATTACATAACAGTTCTGTACTTTTTTCTTTGTTTCTCTTGCTTCAAGTCTCTTCTTCATCTGTGAGGAGATTGTCCAGCATTCACTGCCATATAGTAGGACTGATATTACATAACAGTTCATGCTCTTTTCTTTGTTTCTAACGAAATTTTCCTGTTTCTTAATACTATGCTTAGCTTTTGGAAGGCATCTTTCGCTATCCTAATGCGCCTTCGGATTTCGGTGCCGTATTTTCCGTCCTCTGTTAAAACACTTCTTACATAGTTAAATTTTGTACTTGTTTGATTTTGATATCTCTAGTTTTTAATTCGCATGTTGGGCTCTTCTTCTTGCTAATAACCATACATTCTATCTTCTTACAATTTATAGTTAGTCCTTTTTTCTCGCTTTTCTTTTCGGTCTTGTCATTACAACCATTAAATAAATAATTAAAACTTTAACAGTCGTATTTGCATTTATAGATTACAGATGCTTTTCTTTGTTTGCGAGTGATTTGACATTTTGCAACAAGGGATTATAGAAATTAAATCCCATATATATATATATATATATATACATATATATTTCAACCAATAAAATCCCATCAGAACGTTTATTCAAGGGAAAATACCGCCATAATACTTGCGGGCGTAGTGGTAAATCTACCACTTGTTATTTTTGGAACATTTAGAAAATAACAATAATAACTCCCTTCACTATTCCCGCAACTTCGAGAAAAAGATTTTCGTGAACCAGTGTGAAATTATTATTTCCTAACCAATGAAAGCCTTGTATTAAAAAAATTCACACCTCGATGTGAAATTAGATTTTGAATCTTCCTTACGGATATAAAAATAGAAGCATACCTCTTCTCGAGGCTCAAAACAATTTCAGAGGCCAGTTTCAGTTGTCTACGAACTTACAAATACTGACCGTCATAAAGTAAGTCTGTCCACACTTTTCACAACGCCCTACGAACACTTAATTACTTTATGAAACAAACTTCACTGCAAGGAAAATTGAACATTTTATTGTTATTGTATATTTCTGAAAAGAATTTATAAATGTTATTTCAACTAACGTTCTGCTTCTACTTTTCCTCCAGAAAATAACCTTGTTTCATTTAAAAGATGTGCTGTTGTTGTTAAATGTTTGGAATCCCTCTACCCAGATAGCAACTAAAACTAGGGTAGATGGAATCTATCAAGTAAAAACGTTAAGAAGTCCTGAGCTAAAATGTCATTTATTGGTCAAATTTACTTTGTAACAAACTTTGTGTTCGTTAAATTACAAGCATGCCCTTTGTTACCAACCCCTTGTTTTGTCACGTCGCCATTTTTTTTTCAAACCCAAACATTTAAAATGTCGGTGTTTAGGGGAGAGGTTCCTTTAACCGGTGATGTGTTTTGCATTCATGTAACTGACCTGACATTAGCTCGATATTCATTTTTCTTTTTTCCGTTTTTTTTTCTCTCTCATTTTCTACATATTGTCTGTGTTCTTACCCTTGTCATTCAATTGTCGACGAAGGATTGGCAGGCGATATACGAAACGTATTTCGTTTCATTTTTCTTTTCCTTTTCAGGTGGAGTTGTGCAGCAGGCCCCGAAACTAGAAATAGTAGTGGTTGGTTACTGATATCACTAATTACCATATGTGTATGAGTAGAAGTTATGTATAGGCTCGCTACGTAAGGTAGTGGCACTGGTACTTGTTCTACTCTTACCGTCGATATCTCTCAGTTGCGTCTCTGTCTGCGGATAGAGCGCAACTGAGAAAAAATACTGAGAGGTACCTGGGCCCGGGAAACAGATACACGAGGCAGTACCCCTTCATTACACTAAAGATAGAGATCGGTAGCAATAACGATGCCCGCGCAACCGACTGGGTAATTTTAGGCCCTGGTCCGAGTTGTACGCTTTCGAGTGCCTCACATGAAACCGACCTTGCGTCATGTCACCGTGAGGAGACGAGTAAATACCATGGTACTTGGCTCGTAATTACCCTTGGAGTGAGCAATGTCTTGTGCCACTGACAGACAGGTGTTCGTTTCTCTGTTGAGAATATTGTTCAAACCTTGGGAGGATCTCCCCAGGCAGTACCCCTCATTCGGAGGGGCCTTGGTTTATTACTCGATGCCTGAAGCGTCCCCAAAATGTGGCATTGCCGAGTGGGAGGGGGCTTGATAATTTTTCTACGATACTATCGATAAACCTACATTCAACTCGGCCTTGTGTCACATTTCGTTGCTTAAAGGGTGAACATCTAAACATTATAGTATCCAGGCCGTTGCCAGAGGAGGAGGTTGGGTTTATTGCTCGATGACTAAGACGTCCCCGAAATAAGCAATTGCCGAGGGGCTTGAGAATTTTTCTACGGTACTATCAATAAACCTACATTAAACTCAGCCTTGTGTCACATTTCGTTGCGTTAAGGGCGAACATCTAAATATTATATTAATATAGTGATTTATTTTGTGTTGAGATAAGTAAATTATAAGTAAAATATTTTGTTATTTTTGTTCAAGTACTTTCGACATTCGCAGTCATTATCGAGAACCAATGTAGTGTCTGCGTTGTTGTTAGAATTCCTTTGTCTGCATCCTGGTATTCTTTGGGAAACAAGACGCTTGAAATAGTTTCGCGTGGCGTACTGTGTAATGGTTATTGGAAACGAGGCTGTTCTTGATAATGGCTGCCAAAGTCAAAAGTACTTGAACAAAAATAACAGGATATGAACATCGGACAATTTATCCAAAACTTCGAGCAAAATACTCAACAATTTTTTCGAAAATTGGAAAAATAGAATAAAAAAATTAAGCAGATAGATTAAATATTCATTAGATAGATAGATAGATATGAGCAGATCGAAATAGATAGATATGCACAGACCAAGGCAATGGTGAACAGGCTGCGATAGATAGATAGATAGATAGATAGATAGATAGATAGATAGATAGATAGATAGATAGATTAAAAGGCTGAGATAGATAGATTAAAAGACTGAGATAGATAGATAGATAGATAGATTAAAAGGCTGAGATAGATAGATAGATAGATAGATTAAAAGGCTGAGATAGATAGATAGATAGATAGATAGATAGATAGATAGATTAAAAGGCTGAGATAGATAGATAGATAGATAGATAGATTAAAAGGCTGAGATAGATAGATAGATAGATAGATAGATTAAAAGGCTGAAATAGATAGATAGATAGATTAAAAGGCTGAGATAGATAGATAGATTAAAAGGCTGAAATAGATAGATAGATAGATTAAAAGGCTGAAATAGATAGATAGATTAAAAGGCTGAGATAGATAGATAGATAGATAGATAAATAGATAGATTAAAAGGCTGAAATAGATAGATAGATAGATTAAAAGGCTGAAATAGATAGATAGATAGATTAAAAGGCTGAAATAGATAGATGATGAACAGGCTGAAATAGATAGATGAGGAACAGGCTGAAATAGATAGATGAGGAACAGGCTGAAATAGATAGATGAGGAACAGGTTGAAACAGATAGATAGATGAGGAACATGCTGAAATAGATAGGTGAGGAACAGGCTGAAATAAATAGATAGATAGATAATGAACAGATTGAGATAGATAATGAATAGTCATATATATATATATATATATATATATATATATATATATATATATATATATATATATATATATATATATATTCAAATGAGAGAAAGAACAAATGGAGTAAAAATCCACAGTTCGTAGAATTTACTTTAAAAAATCCTCAATACAAAGTAGAGTAGAGATAATAATAAAAACATTTTGAAATCGCTACACAAAAGCTTCCATGTTTCAATACTATGTTTCAATACTGCCTCAGGCGATGGTAGGTAAGTGGTTATAAAATGATTTTTTCGGGAAATTTAAAAACAAACGGTTACCTCGTTAAAGTGGAGAACATAAGGTCAGAAATCAAAGATAGACTTGTGAGCATGTTTTGATTTATCTTTTAAATTTCCCTAGAAAATCATTTTATAACCACTTACCTACCATCACCTGAAGAAGTACAATCATAGTAATGAAACATGAAAGCTTTTGTGTAGCGATTTCAAAATGTTTTTATTATAACCTGTTATATATATATATATATATATATATATATATATATATATATATATATATATATATATATATATATATATATATATAAATTGATTTCTGTCTGTATTTATGAGATGAGCTATTATAACTATTTACACTATTAGCATCGTTCGGACTGCTTTCCTCATCTTTATTGCCTTATACATTATGTTTTGTCCCCAAGGACACAAGCTTTGGTTGAGTAATCCAAAGGGTGACTTGACCCAAAGAGTTGTGAGTTCAATACCTGGTCACAGCAGAGGGAACACAAAGTTTAGTTACTAAAGAGGAATTAACAGATACTGAGATAAATTGGAATTAGAACAATCTACCCGGGTGGACTAAATAAAGAAGGTCGGAGCTTACAACGGCCGAATGATGTAAATACTATATATATATATATATATATATATATATATATATATATATATATATATCAGGTCATCCCATAAGTTCTGTCCGAATTTTGAATTTTGAAACAAGTGACCAAATGTTACATTTAATTACAGATTCAATCAACAATGTATTTTCCCTGATTATCTATGACTTCCTTCCAACTATTAACAAGCTTACTAATTCCGTTACTGTAAAATTCTTTTGGCTTTGATTCGAAGAACTCACAAATGTCAGTTTTAACCTCTTCCTGTGTTACAAAAGCTGTTTCTTCCAAATGATTCTGTAAGCTACGAAACAAATGGTAGTCTGAAGGAGCAAGGTCGGGAGAATAAGGTGGATGAGGAATTTTCTCCCAACCGATCTTTTGTGACGTTATTCTTGCTGTGTGTGGTCACGCATTGTCCTGATGAAACATCACCTGTTTTCGATTCACTAGAACAGGTCTTTTTTCCCTCAAAGCTTGGTTCAAACGCTCTAATTGTTGACAGTATATTTGAGCATTAATTGTTGCATTAGGTGGTAAGAATTCAAAGTGGATTATTCCTTGGCAATCCCACCACATTGAAAGAAGAACCTTTTGCCCATGAAGTTCCCTTCTCGGCTGTGGCTGTGGCCGGGGTCCTCCCTCTTTACCAAGCCACTGTCTACGACGCTTAACATTTCGATAAAAGATCCATTCTTCGTCGCCAGTCACAAGTCATATCAAAAAAAGGTGAAACAAGTTGGCGAGAATGGAGAGAAGAGCAGATGTCAACTCGGGATTTGAGGTTGTTTTCAGACAATTCATGAGGCACCCATTTTCCAAGTTTAGGAACTTTTCCAAGTTGTTGAAGATGACGATGAACAATTGTATGGTTTGAACTGAGAACCACTGCCAATTCCTCAACTGATAAAGCAGGATTTTCTTCAAGGGCTGCTTCAAGAAGCTTTTCATCAAACTCAACTGGACGTCCGGTTCGATCTTCATCTTCAAGGGTGAAATCTCCACCTCTGAATTTTGCAAACCATCTTCTGCAAGTTCTTTCATTCACACATTCCTCTCCATAAACTGAGTGAATGTTTCTAGCCGCTTCGGCTGCTGAGTTTCCTTTCTTGAACTCATAAAGCATTATGTGCCTCAAATGATTCTTGGGTACTTCCATGTTAGCAGGGTTTTAATCAAACAAAATATAATTTTATTGTTCTCTGAAGTAATATTTGATCAGTTTAAATGCATCTAAACATAAAAATAATGTTCAGCTCCATTAGACGTTATAAAATACACTTTAAATTTCGTTCATTTAAAAAAAAAATTAAAATTCGGACAGAACTTATGGGATGACCTAATATATATATATATATATATATATATATATATATATATATATATATATATATATATATATATTAAGACATATTTATATATATATATCACTTGACGATTGCAGGCAGTATAAAACTCTGAAATATGCGATCAATGTAAGGTATTATGTATGTATATATATATATATATATATATATATATATATATATATATATATATATATATATATATATATATATATATATATTAGCATTGTTTTTACAGTAGAAAGTATATATATTTATGTATTTGTATACGAAACCTCGCTCGTACATTTAGCTATATTTATCCATTTGGTATATATATATATATATATATATATATATATATATATATATATATATATATATATCCATTTGGTTATATATATATATATATATATATATATATATATATCCATTTGGTTATATATATATATATATATATATATATATATATATATATATATATATATATATCCATTTGGTTATATATATATATATATATATATATATATATATATATATATATATATATATCCATTTGGTTATATATATATATCCATTTGGTTATATATATATATATATATATATATATATATATATCCATTTGGTTATATATATATATATATATATATATATATATATATATATATATATATATATATATCCATTTGGTTATATATATATATATATATATATATATATATATATCCATTTGGTTATATATATATATATATATATATATATATATCCATTTGGTTATATATATATATATATATATATATATATATATATATATATATATATATATATCCATTTGGTTATATATATATATATATATATATATATATCCATTTGGTTATATATATATATATATATATATATATATATATATATATATCCATTTGGTTATATATATATATATATATATATATATATATACATTTGGTTATATATATATATATATATATATATATATATATATATATATATCCATTTGGTTATATATATATATATATATAGATAGATATCTATATATATAATTTTGGTTATATATATATATATATATTGATCTGTGTGTATGGATACAAAGAAAGAAATAGTTTTAAGCTTATCTGTATGAAAAGACATCTTTCTTGTGAGCTCATTTAAGAAGACACGTCTTTCTCGTCCAACTGTTCGCGGTCAGGGAGAGGGTGACCTTTTGATTTTCCCACCAAAACTGTTTTCCTTGCGCATTATGGGAACTCTACTTCACTTCCTTTACTATATAACCTAACAAGTAGGGGACGCAACTCCTGCTTCTTTTTTATTAATCACTGCACGTACCTCGCTAGATCAATCCTTACTCGGTAGTGAGTTTGGCCCACACTCGTTGCTCCATACTTTCTGCCTTGTGCCACAAGTGAACTACGCTTACTAAATCGCTACTGAAGACGGATCTAGCACCGTAAAAGGTGAAGTCATCTTATTTTAAATTATTAGTTGTTCTGAATTTTTTTTTCGAATTTATTCGCCTTGTTGGGTTTGTAAAATTTCTCTGCTCCTATTGGTCACATGATGTTAGGCGGCTTCTCATTGGTTAATAAAACCACGTGAGTTCAGAAAAGGCTGACCGCCACCAGAGAAGGGGCCGGACCTGCTCCGAAGTAACACAGAAGAAATTCTCTCCGCCGCTAATGGTACCAGTTGCCGAGGGTTTTAAAGATACCAGCTGCCTAGCCCCATTTCACGCCACCAGGTGGATAAGTCCACCTGACATATTCTCTCTATATAGGAAAGCACATTGTGTTTATGTTAACCGTTGTATTTCATTTTTCATAAGCTCTACATCTTGTGGGGAGGGCATACCTGTTGGGCTTGTGAAATTCGTCTGCTCCTATATATACAGATTGGTCACATGATGTTAGGCGGCTTCTCATTGGTTAATAAAACCACGTGGGTTCAGAAAAAGCTGACCGCCACCAGAGAAGGGATCGGACCTGCTCCGAATTAACACAGAAGAAATTCTCTCCGCCGCTAACGGTACTAGTCCCTGAAGGTTATAAAAGTACAAGCTATCTAGCACTATTCCACTCAACCAGAAGGGTAAGTCCGCCTGACATAGGAAAGGATTTAGCGTCCCGCTGCCACCTTTTTTATCAATATCAATTTTTGTACAAAAAGTGAATCACAGAGCTTATTCAGCTTAGTACGTATTTTCAGAAAACCTCAACTTCTGATTGGTCACTTAATATTTAAATCATGCCCGAATATCAATGTCGATTTCTGTGCAAAAAGTGGATCACAGAGCTTATTCAGCTTAATAGTATTTTCAGAAAATCTCAACTTCTGATTGGTTACTTAATATTTAACTCATATTCGAATAACATCGACCTAGTTCTTGACCTAGCCACAAAGATAATTCCGCCAAAATCGGTCACGCCTCTGTGAGCCTAACACATGACCAAAGTTAGCAATAAAATATGAAACGTCTTTCATCTTCCAGTAAGCCAATCGGAATCCTTTGAACTCGTCACACAGTTCCAGGCTTTACGTTAAAGTTCCTTAACACGAACACTCACTCACACAGCAATATTTTATCACAGACAATCAACTCGTTTTCCACATTCAACTTGATACACTAATCTTTGTCATACGCTTTCAAGCTCAACGTTAATTGTTGCAGTTAACATAAACACAGCTTGTTAAGAATCACTTACTCCAACTACAGAATATTCTCTTCAAACGACAAGTGAAAACAAATCAAAGAGCGACAACTTTGTAAACCTTAACAAGTTTGTAAAACCTTAACAAGTCGTGAACAATATTTCTCTACTTTAAGTACCAACTTGAACTGTTTATTTTTCCTTAAATTACAATAATACCCAAGCACATTTTCTCATTATTGTACAGACCGTTCAACAACTTATAATCTATCAAACTAGAAGTTTGGTAACTTTTTAATCTAAACATAAAAGGAGGTTTGAACGTTTTAAAAACTACCTCTTTACTCCAGTTTGTACCTCTTCTTGGTTATATAAATATTTTATTCATTGTTGTGCAAAAACTGTTGTTTCTCATGTTAGTTCTCATTCTATGTTTGTTGAATACTAAAAATTTAATGTGAGAGGAAATTGTTAATTTTATCACACAGCCTACTTACTCTGTGGAATCGTCCATATTTTCCACTCACCCCCATTTAAAAATAGACTATTCCATAAGAGCTAGTTTCGACCAATCAACACCATATATTGCGAAACTCGACTTATTATTGGTCGAGACGACCCCAGAATGTGTATTACCGCCAAAAGTCGCTGGAGCCTGTTCCAGCTTCTCAGAGTAAATAAAAGGACAAATTTCAGTCCAATTCACCAGTCAGTAATTCCCCTTCAGAGAGATTTCCACACAGATCCACGCGTGTATACATTTTGACTAAAGGAATTTTCGCGCGTCAACTTTCAACCTCTTTCTGTCTCTCTCTGAATTCATTGCACATTTCTAAAAAAAAGTGTTATCTACACTACTAAACAGAAAACTGCAATTCAAGCATTAAGATAAAAAAAAAATACAGTCCAGGGTGAATAACTCTGTCAAAACAAGAACAAACAAAAATCAACAAAAATCTCGCATTACATTACTTTAAGATTTATCCCTCGATAAATTTTCCTTAAATTTACATGTGAACATTTTTCATCTCAGCTGGATCAGCCTTTTACTTCCCCATGTCCGAGTTATTTTATCTCTTTCCCACTCCCTTAGCGAGAGTGCTTCTTGATTTTGTCCTCTGGGCAGAATACAGCAGCCTCTCTATTTTGAGGGTTGGACGGGCCCTACTAACATAAATTATGTTTAGTTTAAAAATTTGTTGAATTTTAGTTTGTTATGGGGTTCATCTCCCTCCCCTTTCATCTTTTCATGATTAGAATTTTATATATTTTATTATCATCAAATTTTTATGGTGTGTGGGGTGCGTTTTTGTAGGTCCCCTCTGGTGAGGATGTGGTATTATGGTGTATGGAGGATTGAATGGTGACGGACGAATTCTTGTGGTGAATGTGTCAATTGTAATGTATGAATGGGACGCGAATCTGATTAGCTAGGTATAGGATCGTTAGTCAAGACCAGCCTTTACCCCTCCCTTTTTTCGGCCTTGTGCCACAATTTGTACATTTTTGTACGAATAAATAACGTGAACATTTTTCTAAACAAAGGAACATTCCTGAACTGTAATTCATTAAGATACTTAATTCACATTTCGTCAAACATCCATATAACCAAAACTGAAACACAAGCTTTTTCCAAATTGTATTATAATTTATTGTAAATGTTCAGTATTTTTTTTTAATTGAATTCACGACTACCGTTGTTTCTTTGTTCAATATTGCCTTGAGATTTATTCAACTTGTATGTCTATGCTTAAAATTGTTGTGATGAGGAACATGCTTTTCACACGCTTATTATCTCAAACCAAAAAAACTTCTGATTTCACACTAATTTCATAGCAATCCCAACAACTCAACAATTACTGATCCATATAATTTAATCAATTTTAACACAACCTCCACAAGGACATAGGGTTTATGTTTTAACCGTTGTATTTCATGTAAACAAATATCTTTAATGTATTGAAATTATTATTATTTTTCGTGTCAGTCCCAAAGTAAAGTGGGGCTAACACAACAGCCGTAATTCTTTGAATTTATTCGCCGTAATTATCGTGTTTAATAATTCTATTTAGTCAATTATTTTATTCAAATCGTTGTCTTCCTCCAGAACCGTATGCCCAGCCAACGTATGCCCAGTCAAGCCGAAAGCTATTTCAGCCCTTCTATTGGGTTTGTCTTTGTTGAAAAGAGAAAAAAATATCCGCAAAATAACGAAGAATGACAAGCTACAGTACCACGCAGAAAAAAAAACTTTAAAAGTCCCCGCGCACACCTGCGAAATGCCTTTCCGTCGACAAACTCCACATGTAATTAGTAAATTAGTATTTGAGCCTAAAAGTCAGTCAGGTAACATTCATTCCGTAAAGCTATACAATGGGGATGGGTGCGCAAGTGTGCGTGCGATATACGCATGCGTGTGAAACTAGGTGAACAACCTCTTCATATTTATCATTCGATCAGCCAGCAGCCTTGTAAGAGACGCTCAAGCACTCTGGCTTGGTGACAAAGACGAACAGCCAGAATTAATCATAAGCCTGTGTCAACAAACGTGACTCTCACGTCAGACGTGACATCACCTTAGCATGGTCCACTTTTAAAAGAGTCCCCAAGTTTGAAAGAGATTCTTTCAGAGAAGAGAAAGAAAAACGCCAAAGAAAAAAAAAGGCAAATTGGGAATAAGGGTAGAAGGAAAAGTCGAACAAATGAGAAAAACAGTCAGTTCAAAATTTAACTTCTTTTTGTGCCGTGTCACCTCAGGACGTAGGCGATCAAGGCTCTCCACTACTTCCTGTCTCTTGCAGCTTGTGTCATTAGGTGGTAGTGTTGCGGGGCCGATAAGGATGTCGCCCCCGCAAGTTTATAGAAGAAAGGGTGTGGAAACAGCTAAGACAATGAGAGGACAAAGTCGGGGGTTTATTTATCCAAAGTGTACAAGAGTGTACTTTGGAGAAGTGTGTTGTATCGGCGTCGGGTCCGGTAAGACTGGGGTTGTTTCGGCGACACGGGTGTAGAGTTGGTCGCGGTGGTAGCTGGTCGACTGCCGGATGAGTAGAGCTGGCAGTAGCTGATTGGTCGAAGACGTACGAAGGTTCGGCAGGGTCGGTTAGGACGAGTCCCTAAACAGGGCCGAGTCGGAGTAGTGTTACGCCTTCCAGGGCGGATCAACCGCGGAGACGGGATCGCGCCGAAGTGTAGCACTTGACGAAGACGGAGTCCCTAAACTGGGCCGAGTCGGAGTAGTGTTACGCCTTCCAGGGCGGATCAACCGCGGAGACGGGATCGCGCCGAAGTGTAGCACTTGACGAAGACGGAGTCCCTAAACTGGGCCTAGTCGGAGTAGTGTTACGCCTTTCAGGGCGGATCAACCGCGGAGACGGGATCGCGCCGAAGTGTAGCACTTGACGAAGACGGAGTCCCTAAACTGGGCCGAGTCGGAGTAGTGTTACGCCTTCCAGGGCGGATCAACCGCGGAGACGGGATCGCGCCGAAGTGTAGCACTTGAAGCTGGGTCAGAGAGTCGATACGTCTTCCAGGGCGGATCGACCGCAGAAACGGGATGACGCCGAAGAGTATTCTCTCGACGAAGGCACCGGAGGCTCACAAAGGTAGCGTATTACACTTTGATCCTAGCCCCCTGGCTGAGCAACCTGGATTTGAACGAAAAAAGGAGCTAATAATATGTAAAACAATTTATTCGGGTACTCCCTGGCTAGAGGGAGTAGAAAACCGTAGATATTAAATGAATCCCAATGTTGTTCGGTGTTTGAGAATCACTGCCTAATCCGATGCTCACGAGGCAGTTTTAGAGTCAACCATATTGGCCGGTCGCCAGTTTCTCGCATGCTGCTTGACTTAAATCAGCGAGATCAGGGGTTGTGAAAGGTCAAGGTTATTTATCTAAGGCGCGGCTAATGGCGGCCGCGACATTAGGATAATTATTTTATCGGAAACTTTGGAGATAAAACGAATTGACTCAAGCTTTTTAAATAAATAATATATTTTTATTTATTTTCTTTAGAGTGATGAGCGAGTCCTTTGATATTCAGCATAGTAAAAAGTTCGTTAATATGGCGTATATTGATAGCAGTCTGGAGAAATGTCCGTTTGTAGTCGTTTTGAAGTCAGACCAAGATAGGGGTAGTAGTAATGTGAGAAATTGAGGCCGGCGTCAATCTGTGTACTTTTCGGCGTTGAAACTGGGCGGAAATGTCAGTAGCCGATGTCCGCTTAACTGCTTCTTCAAGCGTGACGCGAGGCTGCGTTTTTTTGTTCCGTCATCTACTGGTGTCATTCTGGTCCCCCTCTGAAGTGCCAGGTTTATATCCTTTTTAAATAAGCGCAGAGTTTGTGGATTGGCCAAAATATTTTATTTTCCGGCGTTCCTTTCTTATTAATTTTTATAAGCTCTGCTTACGCAAACTTCCGGTGATTTTAGCCGGGTTCAGATTTTTCTGCTTCCTCTTTTTATTTGAGGGTTGCCTTCTCGTAGGCTGAGAGAAATATAGAAATAAATGTTTAGAAAAAGAGAAAGAAAGAGATTAGTGCCTTATTTTTATTTTGACTATTTTTATATTTGTTTATATATTTTATTTCTATATTTTATTTTTATCGGGACTCACTAAAATTTTGTTCTGCCATACATTGACTCAAGCTCATTCTTCTTCTTCTATGTGCCGTGTCCCTTCAGGACATAAGCGATCATGGCTCTCCACAATTTCCTCTCCTTTATAGCTCTTAATAATTATTTTTTTCTTTTTATTTCTCCTAAATCTTGTTCCGCCATCCATTTACTCAAGCTCATTCTTCTTCTTCTATGTGCCGTGTCCCTTCAGAACATAAGCGATCATGGCTCTCCACAATTTCCTCTCCTTTATAGCTCTTAATAATTATTTTTTCTTTTTGTTATTTCTCCTAAACCTTGTTCCGCCATCCATTTTACTCAAGCTCATTCTTCTTCTTCTATGTGCCGTGTCCATTCAGGACGTAGGCGGTCATGGCTCTCCACAATTTCCTGTCTTTTGTAGCTCTTAATAAATTTTATCTTTTAGTTATCTTTCATAAACCTTGTTTCGATATCCAATCACTCCAGCGCATTCTTCTTCTATGTGCCGTGTATCTTCAGGACGTAGGCGATCATGGCTCGCCACAATTTCCTCTCCTTTATAGCTCTTAATAAATTTAGTCTTTTTGTTATTTCTCCTAAACCTTGTTCTGCCATCAATTTACTCAAGGGCATTCTTCTTCTATGTGCCGTGTCCCTTCAGAGCGTTAGCGATCATGGCTCTTCCCAATTTCCTGTCCTTCTTTTGTGATGTACGGTGGCCGTTAATAATTAAGTATAACTCAAAACGCCAATGTTAAAATATTACAGTATTTAATTACAAACGCAAATAAATACTTAACAAGAACAAATAAGTAAAAGTCAACCAAAGATAATTAACCATTTCAGTGAATACCTTGTTAGTAGCGCGGCTCGGCTTAACGTCCGGTAAATCCTAAATCAAATCCCAAATCATCGACGCCCAATAATTCACACTAATTCGACTGGATAGTTCCACTCATTACTCACTCAATAATCACCGCAGTCAGTAGCCTGACACCGCTATTTATACACCAGGCGGAAAACATATAGTGTCACGTTCGAACCTCGGTTTCGGTAGTTACTCATTTTCTTCCTATATGACACTTGCGTAGCTCTTAATAAACTTTGTCTTTTTGTTATTTCTTCTAAACCCTCCCCCGCCATGCATTTAGTCAAGCTCACTAAGCATATTATGAGTTGTTTTCCTCTGTCCCACTTGCCTTTAATTAGTCTTGTGAGTATCATATTTTCCAAGCCTTCTTTCCTCATATGTGCCCCAGTAATTTCAACCGTTTTTTTTTCCTGGTGTCAAGTTGTAGTTTCCTTTTTGTTTACATTTTCTCCAAAACTTTGTAGTTGCTCACTTGTTCGGTCCATGGCATCCTCAGCATCCTTATGCAGAACCAGATTTCTGTTGCTTCAAGCCACTCTTCATCTTCGAGGAGATCGCCCAGCACTTGTTGGTATACAGGAGGACAAATATCCCATAGAAGTTTAGCACTCTTTTCCTTGTTCATAGCTATTTTTTCTGTTTCTTAATACTCTGCTCGATTGAAAAAAATCGCACATTACCTGTTTCGAGTAGAAAGTCATTCAGTTGAAATTATCGGTTTATATATATATATATATATATATATATATATATATATATATATATATATATATATATATATGTGTGTGTGTGTGTGTGTGTGTGTGTGTGTGTCATCCACAGACAGACTGTTTCGCTGTTTCACAGCCCATCAGTGTGGCTAGACGTCCGGTTGCCTCTAGCTAGGGTCGAAACCCGACTGAATTGGCGTCAGTCGGAACTTCTACCACTAAGCCGTCGGCTCACGGCAGGGATGAAGGTGAATTTTAGCGTGTTTATTTTTAGATTTAGATAAACACACAGTGACTGACAGTGACTCAATTCTATATATATATATATATATATATATATATATATATATATATATATATATATATATATATATATTAGCGACTATACTCGGTTGGTGAAAGCACCCAGATGACGTAATTCACAAATATAAATATAGGGTGACCCAAAAAATGGGAATTTTTGAAGTGCGTATTGCCAGACATGAGCAAGTGGCAACACTGCGAGACAGTGACCTTGAGCAAGTAAACATTTCGCCATTTTAGTAACGAGAATGAAATTCACAGTATCCCAGCTGAGATGTTGCAGCAGTCAATGAGGAATCTTAACAGCAGATTTCAAGAATGCATTCGTACAGGAGGACGCCATCTACAGGACGTAATTTTAAAAAAATGAAAATTCCATCATTGTTTCTTAAATGGCATGTTTTAAGGTTTCAATTACTATGAATTAAATATTTTTCTTCCATCACTCTTGGTTTTATTGGTTTGTTAAAAAGGTCCCTTTTTTTTTTGGTCACCCTGTATATCGAAACAAATTGGTACCTGGGTAAAAGAAAAGAATGAACTAGGAACATACGAGCAGGGCGAAAAATCCGTCCAATACCTTGAATTCCAGTCCAACGAAAAAAACAAAACAAACGAATAACTAAGATAAAACGTAAAGTGCTAAATACGCTGAGTGGAGCAGAAAATTAAAAAAAATCCTAAAGTGCTAGAATCTACGTACCTAGGTTTCACCTAAATGGATCTTCAGGGGAAACTGGCCAGTTTACCCTGAATATTCGTGTAGGTGAAACCTAGGTAGGTAGTTCCTGGCTCTTTAGGATTTTTTTCATCTTTCACTGTTGAAACTGTTAAATGTAGACGTCTCTTTTACTCCAATAGCTTCATATCTTGCACCTCACGCCTGTGGAACTCCCTTCCCTATTCCTGTTTCCCTGACAACTATAATCTCCAACTATTCAAATGTAACGCCAATCGACATCTCCAGTTACATTGATCTATCTACCATCCTTCCCCACACACTTTCCTCTATCACTCCTATCTGCTCTTGCACCAAATCCTCTGTAACCCCTTGCGTGCTAGTGGCTTTCAGCCTTGCCTGGAGTGAAAATCTTTAAAAAAAATATATATTATTTATATATTATATATGCTCGGTAGTTATTGGAAAGCGCTCAATATCAGTGATAGAGCTAGCATACTTAGTTATATTGATGTGAGTTTGTGACCCTGGGTTTCACGCCCTTGTGATCGTCAGACAAACTCTGATGTTCGCAAGGGCGTTAAACCCAGGGTCACAAACTTACATCAATACAAGTATATATATATATCTATCTGTATATATATATATATATATATATATATATATATATATATATATATATATATATATATATAATAATATTTTTGTTTTAAAAATATGATTCCTTCGCTACATAAGAGTTCTCATGTTTCAAAAGCGAGAGCCGAGACCCCTAATATCATTTTTGAAATTATGTTGAGTTAAAGTGTCTGGTCACGCTTCCTCGTCAAGCGAGAATTTGGGAATAAACTATCTTGTGGTTAGCGCGCGTCTTTTTGAAAATAAAAGCAAAAATACTAAGGAACACCGGATTATTTACCTAACGTGTTCTTTCCTATTTTTCTACATACCTGCACATGTCTGCCGTTTTTAATGAAATGTGTGTGTATGTATATATATATATATATATATATATATATATATATATATATATGTGTGTGTGTGTGTGTGTGTGTATGTGTGTGTGTGTGTGTAAAAATAAATAAAAAATCCGAATATGCAAGTTTTCTGTTTTTAATGTTGTTTCAATGTCGATGTCAGACGTTTCGGTCTAGTAGACCTTCTTCAGGACATTGTTATTAAAACATAATTAAAATTAGACGATATTCAAATCAACATGAAAAGACGATAGACAAGATTAATCAAAACATTCTTATTATTCTTATGTCTATCGTCTTTTCCTGTTGACTTGAATATCGTCTAATTTTAATTATGTTTTAATAACTATGTCCTGAAGAAGGTCTACTAGACCGAAACGTCTGACATCGACATTGAAACAACATTAAAAAACAGTAAACTTGCATATTCGGATTTTTTGTTTTTCCATATTTTTCCTCATACTGTCGGATCTATATCCAAATATTTGCTTACATATATATATATATAGGGAACATAGCTCTTATCTCAAATGACAACTTAAAAGAGACTGTTTGACCAACACAAGGAATGTTAATAAACTCATGTTAAAAAGATAAAAAAAAAAAACAAATGAAAACTAGGGACAAAAGTTCATTTTCTCCATCAAGACATTCATTTCTGTAGTTTACTGCTACAGCAAGCAGAAACATTTTTCTCCCGATGACGGCCATGTTGGCCGAAACTAGTCGAGGAATCTAAATGAAATAATAATAATAAAAACATAAGAATATTAATCTACAACCCAGTATGTCTGAAGATTTTAATTATTTTTTTAATAATTGTTATCGTTCAATATATATATATATATATATATATATATATATATATATATATATATATATATGTGTGTGTGTGTGTGTGTGTGTGTGTGTGTGTGTGTGTGTAAGCGTTAGCTCTATATACAGTATTGTTGTGACCAAGTAAATGGTTAAAGAAATAACAAAACAAGTGTTACAAATATATCATATATTAAACAGTAAATACAACAGAAGAGTATTGCACGACTAGTAAGTGTGTGTCGGTTGACCCAGCGTTCAATCTGTTCGACTGTTATATTTAACAGCCCTCCACCACCACCACCACGAGGGATGTATGTGGCACAAGGCCGAGTTTACCGTGGGTTCTGCGAGCTCGTGGACTCGGCCAAAAATATTCCCTTCGAACGCGTATAAACGGGTTCAGGTCCTGCCTACCTCCCCGGACGAAACTTTGCCCTTCGACAAAGCCTCGACCGGGTTCCTCTCTGCCAAGGCAGAGAGTTCGAGTGTAACGAACAGTCTATTCGACTGCTCCCCCAAAGCCTTCTCTCCAACTAATTTTATTGTAGGCGGAAGAGTCCAACATAGACAAGTATAATGTTAATTCCTTGAGACAAAAAGATTACTTGTAAACTACCATACCAAACAACAATACAACACACGGAAATATATACCATAAAAGTTTATATCATATATCATGATTTTTATAAAAAAATTACCTATCAACACTCTATAGTTTGAATTTACGCCCCAATATTATATTAAAATTAAAATAATATTGAACTTTGAATCTGCATATTATATAGCGTATTAAATTTCAGATTTTAAAATGGCTAAGGGTAAAACTGTCACTGCTAACTTCATTAAAAATCCGGATGCGTATGCTTCTAAAAAATCAAGCATCACCCCAATAAAATTTCAACATCTCTAGACAGACGCATTAGGCGAGAAGTTAAGAGAGATTCAAGCCTAACATCAAATCAGATAAAAGCAAATATAGATGCTGAATGCAGCTCTCGAACAATTCGACGGCATTTAAATAAGAAAGAGTTTAAGAACTTGAAACGGCTGCAGATGTGTAGCGGACCGTGCGGGTGATGATGTGAAGAGATATCAGAAGGTTAAAATTTCCTCGTGGCCGGTCCAGCTACATGAGAATGTTGGACTTTAATTAAGTCCAAAGAAGACAAAGAAAACAAACAAGACAGATATATATGGGTAAACAAATATATATTAATAACAAGTTACACAAAGACATGAACAGTTACATAGTTTTTGTATGGAGAAATTATGTGTGTGTTGTGAGTGTTCGTACGTACGTGTATTGTTCTTAGCGCGTTCCCAGAATTTGGAAAACGCTGTATCTGTGAGAGGTCACGTATTGGTGTAAGTGGAAAAAGAAAGATTTTACCTCGTGTCCGCGCGAGGTAGCGGCCCGAGGCCTAAGTCGAAAAAGAGAGAGAGAGAAGGGTCAGCCAGTATTTATAGCCAGGGGACAGAGAGACCCCTGTTGAAGAATTAAGGAACTGAGGAGAAGCTAATTCCGACAGATGCCTCGCCTTCTTCTTCGCCATAAAACCTCCCGTTTACAATTTGCTTCCGATTATCAAACTTGCGATGTGGATAAATGGAAGAAAGTGTTGTTTTCAGACGAGAAAAAAAAATTCAATTTTGATGGCCCAGACGGTTTTTAGCGTTACTGGCATGCAACACGACACAGTGGAGGTGGATCAACTATTGTATGGGGTTCATTTTCGTACAATGGAACTCTTGAGTTACAGGAGGTAAAACAGCTGCTAGTTACATTGACATGTTAAGAAAGGCATCGCTAATTACTGAAGGCCCTCATCTATGTGGTGAAAACTGAATTTTCTAGCAGGACAATACTGCAATCCACAACGCTCTCCAGATCGAAACCCAATCGAGAATTTTTGAGAATGGACGGCAAAGGATCTTTATAAACATGGATCGCAATTTGAAACTGTAGATGCTTTTCGTGCTGCAGTTTATGCATCCTGGGCGAGCATCCCAAGCACCCTCATGCAGAAGTTAATAATGAGTATGACAAGGCGAATTATCGAAGTAATTCGCAAAAATGGAAGATATACTGATGTAGGGGAACGGGCCCTGTGTGTTATGGCGCGTGTTTTGGTTAACCATGTTTGTTGCGTGTTGAAGGGCTGTTCCCCACAATTATTTATTTTTGTTAGGAAAGGTGTGGAAATCATTAGCAATGGTGAAATACAAAAAGGAACATGGAGTTAAAAACATAATTGAATTTATTACGTATTGAAATTACATGCATGTGAACTGATAAGTGAGACTGAGTTGCGTCCCTTTGATTAGGTAATTATTTGTATCTGGACTCATAACGAAACAGTTGATATTTAAAATGCAGTTTAGAAGATTGAGTATGTTGCATGTTAGAGATTGTCTATTGGACGAGTTGGTAAGAGTTCAGAGATTGTACTTGCGTGAAATGTTGTAAAGTTCTTTAACGTCTGACTGCGTTAGTCAAGACAGGAGTTCATGAAAGTCACATTTTGGCAGTGGTGTTGAGTGACGAAGAGAAGTTAGGTTCGAGAGTCCGCGTCGAAACAAAGAATTCTTCTGCTGCTACTGAGAAAGAATCACACGTGTTGGGTTTAAATATCATGTCTTATCACGTGACTGGCTCAGAATTGAGTTGGCGCCTAAATTGATCGTGCGCGTGGGAGTGATCTGATTGGTCGATACTGACCAATCAGCAAGCTAGATTGACGGTGATTAACCAATGAATGCCTGTTGATTATTTGTAAGTATGATATTGTTAATAATGTAACAGGAAGAATGCATTTCCTAGCAGAGGGTAAACTGGTTGTCGTGGACGAGTTTACACTGAAAATTAAATTGTCGTTGCGACTTATTTGTTCTGCATTTTCTATTTTTATTTACCTGGTCTTATCTTTATGACCAACCCCCAAATCCTTTTTTCAATGTTTGTTTAAACTAATCAATTAAAAGCTTAAAATGTTCACTTGTTTGTCGATAAACTACATTTTCTTATTAAATGTTTCGCACATATATTTTGATTAAAGTAACAATATTTTATATATTTTTTAAACCCTTTTGTATCACTTTATATTTTGACCAGGGGTATATATATATATATATATATATATATATATATATATATATATATATGTATATGTGTATATGTGTGTGTGTGTGTGTGTGTGTGTGTGTGTGTGTGTGTGTGTGTGTGTGTGTGTCGAAGTTAGCTCCTCGTCAGTTCTTTAATCCTTCAACAGGGGTCTCTCTCCCCTGGCTATAAATACTGGCTGACCATTCTCTCTCTCTCTCTCTCTCTCTCTCTCTCTCTCTCTCTCTCTCTCTCTCTCTCTCTCTCTCTCTCTCTCTCTCTCTCTCTCTCTCTTCGACTTAGGCCTCGGGCCGCTACCTCGCGCGGAGACGAGGTAAAATCTCTCTCTTTTTTCAGACTTAGGCCTCGGCCCGCTACCTCGCCCGGAGACAAGGTAAAATCTCTCTCTTTTTTTCGATTTAGGCCTCGTGCCGCTACCTCGCGCGGAGACGAGGTAAAATCAGTCTATTTTTTCCGACTTAGGCCAATATGTGACCTCTCACAGATAGGGCGTTTGGGAACGCGCTAAGAACAATACACGTACGTACGAACATTTACAACACACACACATAATTTCTCCACACAAACTCTATGTAACAGTCCATGTCTTTGTTTAACTTGTTTTGTTATTAATATATATTTGTTTACCCATGTATATCGGTCTTGTTTGTTTTCTTTGTCTTCTTTGGACTTAATTAAAGTCCGACATTCCCATGTAGCTGGACCCGCCAGCAGGAAAGTTTAACCTTCTGATATCTCTTCACATCTTCACCCTCAGGGTCTGCTACATACATACATACATACATACATACATATATATATATATATATATATAAAGACATCATCATCCCCACATTGGAAATATATAAATTACAAACAAATCATGTACAAGATACAACACAATAAACATAAAAAAACAAAAACAAAACAAAAAAAACGATAAAATGATTCAAGGAAAAAAAAAATGTACCTTTAAAAAGGCATATGTATACAGAGAGAGAGAGAGAGAGAGAGAGAGAGAGAGAGAGAGAGAGAGAGAGAGAGAAAGAGAGAGAGAGAGAGAGAGAGAGAGAGAGAGAGAGAGAGAAAAGTTTGTGTTTGTCTGGTGGTAGCCACATGGCCTGTTAGCAAGCTGTCCCCGGACATCTGCTTCGTTTGGCCGTCGAACATTAAGTAAGAGAGAAAAAATTTAAATTAGTTTTTGAAATACAGCAAAGTATTTTGCTTATTTGAAATATTAAATTAAATCTATTAGCTTCCAACTAAAACGAAAATAAAAGCCTCAAGAAAGATTTTTCATTTTTAAAAAATTCATTTTAAACTTTAGGTATCGCGGTTTTTTGCGGGGGTCCCTAAATAACATTCTTTTAAAAAATGGCTCACATACGAAAATGACATTAAAATTTACATATTTTACAATCTTCAAATATGTTTTTATTTAATAAAATAAATTTTTGTGACGAACAGCAACTGTATTTATTTCAAAATTCGACTGAATTATTACAAGTATTTTTTAAAATAATTTTTTTTAACGCCGAATTTTCCGGATTTCCGTCTAAAAATTTTACTGAAATAATATCTCTAGATATTTTTGTTTAGTTTATTGCGGGTCGGTGTATGCATTGAGAGAAAAACACGCGTGTCTCCTGAAATGCCCACAACAAACATGGCGGACTCGGGATGTGAGTCCACATAAAGAAATAAAAGAAACAAGAAGAACCTGTAGTGGACCTGGGTGTGAATATGAGGATGATATCTCTGGGTTAAACTTTCCTGCTGGCCGGTCCAGCTACATAGGAATGTTGGACTATAATGGAGTCCAAAGAAGATAAAGAAACAAACAAGATCGATATACATGTATGCAAACAAATATATATTAATAACAAATTACAATGACATGAAGGGTTACAGATTGTTGTATGGAGAAGTTATGGTGTGTGTGTTGAGTGTCCGTACGAACGCGTATATTGTTTTTAGCGTGTTCCCAGAATATGGGAAACGCTGTATGCGTGAGAGGTCACATATTGGAATAAGTAAAAAGAAGAGAGTTTTTTTTTACCTCGCCTCACGCGCGAGGTTGCAGCCTGAGGCCTGAGTCGAGAAAGCTGGCTGCACGTGTGCGTAAGCCGTAAAAAGAGGAAGAGGCGAAATGTCAGCCAGTATTTATACTCGTGGGAGAGAGAGACCCCTGTCGAAGGATTAAGGAAACTGAGGAGGAGCTAACTGCGACAAACCGATATATATATGTACAAAGAAATGATAATGTATTAACAACAAAAGGTTACAAATGACAAATACAATAATGTATGTAACAAATGAATGTGGAAACGTTTTTAGTCCAATGTATGTGAAGTGAGTGAATGTGTGTGTGTGTGTGTGTACTGTTCGTTCGTGTGTAGTGAACAAAACAAGATCTAGATTTAAAAATTCAAATGCTAAGCACTGACTCATTGATTTTGTTAGAAATTAAAAAGACTCGAATTTACAAACTTTGCTTAACACACACGCAAAAGCGAATCCAAAACAAAACTCGTGAAATTTCACACCTTGATGCGAAATGTTTTTCGGCAAATAGAAAACTAGGAAACAGTTAAAAACAGAATTCAAATAATCTTCAATTTTCAGAAACAAAATTCTTTTACGGACCTTTTCGCGAGCCGACGCAAAGTTTGTTCATCGTCCAATGGAAAGGTCCGAATCATATCCGGGAGTGAATTCCCAAATGATCTTTTCTAGCCCCACAAACAAAATAAAAGACGGGCAAGTTCACCTGTCACCAGAGAGAAGGTGATGAGCGTATTAACACATCCCTTGACAAACTTCAAGCGATCATTATTATTATCTCTACCTTTCTCCCTCACCGCTTTTATACTTGATAAACGAACGGAACATTTTAAGGCTGAGCGATTATTTCAAAGACATTCCTACCCTACGATAACGCTCATACATACATACATACACACGTGCGTTCCTGCCTGCGTACACATATACTCATTCTTGCAAGGACTACTACGAACAATTTGACGGCCTTATATCAATCAAAATACATTAATTTTATTTGTAATGACCTTAATTGATTTATATGTATATAACTTTCTTGTTTCACTTTACAATTTGTTTTTCTTGTTTTATACCCCTCTTATGGTGGGCTATCTAACTAACAAGGCCAAATCAAACTAATCTGTTTCAACACTCATACACTTCACTATAACTGATAACCCACTATACATACGTTTCCCAAAAGAGAACGCGTTTTTCGTGAGAGACTTACATGTTGACGGATAAGATCAGAAGAGAGTGATAAAAAATTATGGTAGTATTTATAGTGCCTTAGAGCGTCCTCTAGTAACGGTTTCGAAAACTAGGAGTAGGTAACCCGACAAGTTTATATAACTAAGTGTAAAAAAGTTTCATAATAAAATAAGCTATTCAATAAAGTATTAATTCATTACTGAATAAGTCTTGAAAATTTCGTTTGAATTGGATAATTTCCTGAGTTTGGCAAATATTTTAAAACAGTGTGTGTCGATTATTTACTTTCACTGCAGAAAAAAAGTATCCATTTTAAATTTAGTGGTACCTAATAAAAATTAATACTAAAAAATAAGTAATAAAATAATAAAAAAAATTTAATAATTAACAAATTAATAAAAAACTAAAGGGTAATAAATTAATTATAATAATAAAAATCAATATGAACCTGTCAGAAAATAAAACTTCATAACATTTTTTCAACAAGTGTCTTCGAAAGTAAGGCTATAAATTTTAACGTCATATTCGTTAAATCATTTTTGCCAGTTCGTTCTTCCATACTTAATTGTCGCAATCATCAGCATGTTTATAAATCCCTCAACCTGCCAGAAAGACATTTCCTGCGTGTTAAAAATGCTTTCTACTGTATTTTAAGCTAAAAGTAAGTAATATTTGTTTTAAATCAGATTAATTAAACTTTAAATCAGTTAATTTTCTTCAAATAATGTTTCAGAAAAGTATGTTTTATTTGCGAAAGATTTTTTTTTTGAGTTAAGTTGATGGAGATCTTTCAATATGGACGAATATTGAAATGTTACTGAAGAAAGAAAAAAATGATTTCAATTTAATCAATTTCTAAATTTGGTTGGAAATACGCTAAAATATTTTGCTCACTGGGAAACTATTAACTTGGAATTAAAACTTCAAGAAAGATTTTTATTTTAATTGCTTAAAGAAAGTTAAACGCATCATTTTACAAAGAACTGATCACGAAAAAAAAATGTGATTATGTCAAAGTCTTCCAAATCTTTGTGCTTGTCTGAGCAATATCTTTTATGGGATCCAGACTATTTGTCAAAGAAATATTGATCTAAGGAATAGAATACTGGTCTAAGGAACAAAACATTGGTCTAAAAAACATTCATTAGTCTGAAAGATTATGCGTCTAAGAAATATTCGTTTAGAGTTACAGAGAATTATGGTCTACTATTCTTCGAATGGTGCCCGCAAGATTCGGTAACGGAAAATTCGGTAATTTTGACAAGGTAGGAAAATTAGGTAACTATGAAATATAAGTCGATTGAAAATTGGGTTTAGGGCCGTTCCCCTCAATTTTTAAAAATAAAATTGAGGCTATATAGTTTGTTTTTTTTGTTTTTTTTGCTTCTTTAAAAAAAAAATAACTGCAAAATTTAATTTATTTTTAAAAAAATGATAATTTGAAAAGAAGATACAAGAACTTAGCTTTAACTTAGATAAATCGATTTTATTTGCTTGAAAACAACTATAGAAATGAAAAAAATACTTATTTAAAAAAATATTTATTTTAATTAAAAATATTGTAGCGGGTATTTATCCCCCGACCCACCTCCACCTTCAGAATATACGGGCGTGGTATTGTTGCAGTGGGGCTTTAACTGGTCTGGAAACCATGATTTTTTTGATTTTTTTAGTTAATACTTATTTAAAAGTATGGGGGTGCTAGCGCCCTCCAGAAAGTAGACTCCTGGTATTGTTGTAATGGAGTTTTATTTAGACCCCTATAGTTAACTTAATAATATTTTTTTTAAATATTGAGATGGAGGCCTAGCTCCCTAAACCCCCTTTCTGCAAGTACAGCCCTGGTATTATTGTAGTGGGGTTTTATGTGGACCTCACGATTTTTCAGTTATTTAAAAATATAGGAGAGGGCAGATTCTCTTCCAAATTCCTACTCCAGAACAGCCCTAAAATTCCTTCAAACAATGCATGCTAATAAATGCCTTATATACCATATGTATCCTCAGTAATTAATCTATATAATAAATGAAATTCAAATGTCAGTGAGTCACTTTGTCACACTTTCTCAACTTTACTCCTAGAGGCAGTAGCCCAACATATCATACCATTTTGGAATCAGGCCGACTCTGTGAGCAAATTAAAAACATTATGGGCCTGATCCAAACTTGCAATCCTGAAATTTTGGATTCCCAAGTTTTCATTACTGTGATTGTTTTAGGATTCCACCATCTAGGCTTCTACTGATAAAAACAATTAAAGGGACATAACTCTCTAATTCTCAACAGCTCATGTTCAAATGAAAAAATTACTGTTCTCAAATTACATTGAAAATAAAATTGTCTGTATTTTCAACTTTAATCCTAGAGGCCGTAGCCCAACATATACTATTTTGGAATCAGGCCAACTCAATGAGCAAATTAAAAACATTCCAGGCTAGATCCAGACCCAGACCCACAATCCTGAAATTTTGGCTTCCCAAGTTTTCATTACTGCGACTGTTTTTGGAGATTTTTTTATGTGATTTTTAGTGACAATTTTTTTTTTTATAAGTTGGAAATAAAGTTGGGGATAACTGAAATTAATTGTGAAATCCAGCCATGAAATAAAAATAATTATTTGTACAGAAAGTAAGGACATAAGTGCATCAAATTCTCTTTAAATTAAGAATTGGTAATCATGGTTCTCCACAACTTTCTATCTTGTTTGGATCTCAGCAGTTTTTCTCCTTTTGCTATAGTCCTGGGTATGACAATAAACTACATCAGGCAGCAAGGCTGCTGTTCAGGAGATTGGAGGTTTTGAGGAGCCTGGAACCACCACTTAATTGCTGATGTTCCCAGGTTCACTCTGATCTGAGGTGGTAGCACCTGTTAGGGTCACAGCTATGGGAAATAGTCCCCCCCCCCTAAAACTGGGGTCAAAACACTATGAAAGTATAAAAATAGACATTTTTATCATGAAAATACTGGCAATACATTCTTGAAAAAAAAACAACAGCAATACATTTGAATCTTGACAAAAACCCTCTTTACAAAATACGTCAATAAAACCTGATCTACAAACTGATTTCTTACAAAGAATACATATTCTATTCATACGAACCTACCTTAAAAGTCTTGTTGCATTAAATAACCCATTGAAGTGTTGATATGCCATAAAACAAAATAAACGTCAACCTATTGTTCAGTCTGTGGTATTCTCAGCATCCTTCTGTAGAACCACATTTCTGTTGCCTTAAGTATCTTCATCTGTGATGAGATTGTATAGCATTGACTGCCATATAGGAGGACTTTTTCCTGTTTCTTAATACTTTGCTTAGCTTTTGGAAGGCATCTTTCCCTAACTCGATTCACATTAGTATTTCAGTGTCAAATTCTCTACCAACTTCCCAGATATTTAAATTTTTGTACTTGCTTGATTTTGGTATCCCCAATTTGTAATTTGCCTGCTGAGCTGTCCCTTTTGCTAGCAACTATACATTCCGTCTTCTTACAATTGATGTTTAGTCCTTTCTTCTCACTTTCCTTTACTACCTTCTGTAGAAGTCTTTGTAGTTACCTTTCTATGTCTTCTGTCAACACTGTGTCATCTGTATTTCTGATGTTGCCAATTGTGGCTGTCCAATAATGAATCCTGGCAGGACTTCTAATTCTCTCAGAATTGCCTCACTGTATAGGTTGAATAAATCTGGTGAAAAGACACATCCTTGTCTTACACTCCTTCCTATTTTTGTATATTTACCTCTATCTGTATGCAAGTGGGTTTGCTCCCAGTATAAAGTCTGGATTATTCTAATATCCTTCCCAAATAAATCAAGCTTACTTAGCATGTCAAACTGTGCTTTGTAATGCACTTTATTAAATAAAACATAGGTATACATCCTTTTTTTTTTTTTTTTTTTTTTTTTTCAGGTATCATTCCTCTTACCATGTGTAAATACTGATAAAGAAGCCGAAAATAAAAACGCACACTCCATGTAATTTTTTCAAATGTAAAGTTCTTAATCGACAGAAATATATGAAAAAGGTGACAAAGATGAACCATTGTGTTCACAAAAAAAAAAGCTGGCTTATCAAAAGGACGATTTTTCTCATGACATTGCTTTTATTTTAACTACCTTCACTCTTCAGCAAAGTTTATTCTTTTAAAAATTGTTGATTAGAATTGTTATAGGCCTGAAACTTATGATGAAAGCAAATTTATATGTTTTGTTGCAGAGGGGAGGGGTTGAGAATTTACAACAAAAATATTCGACACTATTTATTAGATAGTTTATATATAAGAAGAATTTTATATTTACAATATTCTAAAAACTAATAGAATTGTATTAAAACTAATGCAATGCAATATTTATCATTTACCAATTTATAAAGAAATAAGCATGAAAACAATGTTTTATTCGTAAATTTATAAACATTTACCAAATTATTAAAATATATGAACCGACTATAAGGAAATTTTTATTTACCATTTTATAAAGTTTGAATCAGTTGGCAATTAGCCAATGTTTTGCAATTTATTATTTTTGTTAGCAATTCCCAAGAACAAAGAAAATGTATAAATTCACATTCATCATTTGTTTAGAAAACAGCACACAACCTGCATAGAGAGCTTCAGTAAAAAGAATGAGCTTGAGTAAATGGATGGCGGAACAAGGTTTAGAAAAGATAACAGAAAGACAAAGTTTATTAAGAGCTATAAGAAACAGGAAATTGTGGAGAGCCATGATCGCCTACATGATGAATGGACCCAGCACATAAAAGAAGAATGAGCTTGAGTAAATGGATGACAGAACAAGGTTTAGAAAAGATAACAGAAAGACAAAGTTTATTAAGAGCTATAAGAAACAGGAAATTGTGGAGAGCCATGATCGCCTACATGATGAATGGACCCAGCACATAAAAGAAGAAGAATGAGCTTGAGTAAATGGATGGCGGAACAAGGTTTATGACAGATAACAAAGACAAAATTTATTAAGAACTACAAAGGACAGGAAATTGTGGAGAGCCATGATCGCCAATGTCCTGAAGAGACACGGCACATAGAAGAAGAAGAAGAATGAGCTTGAGTAAATAGATGGCAGAACAAGGTTTAGGAGAGATAACAAAAAGACAAAACTTATTAAGAGCTATAAAGGAGAGGAAATTGTGGAGAGCCATGATCACCAACGTCATGAAGGGACACGGCACATAGAAGAAGAAGAAGAATGAGCTTGAGTAAATGGATGGCAGAACAAGGTTTAGGAGAAATAACAAAAAGACAAAACTTATTAAGAGCTATAAAGGAGAGGAAATTGTGGAGAGCCATGATCGCCAATTTCCTGAAGGGACACGGCACATAGAAGAAGAATGAGCTTGAGTCAATGGATGGCAGAACAAGGTTTAGGAGAGATAACAAAAAGACAAAACTTATTAAGAGCTATAAAGGAGAGGAAATTGTGGAGAGCCATGATCGCCTACGTCCTGAATGGACATGGCACATAGAAGACGATTATGTTGGACCATAATCCCTTGAAATTGACATGGCTGACATTAGCAATAGCTATGAATTTAACCCTGTAATGTTGTCTGCGACAGAACAAAAGAGTTCTCATGTTAACAAAGGTAAGTATTTACTTCTACCTGAAATGTGATATGGCAGGTTGTTAATAATGAAAAGATGTCAAGACACAGTTGGTTTATACAATTACCTGCAGATTCAGATTTTCCAATAAAACCAATGTCCTGCAGCAAATATGTGAAGGGCAGTGACACTACAGTCAGAATTGAAAAAAACATGTATCCAAGGATTTAAAATAAATTGAAAAACATACATCCAATGATAGGACAAGAGCAGTATGGTTTTGTTAAAGACACTAGAACAAGGAATGCAATATTTATGCTCAGCTTGGCTTCAGTCGCTTTCCCACCACCATAAAGTTGCTTCCCTGTGCCTTTTCTGTAAACACTTTCATGGTAATTGTTTGGATGAACTCTTCATTATGGTACCTAGACTTGATGAATTTAAGTGCAGTACTAGATTGGCAACAAGGTCCCGTCAGTTTACAGTTGAAATGGCTAGATGTAACCGTAAATTCTATGCTAACGTTTTTTTTTTCTCACACTTCTCGTTTGTGGAACTCTTTTCTGTCTCCATGATTTCTGGCCAACTTTGATCTTCAAAAATTTAAATGCAATGTCAATCGTTTTCTACTGTCCTGATTAATCTTTTTGTTCTCACTCATAAAAATGTTTCTTAATTTCTTCACACCCAATAAGCCCTTGTGTCTTGGTGACTTTACTGCCTTGCATGGGGTGAATTGAAAATTAAAAAGAAAAAGATGCAGAAGGTCGTATACCATTGTTTAATAGATTATGCAAAAATGATTGATAAGATATGATATAAAGAACTACTTGAACTACTAGGTAAGCTTTATTTATTTCAGAAAGATAGGACAATCCAGTAAAAAATGAATTCACCAAATACACAAAAACAGAAAGGGACATAAGACAAGGATATTGATTCTCAGTCAGTCAGTTATGTGCCATGCATGATACATGATTTGCCATGTCTTTCTGCAGTAGACCAGTTGCCATCCAAGGCTATAGAACCCGGTCTGTCCTAGTTACCAATAGCTGGGGGATCACATAAGTGAATGTAATGGATTTGACTGGAATTCAAACTGTTCTCCACTCACCAGACCTATTTAACCTTTACAATGAGACAATCCTGGATCATATATATATATATGGAGGCACGGTGGAGTAATGGATAACGGCTTGGATTGAGGAATCGGAGAGCCGAGTTCGAATTCCAGTCGAATCCATTACATTCACTTACGTGCTAATACCCTTGGGAAAGGTGTGAATCCTCTTCTTCTCCCTCCAGCTATGGGTAAATAGCAGGACAGACTGGGTTCTATAGCCTTGGATGGCAACTGGTCTAGGAGAAGGACAACTCTGAATTCAAAACCTGCGGAGGGTCGTTTGGGGACCTTGTGGCATCCGTTGCACCAGGTCCCTGTATTCGTCCCTCCAAAAAGTGTGGATGGCCCTGCACAAAGCCTTCACCACTATAATCAAATCCTGTGCGGGTGTCGGGCTTTCAGTTTCTGGGACCTGATCTGTCTGACCCTCATACGTCGAGTTCGACGGGAGAGTCCATTATATATATAAGTGGTGACTCTTGTAGTAGAATTGTTCTTAACAATATATATCACTTATAAGTAAGCTTTAATATACTCAGTATTTACCCAGGATGTGACACTAGACCAGCTTAACGTGGGTCTTGCTGATAGACCAGGGCAAAAATTCCCATAGACCCCATATACAAGTGGTCCGATAGCTGTCTATCTTCCCAGATAAGACTCAGCTCTTCAGCAGAGCTTTGTCTGGATCCCTCTTTGCCTTCAGGCAGAGCCAATTTTTTTTTTTTAAAGATTATTTATAAAATTAAAGCAAGAAATACATTGCCTATTAACTTATGTTTCTAGCTTTGATCAGGCTCAGACCTACACAGCCCAGTTAGTCATGTTAATTTTATTTCATTCTTTGTTTCCTCTTTCTTTCTTTCTTTCTTTCTATATTATTAACAATATCTTTGAAATGTATTTCTGTCAATAATTTGAGGCACAGAGTTAAAACAATTAATTTTAGATCCATCTGAACTCAAGAATGAAAACGACACACTACAAAAGATTTTTGTTGCTTTAAGATAGATATACTTGAATGTTGACTCACTCGGGCTAAGCCCAACAAGTCCAACCCCCAGAGTCGCCACTGATATAAATATATCATTGCTGTAAACAAAGACATGTTAGAATGTGTAAAACAATGTAAACAACCAGCAAACAAAAGATAAACAAACAGGATATCCCAAAATAAGTTTCACAGTGTCAATACTCAGTGAAGGACAACTTGTGTTGCTACTCAGGTTTCACACTCACATGATCTTCAGGCAATGAGAATGTCTGAAGATATATTTTGTGTGCTGTAGTACTGCTCCAAGTTGGACTACATGCAGTAACAGACAAAGTTGACGTATGTAAATGATGGGTTGTCATTTTCAGTAGAGGTGAAAGAAAATAGAATAAATTTAAGCAAAGCGTGGATATTTTCATAGTTTTTTATATAAACTAATGAACATAGGAGAGAAACAATTGTGTCCGATGCTCTTTGGTGGGTGACATTGCACAGGTTGAGTTGACTTTTGTCTTAAGATGGAGCTTAGGTTTAATGTCAGTTTAAAGTGATGGTAGAATCTGGAATGTTCCAGAAATATTGATTATAGAAGCCTATAAAGAAATTCAGACTGCAAATGACCATTAGGACAGGAAGTGCTGTAGGGCAGACTGCAAATCCCCATAAGGAAGTGCAGTAGGGCAGACTGCAAATCACCAAAAGGGGAGGAAGTGCAGTAGGGCAGACTGCAAATCACCATAAGGGGAGGAAGTGCAATAGGCAGGGAGGAAGTGCAGTAGGGCAGAGTGCAAATCACCATAAGGGGAGGAAGTGCAGTAGGGCAGACTGCAAATCACCATAAGGGGAGGAAGTGCAGTAGGGCAGACTGCAAATCACCATAAGGGGAGGAAGTGCTGTAGGGCAGACTGCAAATCACCATAAGGGGAGGAAGTGCTGTAGGGCAGACTGCAAATCACCATAAGGGGAGGAAGTGCAGTAGGGCAGACTGCAAATCACCATAAGGGGAGGAAGTGCTGTAGGGCAGACTGCAAATCACCATAAGGGGAGGAAGTGCAGTAGGGCAGACTGCAAATCACCATAAGGGGAGGAAGTGCTGTAGGGCAGACTGCAAATCACCATAAGGGGAGGAAGTGCAGTAGGGCAGACTGCAAATCACCATAAGGGGAGGAAGTGCTGTAGGGCAGACTGCAAATCACCATAAGGGGAGGAAGTGCTGTAGGGCAGACTGCAAATCACCATAAGGGGAGGAAGTGCAGTAGGGCAGACTGCAAATCACCATAAGGGGAGGAAGTGCTGTAGGGCAGACTGCAAATCACCATAAGGGGAGGAAGTGCTGTAGGGCAGACTGCAAATCACCATAAGGGGAGGAAGTGCTGTAGGGCAGACTGCAAATCACCATAAGGGGAGGAAGTGCTGTAGGGCAGACTGCAAATCACCATAAGGGGAGGAAGTGCAGTAGGGCAGACTGCAAATCACCATAAGGGGAGGAAGTGCTGTAGGGCAGACTGCAAATCACCATAAGGGGAGGAAGTGCAGTAGGGCAGACTGCAAATCACCATAAGGGGTGGAAGTGCAGTAGGGCAGACTGCAAATCACTATAAGGAGAGGAAGTGCAATAGGCAGGGAGGAAGTGCAGTAGGGCAGACTGCAAATCACCATAAGGGGAGGAAGTGCAATAGGGCAGAATGCAAATCACCATAAGGGGAGGAAGTGCTGTAGAGTAGACTGAATTATCAAAGTTGCCTTCCTGTGTTATTTATGCGCTGTTCTTAGGATGGAATGTGATGCCCCCCCATACACACACTGTTTAGGCTGGTCTTGTCTAATAATTATTAATTCCATTAAGATTATCTTTCTTTTATGACTTGATGACATTGCATTCATAATGATTTTCCACTTGTTCGAAACCTGCATCTCCACATATAAACACTTAAAATAGGCATCTGGCCCAACCGCACTCAAGACGGAAAATCCAACAAACTTTGAATGGTCATAACTCACTTACTAATTGAGTTAGCAAGATAAATTTGGTTACATTTTTTTATTTTTTATTTTTTGTTAAGCTCTATAGGCCTGCATGAAAACATTTTAGATATATTGAAAATAGTTTGGGATACCTAATGAAAGATTTGACTGACTCGAGGAAAAGGTATCCTCATTTTCGGGATAGGTAGTGCATTGGTGTTATCACTACAGCATAAGAATAAAAAAGAGGAGGAAACAGGGAGTGTCCTGTTTTTATAGTCATTTAACAGTACCACCTAACAGCATCTTGGTGAACCTGGTAAAACCAAATGGGGGTAACCTACACTTGGTGCACCTACCAACTACTGTGACAAGAAGAAATAAAGAATAATAAATGTATGTTTTTTTAAACGGATAAACAATTTTGAGTTGAAATTTAATCATTTTGCCGTCAAAGAAGCAATGGGAACAAAACAAATTCACAGATTTTTTTTTTTTTTTAATCATTTCACCCCAAGCTAATCTATGGGGGTAGACTGTTCTTGCTCCACCCTCATAAGTTAAATAAAGTGTTCAGTTTAGAATTACTTGTAGGTTACTTGGATTGATTTCCACTGAGTCCAAGTACACACTGCCCGGCCCAGGGATTGAACTCACAGTTAAAATGTCACTAAATTCATGAACCACCACTTTAATTCACTACATTATTGTTTTATAGCCTGGGGCTAGGCAGTGTGTAATTGGACTCTGTGGAAATGGCCAAGCCACATAATACTACTAAAATAAAGAACTAGACGAGATATCCCTAGACATAAGCAGTGGAACAAGAACAGTCTACCCCATAGATTAAATAAAAGTTTCAGATCAGAATTTGCCCATAGGGTACCCAGATCTATATATATAGCTGATAAAGTGTGAAGGGCACAATAGCTGAAATGTTGTGATAACAGTAACAAGGATGAGGAGAATAGTCTGAATGTAAGTAGTGTACAGGTACGATGGGTAAATTGTCACCATTTTATAATTTTAATTTTATGCATGTGCATAGTTTTTTATTTTGTTGACTGCAAAGTATGGTAGGGTCAGTTGGGCACCATCTTCAAAAAAGACCATCATGACGTAAATCACACTGTCAGAAATTTGGAAATGACATGCTGTACTGCTTGGCATTCACAGCAGAGGCTCCAATATGAGCATTTCACAGTGTTTGGCTGTCAATCTGAGGTCAGTACAGAAGATTCAGAAAGAGTTGGATGAGTCTAATGGTGATTATGAAGATACAGCAGCTCAGAAAACTTTGATTGTTCTGATAAGAAAAGAACTCCCAAATTTTTTGGTGAGGGCTTCAGACTCAACACTGAAGCCTACATCAAGTGCTTTGAGGCGGTAGAGCTGCTCTGGGTCAAGAGGGTGGTGGCTGGAAGATCCTGTGTCTGGCAAAATGACTCTGCATGATGCCACACAAGCAGGAGAATGGCTGTCAGACAATTTCTTATGACCACATCACCCTTTACATCTGGCCAACCAAACTCCCCAGACTGCAACCCTCCTTGATTATTATGTGTGGGGCACAGTTGAGTAAGTAACCAACAAAACTCCTTGTAAGATGAACTGAAGGCAAGGATTATGGCAGTATTCATCAACTTAAACAAGGAGACCGTCCAGAAGAGTTACAGGAGATCCCAAAATTGTCTGGAGGCCATGGTTGAAGCCAATGGCAATTTTATTGAATAAATTTTCTCTTTAGTATTTCAAGATATTTTTGTGTAATTTTGGTAAATATAGCTGTTAAAATTTCTGTGTCATTTAGACGACAATTTATCTATCGCACCCTGTATATCTGTTAAAATGAGATGTCAGTGTTACTTTCAATTTTGTGTAATTTAGTCGACATTTTATCCATCGAAACCTGTAAGTAAGGATAATTCCTCATCTCAAAAATTCAGATGGAAAATACAGATCACTCTAAAAAGTGAGGGATCGATTTGACATTCTATTTATATTATGAATAAGACCCCCTTCTAAAATAATTTTTAAATTCTGACAAATGTGGGTAGAGGAAGGTCTAATGAATGCTAATCTACAAAAATTCTCCCCCCACACCCAAATTCCTCCATAATTTTTATGGGGGACCAACTAATTTAAGTAGTACCAAATTTTTATTTTGAGATTTTCATTTGATTTTTATGTTTTCAAAATTCTTTTCCAGGTTGCTTGCTATCGTCTCAGTGTGCAGAGAATGAGTTTCAGTGCAATAATTGTCGATGTATTTTAAAATCCTGGTTATGTAACCATGCCAATGACTGCGGAGATGAATCTGATGAGCATTCCAATTGCAGTGAGTGTCTTGCATTTTTTTTATTTTTTTTTATTTCCAAAACAAAGCATTTAGTATTATACAGGAACAATTAAAATTTGTTAAAGAACTATAGATATGCGAGTCATCGATATATGAGGCTTCCTTGGCTGAATTGGATAAAGCCTTGTCCATTTAAAGAATTTGTATTACATAGCTCTGAAGGTATGTAATACAAACTCAAGATACAATTAAGAAAATTTTACCGCATACCATCCTGGTGTCAGTTTAAACTGACGCTGTTTCCTTTTTGTTTTTCTTTTTTTTTCATTATGCAAAAAAAGTAGGTGTTTAAACGATTAATTCTTTTTTTATATATTGAGAGAATTTTGTTTAAAGTTTGTATTTTCCTGATTTTTAGGTGAAAACTTTTCCTCTATTTATATTCCAGCAAAATTTTTGGCAAACCTGAACAAACATGCCAAACAATAAGGACAATTTTTCCATTTTAACTACCTTCACTCCTCAGCAATGTTTTTTTTTAAAACAAACAATGATTAGAACGAATAAAACCTAAACACATAAAAGTGAATTTATACGTTTTCTTTGTTCTTGAGAATTGACAACGAAAATAAAACTATTTATTAGATGCTTTCAGATTTACTCTCTGTAAGCCCCTGCGTACTAGTGGCATACCCACCTTACTTGGAGTGAAATGATTAAAAAAAAAAAGTTGAAATAAATTTTTAAAAAATAAATTAGATAAAAAACCAAGCTTCAAAGAAATCCCTGTTTCGACTAAACTATTGTCCTTCATCTGTGCAATATGTTGATTCCTAAATTCTGCAAACTTTTCAGCTTATCCTCCTTGTTCCGCTCATGAGTTTACTTGCAAGAATCACCGATGCATTCATCAAACCTGGGTGTGCGATGGCAGTGATGACTGTACTGATGGATCTGATGAAGTCGGTTGTCGTAAGTATTTTGTTTTTCTTTAATCTTGGATTGGTGATTTTTTTTTTTTTTTTTTTTTTTTTTCCTTTACTGGTTTTCAATTACTTTTGACATATCTCTGTGCGTGTGTGGCGAGAGAGAGAGATAAACATATTGTTTACAGCTTATTAATGGAAACATTTCTTTTATAAAATGTTCATTTTCTAACATAATCTCTTTTCATGTCAATGCATTTAATTCAAAGTTTTTCTGTTAATCACTTTCATTGAACATTATATAGTGAAAATTCCAGGTTAAATTTACGCAAACAAGAAATGAGTTTACCAGTCTGCCATCGTGTGCATATATATGTATATATATATATATTTATATAATATATGTAATTTAACGTTTTATCCAGGACACATATATCTCTATATATATATATATATAGACAATATTAGTGGTAAATATACACATACATATGCAATTATATATACACATACATATATGTATAAAAATAATTCCAAGAGGATATGATCCAGGTAGAACTCAATGTCCAGGACAGAGTAAGGATATAATAAAAAGACTTAAACACTAATATTCCATGGTCATAATTTATTCCATTGGAATCGTAAAAACAATCCAATTCATCAGACCTACAGATTCAAAAAGAAAACAGAAAAAACAACTCGGGGTGGGGGGGGAAATATTAGTAAGAGTATATGTGTGAGAGTTTGGGAGGACATGGGATCTATATAGAGGGGTAATATATATATATATATATATATATATATATATATATATATATATATATATACATATATATATATGCGTCCTGGGTAAGACAATAAACTACATCCAGCAGCATGGCCTCTGATCAGGAGGTTTTGAGGAGCATGGTACCACCACTTAATTGCTGTTGTTCCTAGGTCCACTCTAACCCGAGGGTGGTAGCACGTGTTAGGGTGCCAGCTATAGGCAAATAGTTAACTATTACCAGCAATACAATTTTGAAGGAAAAATATTACCAGCAATAAAAAAAAGTTGTTGGCATTAAATAATCCATTGAGGTTGATACGCCATAAAATAAACCAAACCAATCTAAACCAAAGAATACATATTCTATTCATACAAATCTATCCTAAAAATGTTGCCGGCATTAAACAACCCATTGAGTTTGATATGCCATAAAACAAAATAAACAAAGAATACATATTCTATTCATATGTATCTTTCCTAAAAATGTTGTTGCCACTAAATAACCCATACAAGTTGATATACCATAAAACAAAATAAACCAAACTAATTTAAACCAAAGAATAATTCTATTCATACAAATCAATCCTAAAAATGTTGCCGGCATTAAACGACCCATTGAGGTTGACATGCCGGGAAACAAAATAAACCAAATATATATATATATATATATATATATATATATATATATACCCCCAATTATATGATTGGTATATATGGAATAAATTCCAATAACCACAAATTATTATTCTTAAAAGAGTGCTCAATACAGAGTAGAGCAGATTCAACATCATCACTTGATAAGACACCGGAGGTTTTGAAACAAAATGGCTATTTTTGTAGTGATTTTATAACATATTTGTTATAATTATTAGATAAATAATATATATATATATATATAAAGTGAACATCGAGGTGAACACCTACTGGCAACAGTCTGTTTCATGCTTAACCGCAATCTTCATGCCATATTTATATTTACATATGCTCTATCCATGAATACTGAGCACTTTCACCCATTTATATTTTTATATGTTTCCAAATAAAGAGAAAGAAGAGTCAGATTAATAATAAGAAGCTCCTTAGAATTTATTTTTTTAAAAATGTGCTCAATACAAAGTAGAGCCTAATATTATAATATTATTATTTAAAAACATTTTTACATCGCAACATGAAAATTTCTGTTTCAGATCATAAAATTTGTTCCATTTTCAAGCGATTTTCAATAACTTAAGATTCTTCTGAAGTTACTGTAAATCACATAGAAACATAGAAATTTCCATGTCGCAATGAAAAAATACTTTTCAATAATATATATATATATATATATTTATATATTTTTTAAATAAAAACAGACCACTTTAAGGTTCCATATAATAAATTATTTCACCACAGCCCTTTTAAAGGACCGTGGATCATCAGACTTTACTTCCAAAGATTGAAATGAAAAATGAAAAGAAATTTACACATTTTTGACGGGCAGTACTAAGCATATGTAAATTAACGAAGTGAGGAAGTGAGGGGGGAGAGAGACATGATTGAGTTAGATGTAACATTTCTATTCTTTCAAATTTAAATTGTTTGAGGAAATCCAGACATTGACACATTAAATCGGTTAACTTAACGGAAGTTATATATTGATATGGAAGGGGGAGAGGAAGAAAAGGCATGAAGAGAAAAAGAGAGAAAGAAGTTATGAGAGAAAGTGTCATTAACTTTCTTTGGAATGAAATAAACGCTGTTGTTCTGCTTTACTTTGAGAGTTCATAAATATTATAATGTTTATTATATTATAATATTTATGAATTTGAGTAGACATTGTGTTTATTTTAAACAGTATTTTGTCTACCAGACTGGCATCTTGACTTTAGTCACTTTCCGACCGTCATAACGTAGCTTCCCTCTGCCTTTTCTATAAATATTTTCATTGTAATCGTTCTAATAAACTTTCCTCTTTGGTAGCTTGACTTGACAAAATGGCTGCTCGTTCCCATCATTTTACATTTGAAACCATATCTTCTATGTTAACCGTTTTTTGGCTTGCAATTCTTTTGCTTTTCAAACTTTATTATGGTTCCATACTTTTGAGCCTAGTTTGATCTTCAAAAATTTAAATGCCATGTCAATCATCATATCCTTTTTCCTGCATCCTGTTCTTCTATTATCCTCTCCTTAATAATGATTTTTCTTATATTCTTTAACACTCAGTAAACTATTGTGTCTTAGTGGCTTTATTGCCTTGCTTGGAGTGAAATGATTAAAAAAATCATCATCCAAACAACTCTTGGAATAACTTTCATTCTCAAAAAGAATCCAATTTCTTAAAATAATTTACAAATAGTATAATTAAAATATTTTTCACAAATTAATGGATATTTTCTGTTCGATATTTTTATTCATTAGACAAAAAATCCTGCCCGGACTGGCTCTGGACCTGCTCAAAATCTGGAAAATGTATTCATATTTCCAAGGTGTGTGATGGAACCAACGATTGTGATGATGGTGGAGATGAAAGTTCCTCCTGTAGTGAGTGTTTTCCATTTTATATGTTGATTTGGTGTTTATGTAACTTATGATATCATAGGTAGGATTTCTTAAATGCATAAAATTTTTACTCACTCTCATACAGCAAATACAGTTTCAGAATAAATTTTCTGATAATGATTTTACAATAGAATTGCATTGCAAGTAAACTTTATTATGAAAATTCATTGAAAATGATTTTTAATATAAAAATGCATTGCAAATAATTTTACTGTAAAAATGCATTGCAAATGATTTTACTATAAAAATGCATTGCAAATGATTTTACTATAAAAATGCATTGCAAATGATTTTACTATAAAAATGCATTGCAAATGATTTTACTATAAAAATGCATTGCAAATGATTTTACTATAAAAATGCATTGCAAATGATTTTACCATAAAAATGCATTGTCAATGATTTCACTATGAAAATCCATTGCCAATGATTTTACTGTTAAAATGCATTAGAAACAATTTTACTATGAAAATGCATCGCAAACGATCTTAGTGTTAAAATGCATTACAGACAATTTAGCTATAAAAATGCAAAACAACCAATTTTACTTTCAAAATGTATTACAAATTATTATGAAAAACCTAAAATCATTCATTCACTCTAATAATTACATATCAAGTGTCACGGCATAAGCAGGAAAGATTTAGGGAATGTGAGCGAGAAAGATGGTATGAAACAGGAATAATAGGAAGTAAGATAGCTAGGGGAAAAAAAGCAAAATGGGAACTAGGGGTAGGGAAATTATATCTACCAAGGATGGGGAAGTGATAGAGATGAAAGGAAAACAGGCAATAACCAGAATATACAGAGGCGGATAACAATGAAAAAATCTGAAAATTGTGATACACTAAAGTTTTATATGAAGTGATAGAGCAGAAGAAAGATAAACGAGAGGATGGAGTCGAAAGTATTTGTGCCTTTCTTATTCAAATGAAAACTGGGAACTCTAGCTTTGGTTGGTGACCAGTCTAGGAGAATGACAATCCTGAATTCAAAACTAGTAATGTCCTTAAGAAAGGTGGGACTCTATCACTTCTCACTTTGGCAATGGGTTAAATAACTGAGAATACGGGACTTTCTAGCCTTGGTTGGTGACCAGTCTAGGAGAACAGCAACCCTAAATTCAAAGCTAGTTGGTCATGATGGGTTTAGCAGTGATAATGGTGAAAATAGCCATTTCCTTATAAGGAAATATTTAGTATCTAGTGACTGATCATTTAACATTACTGTTGGCTGAAATTTATAAAATCTTCTCTCAAAAAACAGTTTTTCAGGGGAATAGGTTTCTCAACTTCACCTCCTCCTAGTATTGATGGGCGTTTCCTTCCTAACTTTTTGTTTAGGGTTGTGTGGAATGTCAACATTTTTATGATGACATTATTTTCCCTTCTCGTTATGTGCTATCCATTTTAGCTGTTGCTTCTGTTGGAAGTTTTCCAGCAATGTGTCTTTTAGTTATTTGAAGTGCCTGTAAAATCTACTTGGTATTAAGACCATGTCACTATAACCTTGCATGGTGAAGCTTTCACCTTATACTCTACAAGGAGTCTACAGGTTCAATTGACCAACCAAGATTGAAAGGGATAAGGGAGAGAATGAGAAGACACTGCCAAAGGGTAAGGGAAGAATATGGAATTTCCAGCTCATCCAAATAAATACCATAAGCTAGCAACCCAGGTGATAATGGATCAACACAACACCATGTCTTTTTTTTTTTTTACCCATTACTAGCACTACTCTGACTTCAAAACTGTAGAGAAGCTAATAGGAAAGCACTCCACTATTTTTTTCAAAAAATTCATGTACTTCACAGATGATAGGAAAGATGAATCTGTGGTGAGCCATGACCATATACATCCTGAAAGTTTACAACATAATATAAAACCTCAAAGCAATCTGGTAATTTGTCATCATCACCAAGCGAACCTAGTCTTGATGAATAGTTGCACTCTTTCATCCATACAACCCTATTCAGTAACCCTCTACCTTGAGTGGCTCTTGTGCCTTGAATTGGGTGAACAACAACATAAAAAGATTATAATATTAATACATGTATTCATAGGTCAACCACATTGTCAACTACATAACCTTGCCAATGGTTGCATAGAATGTGCTGCACTAGAGATACGTACGGTTTTGGAATTCTCCTTGACTGGCTGCCAGCCATGGCTAGAGAGTCCAGACTACTCTGCTATTTGACTCATAGCTAGGGAGAGAAGAGATGGACTGTTGCATAGGAGAACCAAAATTTTCAGACTGGATTTCGACTAAGAACTTCTATATCTGTTCACCTGACTGCCATCATGTTTTGTTAGAGATAACTTTATCAATGTTCCATTTTGAGGATCTTTCAACACAGGCAGAGAAAACATTGACAGACAGGCACTGAAGAAACCCCTGGGCTACTTCATCCCATTTGCTGCAGTATAGATCAGGAATTTGACCTCCTGAAATCACCACAGAGCACATCAATTATCCCAGAGTTACCTTTCTGCTCTTAGACCCGAAAGGGAACTTTGTAATTGGGCTCTTAAAAGTACTCTCTGGTAAGACGATAGCGCATACTAGTATAATAATAACAATAACACATTGTAGTTGTAGGTTGACTGTAATTGACATTAAAAAGTTCTTATGATCCCCATGTCAATGGCTGCATCATATACACTACAGCAGGGCTATATCTATTTTTGAATTCAAAATTGTCCTTCTCCTAGACTGGTGTCCAATCACAGCTATATACAACAGTCTGCCCTGCTATTTAACCCATAACTGGGCTGTTTTGAGTAAGACAATAAACTACATCCACGTCCTGGGTAAGACGATAAACTACATCCGCATCCTGGGTAAGACATTAAACTACATCTGCATCCTGGGTAAGACAATAAACTACATCCACGTCCTGGGTAAGACGATAAACTACATCCACGTCCTGGGTAAGACAATAAACTACATCCGCGTCCTGGGTAAGACAATAAACTACATCCGCGTCCTGGGTAAGACAATAAACTACATCCACGTCCTGGGTAAGACAATAAACTACATCCGCATCCTGGGTAAGACAATAAACTACATCCACGTCCTGGGTAAGACGATAAACTACATCTGCATCCTGGGTAAGACGATAAACTACATCCACGTCCTGGGTAAGACAATAAACTACATCCGCATCCTGGGTAAGACGATAAACTACATCCGCGTCCTGGGTAAGACAATAAACTACATCCGCGTCCTGGGTAAGACATTAAACTACATCCGCGTCCTGGGTAAGACATTAAACTACATCCGCGTCCTGGGTAAGACATTAAACTACATCTGCGTCCTGGGTAAGACGACAAACTACATCCGCGTCCTGGGTAAGACGATAAACTACATCCGCGTCCTGGGTAAGACTAAACTACATCCAACAGCAAGACCTCTGATCAGGGGTTTTTGAGGAGCGTAGAACCACCTCTTAATTGCTGGTATTCCCAGGTCCACCCTGACCCGGGGTGGTAGCACTTGTTAGGGTCCCAGCCATGGGCAAATAGTTAACCACCAAACTGGGGTGAAAACATAAAAATAGGTTTTAATACCAGCAATACATTTTTGTAAAAAAATTATTACCAGCAATACATTATTGGGGAAAAATATTACCAGAAATACTTTTTGAAAAAAATTATTAGCAGCAATAAAAATCTTGTTGGCATGAAATAACCCATTGAGGTGTTGATATGCCGTAAAACAAACCAAACCATAAATTGAGCTGGTATTTGTGCAAGAGTGAATGTAACAAACTCGACTGTAATTTGAATTCGGTTTACCAATTTCTAAAAATAAACGTGAGTTTGATCCTCACTGAGTGATTCCATACTGTAGGCATATGGCCATATCAAGTATTGATTTTCATAGTTAAGCAACGTCGAGCCTGGTCATGACCTACATGGGTGACCACTTGGGAATACCAGGTGTTGTAAGCTTGGATGTGCGGGTGGTGTAATGGTTAATGGCTCGGAATTGTTAATCAGAGAGCCGAGTTCCAATTCCAGTCAAGTTTGTAATATTCACTTATGCACAAATGCCCATGGGAAAGGTATGAATCCACCTATTCCCCCCACAGCTATGGGTTAATTAGTAAGACTTGTATCCCTAAACAGTATCTCAAAAAAGACTTTCTGACTTGAAATAACCTGAAAAATACTGGTAAGCCATAGAAAACAGATTGATCAATCAATGAAATTGATTAGCAACAGAGGCATCTGTCTATATTTCTGAGACGAGGGATTATGTACACTATTTACATTATTCGGACTATTGTCCTCATCTTTGTCACCATATTTATTACAACGTTTCGGCCGTTGTACGCTCCGGCCTTCTTCAGGTGGTTGGAATGTCGAACTGAACCCGGTAGACTGTTCCAGTTCCACATGCCATGTCTAATGGATGTCAGTTATCTCCTGTCAATTCCCCTCTGAAAGTTCTCCACTGCCTTAACCAGGTATTGAACTCTCACTCTTTGGGTCCTGTCACTGGATCTAACTAATGCCTTTATACGCTGTGTCATGTGACCTTGAGGACAGTCTACCCCAATGAGCGAAATAAAGGGCTCAGTTCAATATTCCAACCACCTGAAGAAGGCCAGTGCGTACAACTGCTGAAACGTTGCGATAAACATGGCAACAAAGATGAAGAGAATAGTCCTAATAATGTAAATACTCAACAAAGGCATGTCTTTTAGATTTATTTACATTCTCTCGAATATAAATATATAGAAACTAGTGTGGCCACACAGTGAAGGATCAGTTTATATATTGATTGGAATATAGAATTGATCCCTCACTTTATATTCACATTATAATTTCTTGTCGGCATGTCTTTTAGATTTATTTACATACTCTGGAATATAGATTTATAGAAACTACCATTGATAATAAGTGAGAGATCAGTTTATATATTGAGTGTAATACAGAATAGATCCCCCACTTTATATCCACATTATAATTTATTGTGGGCATGTTTTCGATTTATTTACATTCTCTGGGATATAAATGTATAGAAACTATGACCACAAAGTGAGGTATCCGTTTATATATTGATTGTAATATAGAATTGATCCCCCACTTTATATCCATATTATAATTTGTTGGCATGTCTTAGATTTATTTACATTCTCTCGAATATAAATGTAAAGAAACTAGCGTGGCCACAAAGTGAGGGATTAGTTTATATATTGAATGTAATACAGAAATCCCATTTATGATTGCTTGTTTGTTTATCAAATTCTGACTAGGTATGAAACCCCTCTTCTTCCCCTATCTATGGGTTAATTAGTAAGACCAAGTATCACTAAATCAATATTATCTCAAAAAAAAATTCTTACAATCTAAAAATATTTTCCTGCTTTAAATCTGCAAAGGGTCGATAAACCATAGAAAATAAATCAATCAACCAATGAAATACTGATTAGCTACACAGGCATGTCTTTTAGATTTATTTACATTCTCTGGAATATAAATGTATAGAAACTATGGTGATCACAAAGTGAGGGATCAGTTTATATATTGATTGTAATATAGAATTGATCCCCCTTTTTATAATAGCTTTTTTTTTTTTTTTTACCAAATTCTAACTAGGTATAAATCCACCTCTTCTTCTCCCACCTATGGGTTAATTAGTAAAACTTGTATCACTGAAACATCATATTTAAAAAAAAAAATTATAAAAAGAAATAGCATACAAAACATTTAGATTTTGGCATTAAATGACCCCTATAGATGTTGATATGTCGCTAAACAAAAACAACCAAACCGAACCTCAACTGTGACCTTGTGCCAAATTTAGCTGTCCAAAAGCTGACAGACTGCTTTGCATTTGAACAAGATAACTAGGCCTGATATCAGTTCGAAAAGAGTTCAACCTCCGACCATTAAACGAGATCTGTTTTCTCAGCGTAATATTTTTGCAGTGCTGAAATCAATGGCTAAATAGAGCGCTTGGAAGACCTGTTGTAATCGGATAGGCTTTTAAGAAATGAGATTGTTGTAATTTTGTATAAAATAAATAATGAGAAACAAACCCTTATTGTTTTCTATTGTCTGTTAAATTAGCCTCTCCTTTTGTTTTGTTTTTGTTTTTTTTGACAAAGGGGGGAACTAAACTAATAAACTGAATAGGCTATGAAATAAAAAGAAACAATGAAGGATGTTTTCATATTAACATAGTTTGAAGTGCAGCCTTAAACGTTTTATAAAAGATAATAGTCAAGAGATTGTCTCAAGTCTTAACCATGATGGAAAAAAAAATGTCTTTCCACCATTAAGAACAAAAAAGGCTATATTGCTTCCCTGATATTAAGGTAAAACTGAAACAAATATACATGAGAGCTTTATTTCATAAACACTGCCTTAATTCCTGACCACTGACAATCCCTTTCTTCCTGATTTTCAATGCATTTTTATAATAAAATTACAAGCAATGCATTTACATTATACATATAATAGCCCTATTCTATCAGTAATGCTTGCATTCATTCCTGACCACTGACAATCCCTTTCTTCCTGATTTTCAATGCATTTTTATAATAAAATTACAAGCAATGCATTTACATTATACATATAATAGCCCTATTCTATCAGTAATGCTTGCATTCATTCCTGACCACTGACAATCCCTTTCTTCCTGATTTTCAATGCATTTTTATAATAAAATTACAAGCAATGCATTTACATTATACATATAATAGCTCTATTCTATCAGTAATGCTTGCATTCATTCCTGACCACTGACAATCCCTTTCTTCCTGATTTTCAATGCATTTTTATAATAAAATTACAAGCAATGCATTTCCATTATACATATAATAGCCCTATTCTATCAGTAATGCTTGCATTCATTCCTGACCACTGACAATCCCTTTCTTCCTGATTTTCAATGCATTTTTATAATAAAATTACAAGCAATGCATTTCCATTATACATATAATAGCCCTATTCTATCAGTAATGCTTGCATTCATTCCTGACCACTGACAATCCCTTTCTTCCTGATTTTCAATGCATTTTTATAATAAAATTACAAGCAATGCATTTCCATTATACATATAATAGCCCTATTCTATCAGTAATGCTTGCATTCATTCCTGACCACTGACAATCCCTTTCTTCCTGATTTTCAATGCATTTTTATAATAAAATTACAAGCAATGCATTTCCATTATACATATAATAGCCCTATTCTATCAGTAATGCTTGCATTCATTCCTGACCACTGACAATCCCTTTCTTCCTGATTTTCAATGCATTTTTATAATAAAATTACAAGCAATGCATTTCCATTATACATATAATAGCCCTATTCTATCAGTAATGCTTGCATTCATTCCTGACCACTGACAATCCCTTTCTTCCTGATTTTCAATGCATTTTTATAATAAAATTACAAGCAATGCATTTCCATTATACATATAATAGCCCTATTCTATCAGTAATGCTTGCATTCATTCCTGACCACTGACAATCCCTTTCTTCCTGATTTTCAATGCATTTTTATAATAAAATTACAAGCAATGCATTTCCATTATACATATAATAGCCCTATTCTATCAGTAATGCTTGCATTCATTCCTGACCACTGACAATCCCTTTCTTCCTGATTTTCAATGCATTTTTATAATAAAATTACAAGCAATGCATTTCCATTATACATATAATAGCCCTATTCTATCAGTAATGCTTGCATTCATTCCTGACCACTGACAATCCCTTTCTTCCTGATTTTCAATGCATTTTTATAATAAAATTACAAGCAATGCATTTCCATTATACATATAATAGCCCTATTCTATCAGTAATGCTTGCATTCATTCCTGACCACTGACAATCCCTTTCTTCCTGATTTTCAATGCATTTTTATAATAAAATTACAAGCAATGCATTTCCATTATACATATAATAGCCCTATTCTATCAGTAATGCTTGCATTCATTCCTGACCACTGACAATCCCTTTCTTCCTGATTTTCAATGCATTTTTATAATAAAATTACAAGCAGTGCATTTCCATTATACATATAATAGCCCTATTCTATCAGTAATGCTTGCATTCATTCCTGACCACTGACAATCCCTTTCTTCCTGATTTTCAATGCATTTTTATAATAAAATTACAAGCAATGCATTTCCATTATACATATAATAGCCCTATTCTATCAGTAATGCTTGCATTCATTCCTGACCACTGACAATCCCTTTCTTCCTGATTTTCAATGCATTTTTATAATAAAATTACAAGCAATGCATTTCCATTATACATATAATAGCCCTATTCTATCAGTAATGCTTGCATTCATTCCTGACCACTGACAATCCCTTTCTTCCTGATTTTCAATGCATTTTTATAATAAAATTACAAGCAATGCATTTCCATTATACATATAATAGCCCTATTCTATCAGTAATGCTTGCATTCATTCCTGACCACTGACAATCCCTTTCTTCCTGATTTTCAATGCATTTTTATAATAAAATTACAAGCAGTGCATTTCCATTATACATATAATAGCCCTATTCTATCAGTAATGCTTGCATTCATTCCTGACCACTGACAATCCCTTTCTTCCTGATTTTCAATGCATTTTTATAATAAAATTACAAGCAATGCATTTCCATTATACATATAATAGCCCTATTCTATCAGTAATGCTTGCATTCATTCCTGACCACTGACAATCCCTTTCTTCCTGATTTTCAATGCATTTTTATAATAAAATTACAAGCAATGCATTTCCATTATACATATAATAGCCCTATTCTATCAGTAATGCTTGCATTCATTCCTGACCACTGACAATCCCTTTCTTCCTGATTTTCAATGCATTTTTATAATAAAATTACAAGCAATGCATTTCCATTATACATATAATAGCCCTATTCTATCAGTAATGCTTGCATTCATTCCTGACCACTGACAATCCCTTTCTTCCTGATTTTCAATGCATTTTTATAATAAAATTACAAGCAGTGCATTTCCATTATACATATAATAGCCCTATTCTATCAGTAATGCTTGCATTCATTCCTGACCACTGACAATCCCTTTCTTCCTGATTTTCAATGCATTTTTATAATAAAATTACAAGCAATGCATTTCCATTATACATATAATAGCCCTATTCTATCAGTAATGCTTGCATTCATTCCTGACCACTGACAATCCCTTTCTTCCTGATTTTCAATGCATTTTTATAATAAAATTACAAGCAATGCATTTCCATTATACATATAATAGCCCTATTCTATCAGTAATGCTTGCATTCATTCCTGACCACTGACAATCCCTTTCTTCCTGATTTTCAATGCATTTTTATAATAAAATTACAAGCAATGCATTTCCATTATACATATAATAGCCCTATTCTATCAGTAATGCTTGCATTCATTCCTGACCACTGACAATCCCTTTCTTCCTGATTTTCAATGCATTTTTATAATAAAATTACAAGCAGTGCATTTCCATTATACATATAATAGCCCTATTCTATCAGTAATGCTTGCATTCATTCCTGACCACTGACAATCCCTTTCTTCCTGATTTTCAATGCATTTTTATAATAAAATTACAAGCAATGCATTTCCATTATACATATAATAGCCCTATTCTATCAGTAATGCTTGCATTCATTCCTGACCACTGACAATCCCTTTCTTCCTGATTTTCAATGCATTTTTATAATAAAATTACAAGCAATGCATTTCCATTATACATATAATAGCCCTATTCTATCAGTAATGCTTGCATTCATTCCTGACCACTGACAATCCCTTTCTTCCTGATTTTCAATGCATTTTTATAATAAAATTACAAGCAATGCATTTCCATTATACATATAATAGCCCTATTCTATCAGTAATGCTTGCATTCATTCCTGACCACTGACAATCCCTTTCTTCCTGATTTTCAATGCATTTTTATAATAAAATTATTAGCAATCTATTATACATCTAATAGCCGTATTGTGTCCATAATGCTTGCAATCCCTTTTATCTTCATTTTCAATATGTAACATACAAATTGAGTACTGAAAACTTTTTGAAACATTTTTTTTGTCAAACGAAGCTAATAATAAACAAGGTTCTGAACTTTCATTTTTTCTCACCCTTTCTTGCATGTTTATATCCATTTTGAGTCAACTTTAATAATAAATTAACCTGGGTCAAATCATGTGACCATGATGCCAAAGAACATTCTGGAAAGATATGTAAGCATGAATAGACATGAATTCAACCTTGATTTTTCTAATGAATCAAATTACTTACCTGTTTGCAGGTATTTCTCATTGCTCTTGGTTATCCTGTGGCCATGATTGCCAGAGAACGCCATCCGGTGGAAAATGTTACTGTCCTTTAGGAATGACCCTTGACCTTGCAAACAACAGAACTTGTGTTGGTAAGTGGATCCAAAATTTCTTGTCGTTCTTCTTTTATGTTCTGTCTCCTTTCTCGCACTTGGGAATGTGTGTTTTTTTAGTATCCCTGCCATCTATTTATACAAGCTCGTTAGGTAGGTTACTCACTGCTTCTCTCTCTCCCTTCAAGACATGTCTCTCCACAACGTCCTTTCTTTTGTAGCTCTTAGCAATATTTGTCTTTTTACTATTCCTACCAGTCCATGTTCTGCCATCCATTTACACCATCTCTTTAGGTAGGTTACTCGCTAATTCTCTCTACCCCTTCAGCACATGTCTCTCCACAACGTCCTATCCTTTGTAGCTCTTAGCAATGTTTGTCTTTTTACTATCCTTACCAGTCCATGTTCTGCCATCTATTTATACAAGCTCATTAGGTAGGTTACTCGCTGTTTCCCTCTGCCTCTTCAGGACATGTCTCTCCACAACGTCCTCTCCTTTGTAGCTCTTAGCAATGTTTGTCTTTTTACTATCCTTACCAGTCCATGTTCTGCCATCTATTTATACAAGCTCATTAGGTAGGTTACTCGCTGTTTCCCTCTGCCTCTTCAGGACATGTCTCTCCACAACGTCCTCTCCTTTGTAGCTCTTAGCAATGTTTGTCTTTTTACTATCCTTACCAGTCCATGTTCTGCCATCTATTTATACAAGCTCATTAGGTAGGTTACTCGCTGTTTCCCTCTGCCTCTTCAGGACATGTCTCTCCACAACGTCCTCTCCTTTGTAGCTCTTAGCAATGTTTGTCTTTTTACTATCCTTACCAGTCCATGTTCTACCATCCATTTACACAAGCTCGTTAGGTTTCTTGCTGTTTTCCTCTGCCCCTTCAGGACATGTCTCTCCACAACGTCCTATCCTATGTAGTTCTTAGCAATATTTGTCTTTTTACTATCCTTACTAGTCCATGTTCTAGCATCCATTTGCACAAGCTCGTTAGGTAGGTTTCTTGCTGTTTTCCTCTGCCCCTTCAGGATATGTCTCTCCACAACATCCTATCCTTTGAAGCTTTTAGCAATGTTTGTTTACTATCCTTACCAATCCATGTTAGGACTTCATTACACTAAATTTTTGTTTACTTGGCTGTGACTGCATACACATGAACGAGAGACACTGGGAACTTTAAATTGAATTTTCTTTAGCATGTCTATCATTATTTTATATCAAAATTGTGATCAGTCTCCTAAAAGTGAATAATTAATATGCTAGATGTGTTGTTTTGTAAAAGATCTATTTTGTATTCATATAATGGTTTATTTAAATTCCTTGAGGTTTCTCCAATGTATTCTTTGTGGCAGTTATTACAGGTAATAAAGTAAATTTCTTTATTTTATTATTTTGTTTTAAATTAAGTTTTTATAATTTTTGTTTTAAATTTTTTATTTATATAATTTTTGTTTTATGTGTTTTATATTTTTGTTTTAAATTACGCTTTATCATTTTAGACAAAGATGTGACAAATTTTATGTTGAGTTTAGATAAATTCTTTTTAATTGTAGTTGTGAGAGAGTTGGTTGGTAGAACAATAAATTTTGATTTGTTGTGTTTCTCAAGAAGGACCATTTTTCTATTTTGAAATATTTTTTGAGCTTTTTGTTTTGCATTGAAGATGAGATAGAGTATTGGACAAGCTTGAAAGTATTTTCAATGTATTTTCAATGTATTGTCTGATGTTCTAATTTTCCTGATTTTGGATTTTGTTGCTTTCAGATTTTGATGAATGTTCAAGTTGGGGTTATTGTGACCAAAAGTGTGAAAACCAAGAAGGCGGCTTTGTGTGCTCATGTTATGATGGTTACACATTAATAGGCCATACTCATTGTGTTGTCAATAACAGTAAGTAAAACACAAATACAGACTTTTTATTCATTTTTCTCTCTTCCTTGATTTCATAGACATCTAATATTACAAACCATTGCTTGTTTATTGGGTTTGATCCTCACCGGGAGTCACACTGTTATAGCCTTTTGCTAAAATAAACAGCAATACCGTGAAACTGCCATAGTGCAATGGTTAACGATCTAGTGTCACAGACCATGGCTAGTGTAAAGAGTTCAATCTTCCCTGGGCTCCCCATTCTTATGGCCTTGTTTTAAGCTTAGTAAATAATGAATATATACACAGGTAGAGTAACATAGAGCAATGTTTAACGAGCAAATCTCACAGACCATTGCCAGTGTCGAGAGTTTGATCCTCACTGGGTGTCCCACTATTATAGCCGCATTCTAAGCTTAGTAAATATCTACACAGGAGGGAGATCGTCATAGAGCAATGGTTAATAAGCTAGTCTCACAGACCATTGCTAGTGTAGAGAGTTTGATCTTCACTGGGTGCCTCGGTATTATGGCATTGTACTAAGTTTAGTAAATATTTACAGAAGGAGAGTGACATAAGGCAATGGTTAATGAGCCTGCCAAAGTGTGTTCTGCCCCACTATTATTTAAACTACCTAAACTTCATTTGAAGATGGAATAATATTTTGGTCAAACTGATTATGGTGGAAATTCATGAATAAAAATTCATAAATAAAACTTGGAATAAGTTATACTAATTAATAATTAATGAATAAATTATGCTAATTAACAGTTGCATATTGCATGTATAATAGGTGAGGTACATGTTCACAATTAAAGAAGAAGCAAACAAAAACTTGGATTTCTACCATAGACCGTTCATTCTTATTTATATATAAACTATAGGGAAATAAAGTTCTCGGTATCTCTTGGGTCTGTCTTTTTTCAGTCTAGAAGTTAGGATAAGTAAGGATAAGCATGGCTATGATGGTCGAACTTAAGTCAGCCTTGCACACAGTTGGAACAACTTGTCTTCATCAGTGAAGTTTTTCAGCAAAACATGTGCAAGTGCTATGCATTGGAAAATAACAGAGTTTCTTTTTCTGGTTCAGAAGTAAGTTAAGGTAAATCATGATAAGAATAGTCATAGTAGTCAAGCCAGCCTTGCACTGTGTTGGAACAACCAAAGAAGAGGTTGGTTTACTTCATCAGTGGAGGTTTTGGAAGACATACGAATGCTATGCATTGGAAAGTGGAAAGGGAGTTCAGTTGTCAGTGGACCGGGGAAATGAACATGCCCCAGTGGAGACGTATTTTTTCCATGTCATTCTACATCCTGAAGATAGAGGGGAAAGGGAGGAAGGAAATATTTGTCTTTTTTATAGACTTAAACATTGCTGCCGAATGGCCTCATGCTAAGCCAAGTGGGTGAATAAAATGTCCAGTTTCTTTATTACTAGTGTCAGGGGAAAATGTATTTCTTTTTCTTTGTTTTTGTTTTTTTTATTCATCATTATTATTATTATTTATTCATTATTTTTCTGTTTATTAATTTTATAAAAAAGAAATTACTTGAAATCTTTCCTAAGATAAACAAATATTTAAAGTTTATAACCATATATAAGGAGGCATAGTGGAGTAATGGATAACGGCTCGGATTGAGGAATTGGAGAGCAGAGTTCGAATTCCAGTCGAATCCATTACATTCACTTACGTGCTAATACCCTTGGGAAAGGTATGAATCCTCTTCTTCTCCCCCCAGCTATGGATAAATAGCAGAACAGATTGGGTTCTATAGCCTTGGGTCGCAACCGGTGTAGCAGAAAGAAAAAACCATCCTGGAGAGGGTTGGGCTCCATCAAGCTATCTTGCCCAAGAATCATCACTTCTACTGCAGCTACAGTACACATGTTGCCCGTACGGCCCTACGGGTCATGGCATAAAAAATATATATATATATATATATATATATCCAGTATATTTGTTCATAGCAATAAAAAATAGGAGAAAACAAAAGCAATCTGTTAAAAAAAATTAGCTTTAGATTAATTTCTGCTTTGGTTTGTTCATTTGAAGAAAGAAAACTTTTATGATAATTGCATGAGGTAAGTCAGAGAATTATCTGCGTTTTCGCTATAACATTAGGTTTTTCACACTGCCTTCTCATTCATGCTTATAGTTTGGTACTATTGTAGTCACGTGATCAAATTTGGGGCTTAATCACGCTAGTTTTCTTGCTACTGTTACAGTGTAAACATGGCCGCTCCACTAGTAGTGTACACCAAGGAGGAACAATTATACTAATTTAGTGCCCTGTCGGCTGGGGCTGTAGAATATGCTGACTGAACCTTTGCAGAGGAATAAAACCCCACCCAATGGGGCATCCTGGGTATGACGATAAACTACGTCCAACAGGCCTCTGATAAGGAGGTTTTGAGGAGCGTGGAACCACCCCTTAATTGCTGGTGTTCCCAGATCCACCCTGACCTGGGGTGGTAGCACCTGTTAGGGTCCCAGCTATAGGCAAATAGTTAACCCCAAAACTGAGGTAAAAAGCATTATAAAAGTGTAAAATAGATTTTAATACAAGAAATACTTTGTAAAAAAATTATTACCAGAAATAAAACTTTGAAGAAAAAAATATTACCAGCAATGTATTTTTGAAAAAATATTACCAGCAATTTATTTTTGAAAAAAAAAAACAAATAAATATATTCTAGCAATACATGTGATTGTACTAAAAAATATGAGTAATTGAAAAATGGTTCAAATATATATGTATACATACAAACCTTTTTTACCAAACTATCGCTATGAATGTATTCCAAAACTTTTGTTGGCATTAAATGACCCACTTAGGTTGATATGCCATAAAACAACCAACCAACCAATATAATAATTTACCCATAGCTGAGGGGAGAAGAGATGGATTCATACCTTTGCCAAGAGCATTAACATGTAAATGAATATAACAAACCCAACAGAAATTGGAACTCGGCCCTCCAATTAAAAACTCTGAGCCATTATCCATGACACCACCCTCACATACAAGCTTACAGCACCTGGTATTCCCAAGCAGTCACCCATCTAGGTGCTTACTGGACTCAACGTTGCTTAACATTGATCATCCTACCATGACAAGAGACTTGAAAGGAACGAGATGTTGTTCTATTCAGAATTCCATGGACAGAGAAAATATTTTCCTAGCAAGCTTTCCTCCTTGACCACACAAATTTAAGTGTAGTTTGTAGTGAGTGGCCTTGGTTAAATGTAAATAAATGGTACAACTGCCTAACAGAATTGACAAAGTTTGCAATAAACAATTACAAGAAAAAGAAAAGAACAGGGCAGAAAATAATGCAAAGTGAGCAAGCAAGCAATATATGCAAGGCAAATTAACAGCAATAAGGCAAAAAGTTCACTTCAAGACAAGACAGACTGGGGCTGAGTCTTATGAAACCAAGAACCAGCCTTTCTTATTGGCTAGGAAAATATCCTAGCCTGCATTTGTGTGCTTCTGCCTATAAATTGGGGAGGGGGAAAATGTTTTGTAGTCAGTCTTCATTGCGACTGGAACCAACATGTAGTACTAATTTAATCTCATGGTTTGGTTAGTGGCATATCAACATCTATATGGGTTATTTAATGCTGAAATCTAAATATGAAAATTCAAACTTTATGATTAATTCAAAAGAATGACATTATTCCATGATTAAATTATAATTATTTAGCTGCATTTTTTTTACAAAATCAAACGAGGAGTGAAAACTTCTGTCTATATTTCTGAGATGAGGTATGATGTACACTATTTACTATTCACTGTACCATTGAGGACACATGGCACAGTGGATAAAGGTGTTAGTTAGATCCAGTGACAGCACCCAAAGAGTGTGAGTTCAAAACCTGGTTAAGGCAGTGGAGAACTTTCAGAGGGGAATTAACAGGAGATAACTGACATCCATTAGACATGACACGTGGAACTAGAACAGTCTACCCTAGCGAGTGAAATAAAGGGTTCAGTTCGACATTCCAACCCCCTGAAGAAGGCCAGAGCATACAATGGCCGAAACGTTGTGATAAACATGACAACAAAGATGAGGACAATTGTCTGAATAATGTAAATAGAGTGAAAACTTGTTTATCCTTGCAAGAACTGAAATTAATCATCGCAAATTTTTTTTTTTTTTGACTGTATGTCATGTCTCCAATTTTACTATAAAATATGTTGATTATTTTGTTATAAAAATATATTGTTGGTCATTTTACTATAAAAATGTATTGTTGGTCATTTTACTACAAAAATGTATTGTTGGTCATTTTACTATAAAAATGTATTGTTGGTCATTTTACTATAAATATGTATTGTTGGTCATTTTACTATATGGAAATTCATGAATAAAATTCAATAAAAACTTGGAATATGTAATCTTGAAACAATTTTTATTTTTTCCTCATCAAGGTGAGTCCATGCGCCTCTTTGTGGGGACTGACAAACGGATTTTCTCAGTTAATTCCAGTGGAAAAAATATGAAGACAGAAATCCCAACTTCTGCTTTAAATATGGAGTTCAACTATGCAACTAATAAAATATATTTCATTAGTAACAAATCTCAGGTAGGTATAAAAATGACGAAAGTTTAAAATCTTTGTGGAACTTATAGGCTAATTGGTGGCCCCAGGGCAGTGCTTTGTGACTCTTGTTATCTTATCAACATTTGTTTTTATCTACCTACATTTATATACATTATAAATTAAACTAAGTACAACTGACTATTAGTACTAAAGGATGAAAACATTTTTTTTTATAAAAATCCGTGAATTTCTTTCCTGGAGAAATCCCTATATAAATTTCACTAATTCCATAATATTGAATGTGTTAAATTAACTCTTTAACAAACAGAATCTCAAGTTAATGTTAAAAATTGTTGCAAAACAGCGTTGATTTTTTTAAGATGGAATGATCTATTATGACATGTCTCTAATTTGTATTTAGATACATTGTATTCATTTTCAATTTTTCTAGTTGAATTGTTCACCTTTATAGCATATGATCCATTATTGTACATAATTAGGTAACAATAAAATTTGTATTTTATATGAATACAACGTTATAAAATTGAGATGTAGTAGAGTGTGTGAAAACTTTTTTGTGGGTTTTGACGTCATTCTTGGGTCTTTTTTTCATACTAATCTTTAAATTTGTTTTGCTCGCGATAAGTCTCGAAAATAACACTCTATAAATTTCACTATATTAAATTTTTAACTAGAAAAATTTCAAGTTGCTGTTAAAAAAATTGCTGCAAAATATTGTTGATTTTGTAAGCGCAGCTTAGATATGCCACCGGGCCAAAAGTATAGGGCATTCAGTGAGGTTCGATCTCCTTACTCAGTTGTAATTCATCCAGTAAGTCTAGCTTGCTTATCATTACACTGCGTCGGTGTGGCCTTATTTAAGATGGAATAATCTATTATGACAGGTCTCTAATTTGTATTTAGATACATTGTATTTATTTGCAGTTTTCTAGTTGAATTGTTCACCAATACTGAATTCGGTTACAGTAAAATTTGTATTTTATATGAATACTGCCTTAGGAAATTTGAGATGTAGTAAAGGGGGGGGGGGGGGGGGGCTGTATCATAGATTCAGTGGAGGGGGGGCACAAAACACTTGCACCAGCTTTGACCCTAATACCTACCTTTATACTTCGGAAACATCTTCCAACGGAAATTTAATTTAAAACTTTTTATACTTAGTATGCCTGATTCTATGGGTGGATCCAATTTGCCTCAAGCAAGGTGATTGTAATATAGAATTGATCCCCCACTTTATATCCACATTATAATTTCTTGTTTATCAAATGCTGATTAGGTATGAATCTCTGTCTTTGCCCCCAACCTAGGGGTTAATTATTAAGACTCATATCACTAAACTATTACTAGCTAAAAGAAGATATTCTTATCTAAAAATATTTTCTGGCTTTAAATCACCTGTAAATGGTTGATCAGCTGTAGAAAATGAATGAATCAATCAATCAATGAAATACTGATTAGCTACACAAGCATGTCTTTTAGATTTATTTACATTTGCTGGAATATAAATGTATAGAAACTACGTGGCCAAAAGTGAGAGGTCAATTTATATTGATTATATTGATTTTAATATAGAATTGATCTCCCACTTTATATCCACATTATAATTTCTTGTCAGCATGTCTTTTAGATCTATTCACATTCTCTGAGATATATATAGAAACTATTTTGGCACAAAGTGAGGGATCCGTTTCTATATTGATTGTATTATAGAATTGATCCCCCACTTGATATCCACATTATAATTTCCTGCTTATCAGATGCTGATTAGGTATGAATCTCTGTCTTTACCCCCAAACTATGGGTTAATTAGTAAGACTTGTATCACTAAACCATTATTATCTCCAAAAAATATCAAATAAGATTACTAAATATTTAGATTTCGGCATTAAATAACCCATAGAGGTGTTGATATGCCGGTAAAAAAACAACAGTGAAAGCATAGATATTCTTTTTTAACTATTTTTTTGTTGTCTCTTTTCTGCAGATAATTGAAGCTGATATTGACGGACGCAATCAAGTGGAATTGCCAATTAAAGGTCTTGCTATGCCTTTCTGTTTGGCTATCGACTGGATAACCAATACTCTGTACTTTTCTGACCAGTACATGCAGATTGGGATGTACAACCTTGACACTGGTTATCAGCACAGTATCATCATAAATGATGGCTATCTTCTGAATGGTTTAGCCATTGATCCAACAACCGGGTAAGTCTTATTAATAAAAACAAACAAACCAACACTTAATAATATTAACTTTGAACATGGACATAATATCTTGATCGTGTTTTGAAACAAAAAAATGAAAACATTTTATAAAACATACATATAACAAACTATTTCTAATTCTAACAGTTAAAATATTTAATCCTTGAAAATGGCTAAATGTATAGCCAAAAGTGCTCGGATAAAAAGAACATTCGGACAGTTTTTATATAATTTGTCATCCGGAAAGAAAAAAATTGTTAGATCGCATGAGAAATTGTATAAAAAATTAAATAAAAGCACCTTGTCAGTCGTTTTTAATGAAATGTGCATGAAAAAAGGATCACTGCCTAAATACACACACACACATATATATATATATATATATATATATATATATATATATATATATATATATATGTGTGTATGTATACAGTGTAACCTGGATATAAAAGAAATCCGGATATAAGAGAGATTTTCTCTGGTCCCAAATTAGAGCCTGTGTTAATGTATATATAATAGACCAAACCCGGATATAAGAGACTTCTTCTCCAGCCCCGGCAACTCTCTTATATCCGGGTTACACTGTGTGTGTATATATATATAATGTCTGATTAAATAAATTACAGACATTATGTCGGCTAATTTTTAACAAAATCCCTTCATACTCACAAATAACCTTCCATGTATTGATGTTGAAGTATGAGAGAAATGTGCTACAGCTGTTTAAATTTCTTTTATTTTCATTTCCCAAGTACTAAGACATCTACAACAACATTTCTGTCCACATTCCCAATATAAAAAAATTACCAATCAACAACACAACTATCCTACACCATGAAAACAACAAATTTAGATTACAGATACTAGAAGCAATTTATATTAAAAAATTAAAGTCGGCACTGAGCAGAGTCAACTATGAATACTACAATAATGTTCTGAAATGCTTGTAAAGAAAAAGTTTTTCATGCTTTAATATGCACATGACCATGACATTATAACAGGAAAAAAAATTCCATAATGGATAATTTTTTCATGTTCTAATGAATGCTCAGCACATTGTCAATCATTTTGCATTTAAATATTCATTCATAATGAAAAAAATTGCAGATAAAAAATTGGATAACAATGCACAACTTTTTATAAATACCTGTACTAATGAACAACATATAGTTTTGTACTATTTGCACTGCTGAAGATGATCTTGGAAGAAGATCGAAAGTACTTGGGAAATGAAAATAAAAGAAATTTAAACAGCTATAGCGCATTTCTCTCATCCTTTAACATCAATACACGGAAGGTTATTCGTGAGTATGAACGGATTTTGTTAAAAATTAGCAGACATAATGTCTGTACTTTATTCAATCAGTCATGCCTAAAAGAGAATTTGGTGCCCAAATACACAAATATATATATATATATATATATATATATATATATATATATAATAAACTAATAAATCCAAAATTACTTCATATGGGAAATAGCCTTTTTCAGCAGACGATAATATCGGTCGTCTGTCTTATCAATCCCTGTATGGAATACATACATACATACATATACATATATATATATATATATATATATATATATATATATATATATATATATATATGTATATAATTATTTATTCGAAAATCATAACATAAATATGTTATAAAATCACTACAAAAATAGCCATTTTGTTTCCACACCTGGTATCTTATCAAGTGATGGTGTTGAATGTAGAATCAACATCATTATGTTATAATTTTCAAATAAATAATTATATATATACATATATATATATATATATATATATAGGCAAAATATTGGAAGGAATTCTACCCATGACATTTTTCAGAATTGAAAAATAATTATGATTTTAGAAGTAAATAATTAAATAATACTGGGGATCCTCAACAGAGTTCTGTGCCTAAGGTGCATTAACACAGTGGTTCTTAACCTTTGTTTTTTACCTATTAACCACTTTTATTCGTAATTTTTTTTTCTTTTTGGGCCCCCCCCCCCCCAACCATTCAATGAAAAAAACTTTATTTTATTTTTTTACTAATAGATAAGTTTAGGAATTGTATAATAGAGATAGTAAATGTGTATGGTTTATTTTGAATTAAACTTGTATTTATCAATTAGATTCTCAAAAAATTAAAAAATTGAAAAGCTCCAATCTCCCAATCAGAGGCTCAACCAAGTGTGACAAGTCTCTTAATATATAGATAATAAAAAAAGAAAAATTATTAAGAGCTACAAAGGAGAGGAAATTGTGGAGAGCCATGATTGCCAAATTCCTGAAGAGACACAGCACATAGAAGACGAATGAATTTGTGTAAATGGATGGCAGAACATTGTTAGATAACGAAAAGGTAAGATTTATTAAGAGCTACAAAAGAGAGGAAATTGAGGAGAGCCATGATCGCCTACGTCCTGAAGGGACACAGCACATAGAAGATGAATGAATTTGAGTAAATGGATGGCAGAACATGGTTAGATAACGAAAAGGCAAGATTTATTAAGAGCTACAAAGAAGAGGAAATTGTGGAGAGCCATGATCGCCTACGTCCTGAAGGGACATGGAACATAAAGAAGAAGAAAAGTTCGATCTCAGCTGATACAAAATTTGCCATGAAATATTTTAAAGGAATGAATATATTAAATGTAAGCTAAAGGTTGCAGAAGAAAGAGCTACAGATCTATACCTATCATTATTGTCAAAGTTGTCTTCATCTAGAGCAGCAGTTATCAACCATTGTCTTTTTTATCCATGGACCAGATTTAGTATTAATTATTTTTGGTAGACCCCCGTACTCGTTCGATGGAAAAAAAAAAAGCCTATTTTCCTTTTTACTAATAGATAAGTTTAGAAATGTTATTATAGAAATAGTAATTGTATATGGTTTATTTTGAATTAAAACTAATTTAATGAAAATAAACATGTACTTAACAACTAAATTCTATGGTACATTTATGTACACTAGTAAAATAAATCGGAATAAACCATATTAAAATATGTGAGGAATTAATAAATTTTAAAAAAGTGTAGATTTATTCAATGAGATCCCTGTGGTTGATGCTGCTTTGAGAGTTTACTTATATTCAGCTCCATCGACATCAATGATCACTCCTTTTCACAATGTCATGTCTATTACTAAATTAAGATATTAATATTTTATTTTATTAAAATTTAAACTCAATATTATTATTTATTATTGATATATTAAATTATATAATAAATTATAATCTTTCTTTTTATTTATATATATATATATATATATATATATATATATATATATATATATACTGTTACGAATGCAGATAGCCCAAACACACATACACGCATATACTAAGGTTAATCTCCGCTTGACAACAGAAGAGGTCACGTGGGAGTCTCGAGTCATTTTGGGGAAGCAGGTCAAGATGTCGACTGACCCAGTTACCCTTAGTAACAGATGTCTAGACAGAATCTAGACAGGGGCCTGATGTGAGGTCATGAAGCAGCAGGAGCTGGAATTCGCGCCAGATGCAGGGCACGTGTGAGTTATAAAATTACTTGGAAGTCAGTTGCTGTCTTGTCTTTGAAGGAGCAAGACACAAAATCGAAGCGCTGATAACTTATGAACGGAAGAAGGAGACTCATTTTGGTAATGACGGAACTTGTCCGATTCATCATAAGCAACTCCGGATAAGAAATATAAGGATGTATATTTCTGTTTGTTAACTCCAGATTGAAGAAGATAAATCGAGTTATTTATCACAGAAGAGACAAGGAGATTTGTATGCTGAGACTACAACCTGTGTTTGAAGAAAGAAAAGAGAAATCGAGAGAGGGAGAAAGCATATATCTCTGTTGCAGCTGGACCGTGGTTGAATCTGAATTGGGTAAAGAAAAAAAGAAAAGAGGAAACACGAGAGAGAAAAGAAAGGATAATAAGTAGGAGAGAGAACTGAATAAAAAGATAAGTGACTATATTTTTGGACCCGTGCTAGAAAGATACACATGCATCCATAAACTTTATGTTATCGCAAACACCTTTCCACATGTTGAAATAGTAATATATAAATCCTATCCCTATCTCTCTTTGGTTATGCGTTAATTTCTGCATTCGTAGTTATTTGTACTTATATTTTTTTTAATTTTTTGCATCCATTCGGGTTCAGCCGAATTTATTTGGATTTGGGTGTATTTTGGTATCCCCAGCGTAAGCCTTGAGATTATGGTCGTCGAACACTTTCCTCATGCTTATATTTTCTTTTCTTTTATCTTAATATCTTGTGTATAGTGTAAATTAAAATTCTTATACCAAAATTTATCACGCCTTATTGTTCATTCTTGAATTGTGGATCGGTATATGTGTTGAAACCGAAGCGAACCTGGGAAAAGATTATTGTTTGATTATCTCAATTGAACAGTGTTCTTTAATATATTTTGTTTACTAATTGTCCATTTGTCATGGTCTGGAAGAGATAGTCCGTGTCTCTCCATAGACGTGATGATGTATATATCTCCTGGTCGGCGTATGATTGCGTTATTAATTATTCGTCGAGTAGGGCATATGACAATACACAAAAAGTGATTTGTACCCGCAGAAATAAAACATAGATTTAATCAAAACGGACGTCATGTTATACCTCAGGTACCTTTCGACCAACACTTTTTCAAAGGTATACGTTGGCAAATTAGAAAACAAAGATACACTTAATATAACGAATGATTCCCTTCTCATTCATCATACTGAGTGTATCTTTGATTGCTTTCTAATTGCCAATGTATACCTTTGAAAAAGTGTTGGTCGAAAGGTACCTAAGGTATAACATGACGTCCGTTTTGTTTAATCACTGTCAGTCACTGTGTGTTTATCTAAATCTAAAAATAAACACGCTAAAATTCACCTTCATCCCTGCCGTGCGCCGACAGCTTAGTGGGAGCAGTTCCGACTGACACAAATTCAGTCAGGTTTTGATCCTAGCTAGAGGCAACCGGACGTCTAGCCACACTGATGGGCTGTGAAACAGCGAAACAGTCTGTCTGTGGATGACAAATATATATATATATATATATATACTTTTGAACAATAAAAAAACCTTAAAAAATAAAAAGAATATGAAGGAAGGATTATATATATAATATATATATATATATATATATATATAATCCTTCCTTCATATATCCTCAGTTTTTGTTTAACTTTTTTAATCAAAACATCTGGTAGAGTAAAAGGAATGCTAATTTACATCACTTTATCTTGTTTCCTGCTCGTTTTAAATTTGTTTTTCTTTTCTTTATTATTTTAATGTAAATTACTGTAGAAATTTCAATTCTCAGTTGTAGCAACCATTCTGAAATGCAATTGCTATATGGACCACTAAAAATGTGGTCAGGACTATTGTAAACCCAGGATTTACTGTAATAAAAAAAAATTAATGAATTATTTAATAATCTCAAATTGTGTGTGCAGTTATATTTCTTTCAGATTATTTACTTTACAAAAGAAACAAAATCCGCCAATGAAGCAGAAGTGTCACATGACTTTCAGCAAAGTTAGCTGAGAGTTTCCTTAAAAATGTTGTCTATTAAGGGTTTCGCTTCTGTCAGAATTTCTGGAATTGTTGTCGTTACTTACCTGCAGACTATTCACTTCATTGTTGTTGTTATTTGTCGCCTCTGTCAGAATTTCTGGAATTGTCGTCGTTACTTACCTGCGGACTATTCATTTCATTGTTGTTGTTATTTGTTGCTTCTGTTAGAATTTCTGGAATTGTCGTCGTTACTTACCTGCGGACTATTCACTTTATTGTTGTTGTTATTTGTCGCCTCTGTCAGAATTTCTGGAATTGTCGTCGTTACTTACCTGCGGACTATTCACTTTATTGTTGTTGTTATTTGTCGCCTCTGTCAGAATTTCTGGAATTGTCGTCGTTACTTACCTGCGGACTATTCACTTTATTGTTGTTGTTATTTGTCGCCTCTGTCAGAATTTCTGGAATTGTCGTCGTTACTTACCTGCGGACTATTCACTTCATTGTTGTTGTTATTTGTTGCCTCTGTCAGAATTTCTGGAATTGTCGTCGTTACTTACCTGCAGACTATTTACTTTATTGTTGTTGTTATTTGTCGCCTCTGTCAGAATTTCTGGAATTGTCGTCGTTACTTACCTGCAGACTATTCACTTCATTGTTGTTGTTATTTGTCGCCTCTGTCAGAATTTCTGGAATTGTCGTCGTTACTTACCTGCGGACTATTCACTTCATTGTTGTTGTTATTTGTCGCCTCTGTCAGAATTTCTGGAATTGTCGTCGTTACTTACCTGCGGACTATTCACTTCATTGTTGTTGTTATTTGTCGCCTCTGTCAGAATTTCTGGAATTGTCGTCGTTACTTACCTGCAGACTATTCACTTTATTGTTGTTGTTATTTGTCGCCTCTGTCAGAATTTCTGGAATTGTCATCGTTACTTACCTGCGGACTATTCACTTCATTGTTGTTATTTTCCACACAATGTCTGCAGTCTACCATTCCTCCATGCATTGAATATCGCTTCCATGTCTGATCAGGTGCTTCTGCCACATGTTTTAATCCTTGAAAATGAATTCTTATGCATTCTTCTTTTCCAGGTACTTATTTTTCTCTAATCCACGTTCACATCTAAGAAACGTTGGTAGAATCAACCGAGTATTTATGGATGGTAGTCATTTAATGACATTACGTTTGGACAAGATTATAAAACCCCTACACCTGACACTGGATATTGTAAACCAACGAATATACTGGATAGACTACTACCTTAATCACATTCAAACTGTTGATTATTATGGTAGATACAGGTAAGGATTTCTTCTTTTTTTTTTTTATCAATAGAAATGCAATTTAATCTTAATCTGTCTATTTGGTAAATGGATTCTTTTAGTATTTATGTTATACATGTTCATAATTCGTCCTTTTCTGGTTAGACCTTTACAGAATTGCATAATTTGTCATTTTGCATTTATAGCTTTACAGATTTGCATAATTGGGGCTTTGACAGATCTTTAAAGAAATGCAAAATTGGCAATTTTGTGGTTAGCTCTTTACACAGTTGTATAATTGGCCCTTTTGTGGTTAGTGCATTACAGAATTGAATAATTGATCCTTTTGCAATGAGATGTCTACAGAATAGCATAATTGTCATTTTTGCAGTTAGATCTTTACACAGTTGCATAATTGGTCCTTTTGCAAGTAGATATTTACAGAATTGCATAATTGTCCCTTTTGTAACTAGTTCTTTACAGAATTTAATCATTGGCCTCTTTGCGATTAGAGCTTCACACAATTGCATAACTGGCTCTTTGTGGTTACATTTTTACAGAATTGCATAGTTGGTTCTTTTTGCAACTGAATCTTTATGCAAATGCATGGCCAGCAATTTTGCAGTTAGATCTTCACACAATTGCATAAGTGGCTCTTTTATGTTTAGACGTTTAAAAAATTGTATAAATGGCCGCTTTGCGGGTAAATCTTTACAAAATTGCATAAATGGTCGTTTTGCAACAAGATCTATACAGATTGCATAATTGGCCTTTTTACAGCTAGTTCTTTAAAGAATTACATAATTGACCATTTTTTGTTTAGCATTTTTGCAACTAGATGTTTGCACAATTGCATAATTGGCAAGTTTACACAATTGCATAACTGGCCATTTTGTAGTTAGATTTTTACAGATTTGCATAATTGGCCATTTTCTAGTTAGATTTTTACAGATTTGCATAATTGGCCATTTTCTAGTTAGATTTTTACAGATTTGCATAATTGGCCATTTTCTAGTTAGATTTTTACAGATTTGCATAATTGGCCATTTTCTAGTTAGATTTTTACAGATTTGCATAATTGGCCATTTTCTAGTTAGATTTTTACAGATTTGCATAATTGGCCATTTTCTAGTTAGATTTTTACAGATTTGCATAATTGACCATTTTGTTAGATTTTTACAGATTTGCATAGTTGGCAGTTTTGAGGTTAGGTCTTTGCACAATTGCATAATTGGTCCCTTTGCAACTAGATCTTTACAGAATTGCATAATTGACCATTTTCAGTTATATCTTTACAGAACTGCATTTTTATGATTCAAAGTGGCCACAGTGGTTCGGCAGATGATCCACCCCATGTAAACAAGATGAGGCACACAGCCCAAATGTTGAAATGGTAGATTTCTCAGATGCTGCAAAGATTTTTGTTGAGATGTTAGCTATCTCGGGCAATCCCGTGAAAACTTTGGAACCGATAATATAGCTGGTTCACTTGAGAACTAGCTGACTGCTGCCTACCGCAGTCACTGAAAAACTCACAGCAGTATAATCTAAGTTTAACATAAGCAAGCATATATTTTGGCAGCATGTCTTCATTGAGACATGTTTCATTGAATAATTTAAACAAGTTTTGTCTACTTATTTTCAATTGGATCCTTTCATATTCCCAGACAAGCTTCTTGGTGTCATTATTAAAGGAAGAGAGAAAATTACTGTGTTGATACATATTCATTTCAGCATGGTTACGAAAGGATCCAATTGAAAATAAGTAGACAAAACTTGTCGAAATTACTCAATGAAACATGTCTCAATAAATATATATAATTTTTCAGACTTTCAAATTAGGTGTTTTGTTATTGGCAAATTTATAGTCACTTATGCACAAATACTCTTGGGAAACGTATGAACCCACCTCTTTTCCATCACCAACTATGGGTTAATTAGTAACACTCATATCACTAAACTATTACTAGCTAAAAAAAATATTCTTATAATCTAAAAATATTTTTTGGCTTTAAATAACCTTCAAAGGGTTAAGCCATAGAAAACAAATTACTCAATCAATCCTGCTCTTTCATTCTCCTCTGTCCTTAATAATGTTTTTTTTCTCATATTCTAAAACACTCAGATTTGCCTCACGTATTAGTAGCTTTTGTCTTGCTAATATAAATTCTGTTGTAATAAAATTCTTTTTCTTATGACTCCAATCAAAATCCGTATGGCTATGCGTGATACACACTTAGGCAATCATGTATCTTTTGATACATGACAGACGAGACATATTTTTTCCCTGCAGTAGGTTGCCATTTCTTTCTGCAGTAGACCAGTTGACATCCAAGGCTATAGAACCCAGGCTGTCCTGCTATTTACCCATAGCTGGGGTGAGAAAAAGAGGATTCATACATTTCCCAAGGATATTACTACGTAAGTGAATGTAAAGGATTCGACTGGAATTCGAACTCGGCTCTCCGAATCCTCAATCCGAGCCGCTATCTATTACTCCATGTGCATACTTTTCTACATTAGCTTATATGTATACTTGCCATTTCTCTGGATTCTCACCCACAATTGATTCACATTATGTAAAATCTAAAATTCAACTTTTCCTTTCAATTGCCAGACATACAATTATATCAGGTTGGTTAAATATTCCGGCGCCAATAAGTCTGACCATGTTTGAAAATCAAATTTTCTGGGCTGATTTGACAAAAATGGGAATCCTGAAAGTAAACAAGTTCGGTGGACAGTATTCTGCATCACAAATTTTCAAAAGTATGGACGAAGAAGTAAAAGCAATCAAAGTCTTTCATCCATCATCACAAATATCAAAAACAAAATGTAAGTATGAACACCAGAAAACTCTAAATTATTTCTTTGTTTTTGGATCGGGTGGGTGATCAATATAGCCAGTTTTTATAAGATGAAACATTGTCAAGTATTCTTCATTTTTCACTGGGATTTCTTTCATCTTCATTTCAATTGCTTTATTTCCACTAGTAGTATTAGTAGTAGTAATATTATCTGCAATTTTCATTAGATCAAGCATTGTCAAGCATTCTTCATTTTTCACTAGGATTTCTTTCATCTTCATTTCAACTAGTAGTGTTAGTAGTAGTAATATTATCTGCAATTTTCATTAGATCAAGCATTGTCAAGCATTCTTCATTTTTCACTAGGATTTCTTTCATCTTCATTTCAATTGCTTTATTTCCACTAGTAGTATTAGTAGTAGTAATATTATCTGCAATTTTCATTAGATCAAGCATTGTCAAGCATTCTTCATTTTTCACTAGGATTTCTTTCATCTTCATTTCAATTGCTTTATTTCCACTAGTAGTATTAGTAGTAGTAATATTATCTGCAATTTTCATTAGATCAAGCATTGTCAAGCATTCTTCATTTTTCACTAGGATTTCTTTCATCTTCATTTCAACTGCTTTATTTCCACTAGTAGTATTAGTAGTATTAATATTATCTGCAAATTTCATTAGATCAAGCATTGTCAAGCATTCTTCATTTTTCACTAGGATTTCTTTCATCTTCATTTCAACTAGTAGTATTAGTAGTTGTAATATTATCTGCAATTTTCATTCGATCAAGCATTGTCAAGCATTCTTCATTTTTCCCTAGGATTTCTTTCATCTTCATTTCAAATGCTTTATTTCCACTAGTAGTATTAGTAGTAGTAATATTATCTGCAATTTTCATTTGATCAAGCATTCTTAATTTTTCACTAGGATTTCTTTCATCTTCATTTCAATTGCTTTATTTCCACTAGTAGTATTAGTAGTAGTAATATTATCTGCAATTTTCATTAGATCAAGCATTCTTCATTTTTCACTACGATTTCTTTCATCTTCATTTCCACTAGTAGTATTAGTAGTAGTAATATTATCTGCAATTTTCATTAGATCAAGCATTGTCAAGCATTCTTCATTTTTCACTAGGATTTCTTTCATCTTCATTTCAATTGCTTTATTTCCACTAGTAGTATTAGTAGTAGTAATATTATCTGCAATTTTCATTAGATCAAGCATTGTCAAGGATATTCTTCATTTTTCACTAGGATTTCTTTCATCTTCATTTCAATTGCTTTATTTCCACTAGTAGTATTAGTAGTAGTAATATTATCTGCAATTTTCATTAGATCAAGCATTGTCAAGCATTCTTCATTTTTCACTAGGATTTCTTTCATCTTCATTTCAATTGCTTTATTTCCACTAGTAGTATTAGTAGTAGTAATATTATCTGCAATTTTCATTAGATCAAGCATTGTCAAACATTCTTCATTTTTCACTATGATTTCTTTCATCTTCATTTCAATTGCTTTATTTCCACTAGTAGTAGTAGTAGTAGTAATATTATCTGCAATTTTCATTAGATCAAGCATTGTCAAGCATTCTTCATTTTTCACTAGGATTTCTTTCATCTTCATTTCAATTGCTTTATTTCCACTAGTAGTAGTAGTAGTAGTAATATTATCTGCAATTTTCATTAGATCAAGCATTGTCAAGCATTCTTCATTTTTCACTAGGATTTCTTTCATCTTCATTTCAATTGCTTTATTTCCACTAGTAGTATTAGTAGTAGTAATATTATCTGCAATTTTCATTAGATCAAGCATTGTCAAGCATTCTTCATTTTTCACTAGGATTTCTTTCATCTTCATTTCAATTGCTTTATTTCCACTAGTAGTATTAGTAGTAGTAATATTATCTGCAATTTTCATTAGATCAAGCATTGTCAAGCCTTCTTCATTTTTCGCTAGCATTTCTTTCATCTGCAGTTCAATTGCTTTATTTCCACTAGTAGTATTAGTAGTAGTAATATTATCTGCAATTTTCATTAGATCAAGCATTGTCAAGCATTCTTCATTTTTCACTAGCATTTCTTTCATCTGCAGTTCAATTGCTTTAACGAAAATCAAAACACAAATAAAGTATAAAGATAGACTTTTATAGTAAAAATACCAGTAATACATTTTTAATGCCAAATGGCCAACAATACATATTGCAGAGATTTTTTTAGACACTATCAAGAGTGGAACATGAAGACTGGGCAGCTTCATCACCCACAAGGACACAGAAAATCTCTTGGGCTCTATCGAAACTGGAAAGTGAAGACTGGGAAGCTCTTGCCCATATATGGCAGCGGTAATCCATTTTTGGCTCTTGCTAAGGTAGAGGATAACAGGGGGTGTCAGGTACTTACTGGAGCGGTAGAGGGAACTGACCATTTTTCCAGCATCTTTACTGATCGATCCTATGTGCGAGTTCCACTTGATGTCTGGACTGAATTCATCTCACAGCACGTCAAAGCCTAACCCCAGCCAATGAATGTTGAATGTTTCCTTATAAGGAATATCACCATTATTTCTTCTTCCTAATCCAACTTTGCTTTTCTCACATGGCTTTCTTCTCATTCCATCTTGAGGCGACTTCCTATAAGAAGAAAAACAACCTACAATTTCTTGTTAACTGTGGCAAGAAGTGGCTTGTTAATTTGAATTTCTTTCAAACAAAACTGCTCTATTTTAATTGTCATGGGAACCTTTTTCTGTCTTTCATCAACATGGGTAATCCTAAAGCCACAAACGAATGACTCATTGCATCTTCTCAGGATAATGTTTTCTGTTGACATGAAGTGGAAAGATTATATTGAATCAATTACTAGGTCAACTGCTAGAAAAGTTGGTTCACTGTGTTGTGCTTGACTATTTTTCTCACCAGAATCTATCTTACACATCTATATGTCTACCATTCATCCATGATTTGAATATTGCTGCCACATATGGTCCGGTGCTCCTGCTATATATTTAGAGATTCTTGATAAAATCCAAAGAGGAATCTGCAATGTTTCTCTTCAGAATCTAATTACATATTTATAAGTCTACCATTCATCCATGATTTGAATATTGCTGCCACATATGGTCCGGTGCTTCTGCTATATATCTAGAGATTCTTGATAAAATCCAAAAAAAAATCTGCAATGTTATTGGTCCTGAGCTGACATCTTGACTTTATCATTTTTTCCAACCACCTTAGTTTAGCTTCTCTTTGCCTTTTCTATAAATACTTTCATGGTCTTTGTTCTAATGAGCTTTCCTCTTTGTAAATAGTTTTGTTTTCATATTGTAAATACTCATTGGGGATAGTTTTTAGAATTGTTGTTTTATTCCCCTCCCTCCACAGACAATGAATTGTACCTATGGAGACTAGTTAGTATTTTCATACAGACAATGAGGTATTATGGTAGATGTAGTAAGAAAGTTACGTAAGAATGTGTTGTTTTGGTGTAAGGAATATTGTTTGTATGGTTGGGTCAGTGTTTGTAGCTAGCTAAGTTATCGTTAAGACAGAAGAAGACCATCCTTTCCCCAATCCCCCCTTCGGCTTTGTGCCAATTTTCTGTGTATAGATCAGAATAAATATTGCTTTCCTCTTTGGTACCTCGACTTTGTAAATTTAAATGCAGTACTAGATTGGCAGGTAGGTCTCATCATCTTACAGTTGAAATCATTAGATGTATGCATAAGTCCTATTCTAACACTTTCTTCTCTTGTACTTCTTGCTTGTGGAACTCTCTTTTCGGCTTTTTCTTTCTCGGCCAACTTTCATCTACAAATATTTAACTGCAATATCAATCATTAAATTTTGTTTTCTTAAATCCTCTTCTTTTATTGTCCCTTTTCCTTAATAATGTTATTTTTTTTTTCTCATATTCTTTCACAGTTAGCATATTTGTGACTTTGTCGTATTATCTTCAAATTGATTAGTTCAGGCTAATATCCACTTCATGGTCCTAATATTGCAGGTTATAGACCCTTTTCAAAGGTCTGTCATATTTGTTAACCTACTTCGAATTTTTTTACAATAGGGTTCACTCTGTGCAAGGCCCAAGAGTCACTCAAGGTAGACGGTTATAAAGTAAGAGTCACAGTTTATGTTATGTCACTTGTTTACATGCATGTTCATTTTCTAAATAAATGTTTAGTAATTTTTTAATTTTTTCTGCATTTAGCTGCTAATCCTTGCAAGAATGCTAATTGCGAACAAATCTGTGTTTTAACACACACCTCTGAAAACGCTGGAGTTGGTTACAAATGTTTGTGTCAGAATGGTTACAAGCTGATGGAAAACCAGATTAACTGTACAAGTAAGGAGGAAATTTACTCTTTATAAATTACCTGCAATATATCTTGTGAATGTTAAATTCTCCACTCCTTCTTTCCTCATAATGTCTTGGATTCATCTTTCATATACTATGTTTTTGTTTTGTTTTTCAGGATACCTGTGTGTTTGTTTTATCTATGTATCTATATTAGAACCACAGGATTTTAAATCAGGAATTTTTTTTTTTTTTAAACTGCTCTAATGAAGACATAGACAAACAAATAAACAGGCAGACAAACATTAAGCCTAGATATTAGGATGTTTTAATCTAGCGAAATTAATTTGATTTATGATACCCACTTATCCTCAGAGATCCCAAAGGATTTTCCTCACAAATAGTTTTTCCAGTGAAACACGTCATTAGTAAAAAAAATTTCCCCATCTTCATTTTTGTTTTGGATGCTATTGTACTTCCTACACCCCGCCACGCACAGACACATACATACATATATATATATATATATATATATATATATATATATATTAGTGGACTGGTCATGTCTTAAGAATGTCTGATGACAGGATACCCAAGAACCTAATGTACAGCCAGTTAGATCAGGGCTACAGGAATGTAGGACGCCCATGGCTGTCAATATACCTCGTAACACTTTTGAGCAGGTAGAATGGAGATCAACGTGTTTTACTGGACTCAGCAGTTTTCAATCTGCTTCAAGAAACGAGAGCAAGATCTAAAAGGTCAGCCAATCTAACAGTGACCTCATCCCACAATCCCCCCCCCCCCTCGCTCCATATGTGGCATCCTTTGTAAATTACCAGTGGGTCTTAAGTACCATTTAAGATTATCGCACAAATTTCGTAACTGAATCAACTAAGCTGTTAGATCCTCATACGTCAAAACCGACGGGAGAGTCCATTACATATATATATATATATATATATATATATATATATATATATATATATATAGGGTGACCCCCCAAAAAACGGGAACTTTTTAACAATCCAATAAAACCAAGAGTGATGGAGTGATTGTAATTCAAACCTTAAATCATGCCATTTAAGAAACAATGATGGAATTTTCATTTTTGTTTTAAATTATGTCCTGTAGATGGCGTCCTCCTGTACTAATACATTCTTGAAATCTGCTGTTGAGATTCCTCATTGACTGCTGCAACATCTCAGCTGGGATACTGTGAATTTCATTCTCGTTACTAAAATAGTGAAATGTTTACTTGCTCAAGGTCACTATCTCGCAGTGTTGCCACTTGCTCATGTCTGGCAATACTTAAAAAATTCCCGTTTTTTGGGGTCACCCTGTATTACAGGCAAAAAGTTCAGGTCCACTTTGCATTTCTTTGATAAAAAAACACCTTAAAATGAGATATTTTAGTATTTTTTTTTAAATTAAAAGACAACTATCCTGGAGGTTAGCAGCAGTCGTGCTGATGGAAAGCAGAGAGGGGTTTTCTCAGATCATTAATGGAGAGCGGTTTAATTTTGGTGGCATTAAAAGCACATTAATTATTTCTTTTACTAGGTTGGCCACTAGTCCTGACTCACTTAGGAAGCAGAAAGAAAACAACAAATCTTGATCGCTTTCTGGTGAATTTCTGAGGAGCTTGTTCCACACACTCAAAATCAATGCTAAACTGTATTGCCAGCAACTAAATCATGTGTATGACAAACTAAAGAAGGAGTATCTTAGCTTTGGCCAATCGATGTCGGGCTTTGTTTCAGCAATACATTGCAAGGCCACACCCTGCCAGGTTTACTAAGGAGAAGCTCAGACAGATAGACGGTGTTGAGATTTATTCACATCCACCATTCAGCCCCGATGCTGCTCTGAGTGACTGTGGCCTATTCGGCTCAATGGCACACTTCCTTTGCGATTAGCGATTCAACACCTTTGATGAATCGAAGGAAGCTTGTTTAGATTTTTTTTTTTTTTTGTCCAAAGCCAGCGGACTGGTATCTGGGACAGATTCGGGGTGCTGGTTGATCGCTAACAGAAGATCATCTGAGGAAGCGGAAAGAAAACAAGAAAATTTTATGAAGCAACACCAACATTTATTCTTCAGAATAAAGTCCATCATTCGCGACCATATGTGGCAGCAATATTCTAAGCATGGATGTATGGTAGACTTATAGATATGTAAGATAGATTTTGGACACTCAACATCTATTACAGTGACCAGAAAATCCTGACTCACTTAGGTAGCGGAAAGAAAAAACAAATCTTGATTTGTGTCTGATAGAATTTCCAAGGAATACTGCATTTCAAGCTTGTTCTACAAGGTCGCACCATCAATTGCCAGCAGCTAGACCGCATGTACGGCAAACTAAAGGAGGAGTATCCTGCTTTGGTCAATCGAAGTTGGCCTTTGTTTCAAGACACTGCGAGGTCACAAATTGACAAAGAAGTTCAAAAAGATGAATGGTGTTGAGATCCTGATATTTTTTCAAGTGACTATGGCCTATTCCACTCAATGTCACCCTTCATCCGCAACCAGCAATTCAACACTTTTGATATGAAATGAAGGAAGCTCATTTACAGTTTTTTGAGTCAAAGCCAGTGTACTGGTATCTGGGACAGATTCAGATGCTGGCAGAAGATTGTCAAGAACAATGGACTTTATTTTGAAGAATAAAATATTGTTGTTTTCTTACCACTTCCTAGGTGAGTTAGAACTTTTCTGGTCAACCTAATAACTTAATATAAAAGTAACAAAAATGAGTAAATTGGCAGACATTTGCTGAAACCTCCTGATTAGTGGACCAAGGAATCACACAAAGGTTTGTCTACAAATCTCTGGAGTAAAGGTTCTGAATATAGAATCAATCAGCTAAATGACAAATTTTTTATTTGTATTAATATTATAGTAGAATCCCTGACAACCGGACTAAGGCCTTCTAGATATGAGGAATTGGTTACAAAGTCCGGATAAGAGGGGTTATATTTAGATTAAATAAAAGAACTGAAATCAGGTTTAACATTTATTTTCAATGTTTTATAGTAAACAAAATAAGTTAATGGTGAGTGAAATATAACTGAATTGATTTCAAGGAAAAAGAAATAAATAATGTAATGTTAATGAAAATTCACGAAATTAATTATGCCACGTATGCAAAACAAATAATGTAACGAGGATTTTTTAATCGCTGTTGCATGATGATTCTTTCTCTTCTAATGTCATTCGCAACTTTTTCTGTATTTCGTTTTGCTTTTGTTCTTGAAATTTTTAAAATGAAAGACTTTTGTAACTGTGTGCGTTATTGCAATCGTCATAGCTGAATGCTGGCTTTCTTTCCATAATACTGACAACCTTTTCAATAGATTTTTCAATTTCAGTCCAGGTTTCATCAAAATCATGCATCTCTTTGCTATCTTGTTGCAGATGTGTCTCGTGGCCATCCTTTCTTCTTATTCCCATCATCTTTTACACCAATAAAAGCCATTAGGGTGACATAGGCATAAGCAATTATCCAAAGTAAATTTCTGAAAAAACAGAAATTTCAAATCAGTTACATATCACTCAAATAATTCAAATATATGTATGAAAATCATGTCTGGATATGCAGGATTCCGGATATAAGGCACTCCGGATATGCGGGATTCTGGATATAAGGCACTCCGGATATGCGGGATTCCGGATATAAGGCACTCCGGATATGCGGGATTCCGGATATAAGGCACTCCGGATATGCGGGATTCCGGATATAAGGCACTCCGGATATGCGGGATTCCGGATATAAGGCACTCCGGATATGCGGGATTCCGGATATAAGGCACTCCGGATATGCGGGATTCCGGATATAAGGCACTCCGGATATGCGGGATTCCGGATATAAGGCACTCCGGATATGCGGGATTCCGGATATAAGGCACTCCGGATATGCGGGATTCCGGATATAAGGCACTCCGGATATGCGGGATTCCGGATATAAGGCACTCCGGATATGCGGGATTCCGGATATAAGGCACTCCGGATATGCGGGATTCCGGATATAAGGCACTCCGGATATAAGGCACTCCGGATATGCGGGATTCTGGATATAAGGCACTCCGGATATGCGGGATTCCGGATATAAGGCACTCCGGATATAAGGCACTCCGGATATGCGGGATTCCGGATATAAGGCACTCCGGATATGCGGGATTCCGGATATAAGGCACTCCGGATATGCGGGATTCCGGATATAAGGCACTCCGGATATGCGGGATTCCGGATATAAGGCACTCCGGATATGCGGGATTCCGGATATAAGGCACTCCGGATATGCGGGATTCCGGATATAAGGCACTCCGGATATGCGGGATTCCGGATATGCAGGATTCCACTGTCTTGTAATATTTAAATTTGCTTACTATATTTCTATATTTTTTATTTTTTTAATAATTTATTTTCTTATTTTATTTTATTTCAGAGATTGAAAAATTCCTGCTATTTGTTTGTCAATATGCAATCTGTGGAATTCCTTTAACATCTAATCCTTATGCTCTTGATGCAATTAACCCCATTTTGGTCCCCAACAGACATGAATTTATTTATGTCACCGCTGATTACACTGCTGCTGATGAAATGGTATACTTCTCAGAAATTTCTCAAGCAACCATTTACAAGTCTCACTTGAATGGTTCAGGTAAGGTTATTTGCCTTTTTTTCCATCTTTATAAAGCTATAATCACCAAGAACATTGTTGAGCACCTAAATAAGAACAGCCTCTTGAGTGACAAGCAGTACAGGTTTCAATCATCCTAATCCACTGCTGATGTCCTAATTACCATCACTCACAGAATCAGTGAGGCACTAGACAGCAAATACACCCCAAAGACCATAGCATTAGATATTTTTAAAGCCTTTGACAAAGTATAGCATAAGGGATTGCTGCTTAAGGTCTCTAAATATAGAATCCCTGGAAGAGTCTTCTTATTAATAAAGTCTTTCCTAACAAGAGAAGGTAGTTGTTAACAGCCAGTCCTTCAGGGCCCTAGCAATCAAGGCAGGTATCCACCAGGGGTCACTTCTTAGACCAGTTCTCTTTTGATTTTGCATAAATGATATGCTTAAGAATATACTCAGATCATTTGTGAATATCAATGCCAATGATACAAGGAGAGATTGTGATGACCAGAGATAGGCAACTGGTCTCTCATCTGATTTAGCTCTAACATGTCAGTGGGGGCAAATTTGGTTGGTTACAGTCAATTGCCGATCAGACCCCAAACTACCACCAGTCACAGTGAATAGATGTCTCCTTGACATAAAAAAAACATGTATTTACAGATTCTTGAGAAAATCTAAAGAAGAATCTGCAATATTATTGGTCTTGACTTGGCATCTTGGCTTCAGTCACTTTCTCATTGCCATAACATAGCTTCCCTGTACCTTTTCTAGAAATATTTTCATTGATGAGCTTTCCTCTATGGTGCATAGACTTTATGAATTTAAATGCAGTACTAGATTGGCTGATAGGTCTCATCATTTGAAATGGCTATATGTAACCATAAGTCCTATGCTAACAGTTTCTTCCATTGCACTTCTTGCCTGTGGAACTCAATTTCTGTCTTTTTGCTTCCCAGTCAACTTTGATCTTCAAAAATGTAAATACAATATTGATCGTTATCTTCTGTCTTCCTAATTTTTCTTTTATTTTCCCCTCTCCTTAATAATAGTTTTTCTCATATTCTATAACACTCAGTAACCCCTTGCGTCCTAGTGGCTTTATTGCTTTTGATCTTCAAAAATTTAAATGCAATGTCAATCGTTATCTTCTGTCTTCTTAATTCTTCTTCTTTTATTCTCCTCTCTCCTTAATAATAGTTTTTCTCCTCTTCTCTAACACTCAGTAACCCCTTGCAGTGTCTTAGCTGCTTTATTGCCTTGCCTGTGGTGAAATGATTAAAAAAAACTGCTTTTGCAAAGGAACTCCAATCAGTGATTAACTGGGGGAAAGGAATGGCTTGTAAATTTTACTGCTTTCATTTAATCACCCTAGAGAACCTTTTCTCCCTGCCATCAGCATGGCTGATGCTAACCTCTAGGAGAACAACTATTTTTGCTTCCTTGGGCTCATGTTTTCCACTGACAAGAAGTGCAGTGTTTATATTGAATTAATTGCTACATCTACTCCATGAAAATTTAGTTGTGTCAGAAAATTTCTCTTGTTGGAATCCATCTTGCACATAGATCTACCATTTGTCTTTGCTTTGAATATTGTTGCCATATCTGGTCTGGTACTCGTACTAAATATTTGGTTTGTTTTGTTTTACGGCATACCAACATCAATGGGTTATTTAATGCCAACAAAATTTATTTTGCTGGTAATATTTTGTTTTTGTCAAAAATCTATTTCTGGTAATATTTTTCCTTTAAAAGTAAATTGCTGGTAATAGTTTTTTTTTTTTCTACAAAAATTTATTTCTGGTAATAATTTTTTACGAAGTATTTCTGGTATTAAAACCTATTTTTACACTTTCATGGGGTTTTTACCACAGTTTCGAGGTTAACTGTTTGCCCATAGCTGGGACCCTAACAGGTGCTACCACCCCGGGGTCAGGGTGGATCTGGGAACACAGCAATTAAGAGGTGGTTCCATGCTCCTCAAAACCTCCTGATCAGAGGCCTTGCTGTTGGACGTAGTTTATCATCTTACCCAGGACGCAGATGTAGCTTAACGTCATACCCAGGATGACCTACTAAATAACTCAAGATTTTTGACAAAATTCAAAGAAATGTCTTTAATGTTATCGACTCTGATCTGTCATCTTGACTCTTCACTTTTTCATCAACCTGACATGGATTCCCTGTGTCTTTTCTACAAATATTTTCATGGCAATTGTTCTGATGAGCTTTTCCCTTTTCTACCTAGACTGCACAAACTTAAGTGTGTTACTAGATTGACAACTAAGTCTCGTTGCTTTAATGTTTAAACTAACAAGTTACAATCATCAGTTCTATTCTCATAGTTTCTTTTCTCACACTTACTTCTTTCAGACGCCTTTCCAATTTCTTGCTACTACAATCTTCAAGACTTTAAATGCAATGCCAACTGCATTTGTCTCCCAGTAACCTGTTCTCTTATTGCCGTTTCTTCTCACTAAAACCTTCTCATTCTCTCTCATTCTTTGTGTCTTTGTAGCTTTATCACCTTGCTTGGGGATGAAATGATTAAAAAAAAAACTGTTACTGTTGAGAAAAGCTGTAAAACCAAAATAAGTATTGCATCTCTAATAAAAAAAGTATTACATATCCTTTGTTATTACAGGTGTCGAACCACTGGTCAGCTACGGTATAGGTTTTGTGGTAGGCATTGCTGTCGACTGGGTTTCTAGAAACCTGTATTTTGCCGATAACCTGAGGGGTACCATTTCTGTAATCAGAATTGATCATCCTGATGATCGAAGAGTACTGATTTCAAATATTGGGGAACCCAGAACAATTGTCGTCCATCCTTATATAGGGTAAGTAAACTTTTTTCTATCCACAAATGAATTTGATTCCTACCGCAAAACTTAATAGTAGTTAGGTTTATTTAAATTTCGGATATCAAAACTTGTTGTGTTATTTGATTTTGAATTAAAAGTGTATAGGACAATGAATTACGTAGACACAGTTTCATATTTATACCAGAATCTGGAGGATATTCTACACCAGAGTCTGAAGGACAGGCTTAGGCCTAATTTACACCAGAGTCTAGAGAACAGGCATGGGTCCCTTTTACACCAGAGTCTAGAGAACAGGCATGGGTCCCTTTTACACCAGAGTCTAGAGAACAGGCATGGGTCCCTTTTACACCAGAGTCTAGAGAACAGGCATGGGTCCCTTTTGCACCAGAGTCTAGAGAACAGGCATGGGTCACGTATGCACCAGAGTCTAGAGAACAGGCATGGGTCCCGTTTGCACCAGAGTCTAGAGAACAGGCATGGGTCCCTTTTACACCAGAGTCTAGAGAACAGGCATGGGTCCCTTTTGCACCAGAGTCTAGAGAACAGGCATGGGTCCCTTTTGCACCAGAGTCTAGAGAACAGGCATGGGTCCCTTTTGCACCAGAGTCTAGAGAACAGGCATGGGTCCCTTTTGCACCAGAGTCTAGAGAACAGGCATGGGTCCCTTTTGCACCAGAGTCTAGAGAACAGGCATGGGTCTCTTTTACTCCAGTCTAGAGAACAGTAAAAGATAATTAGGGAGCTACACACAAAAAAAGCATTCTTTGGAATAAAGGATTAACTTGGGTTAAAAATGTAACAACGATTTGGTTTATGTATGATTTGTTGCATACAGGGTTTTTTGGGTTTTTTTTTTTACCTTTCCCTCTCCAATTATAAACAAATGACACAGGATCCCATGTTCGTAGTAATTTAAATTTCTAAGTTCTGGTCTTCAGGACCAGTGCAAGGTCTTCGGTCAGGATGTCTCAGCAAACGATGTGGATTCCAGTAGCAGTCATGTAAGGACTCTCCAAGTTGTCCAAACCTCCAGCTTATAAGGAGTCCTGCATCTGGCAGGGTGGTTGTTGACCAGGGTTTAGGTTTGGTTATCTTCCACCCATAACATCAGCCTTTTTCTAAAATTTCATATCCTCAAAATATGTTTACTAGAGTGATTTTCCAAATTTGAAGTTGTCCAACTCCCTTTTGAGAATGGTCAGAGGAATCAAGCCATCTTTTAACTCCAACTCCCTTCACATCATGCCCCATTACTCCATATAGGTGGTGTTAATCCCCCTCTCTCTCTCTCTTCTACTTTCTCAGTATCTAACCTCAGCCCACTCCAATGGCTGACACACCGTTCCTGTGACAAATCCAAACTTTCAGAATGTATATACAAAAAGGGATTTTCCAATAATTAATCTTTCTTTATCAGCTTGTCTCACACTGTGGTTTCCCAAAGCTAGGAACTTGTTCAAAGACCGTCCACATGCCCCTCCCACCACCAGCCAATCTCAAGAATTTTCATGGGTGGCAAAGAAAAATATTCCCAATCTTTTTAGTGATAAAAAAAAGTCATCTTTCCTCTGTTTATGCATTTTGTCGGTCAACAAGACCACCCAGTCATTTTGCCTGCCCCCAGGGTTACTCCAAAATAATAATTAATTTTTCTTTATCACTTGTATCCAGAGGAATCCAAATTAATGTCGGATATAAAGTTTTTCATGACGAATGTCACAGAAATTAAAATGAAGGAACCTGTCAGGCTAATCTCTATCTTTGTAGGGACACATTTTGTGGGTGGCTGATTCAAGACAGATGGGTTTTCCTAGCTTTTTGTCCAGAATGATCTTTAAATTTTATTTCAGGGGATACCCAGGTTTCCTTATTGACAATATATGTTTTTCTATTTGACATCTTTAAGGATTCATTAATAGTCTCTTCTCAACAGCGGGATGTAGGGAAGGATGGGTAGTTTTGGTTTTATTTAAATTTGGTTTCAATTCTCTTTGGAACTGCTTGGGAACTGTTCCCTTACTACTTTGAAACATGATTTTTCAATGCATTTTGTTTTTGATATTCTCAAATTTGCAATCCATCTTCCGGCAAATTTCAACAATTATCACCACTCAGTTAGTAAACACTTTCCTGTTCATTCTTTATGTTTCTTTCCTTTTTTGTGTCGTACACAGATCTGAGTGTCAAAGCCTTCTGCTGGCTTGAAAATTTCTCAGATTAGACTGGATACATTTTTATAGTAAAATCATTTACAATGCATTTTTATAATGAAATCATTTGCAATGCATTTTTATAGTAAAATCATTTGCAATGCATTTTTATAGTAAAATCATTTACAATATATTTTTATAGTAAAATCATTTGCAATGCATTTTTATAGTAAAATCATTTGTAATGCATTTTTATAGTAAAATCATTTGCAATGCATTTTTATAGTAAAATCATTTGCAATGCATTTTTATAGTAAAATCATTTACAATGCATTTTTATAGTAAAATCATTTGCAATGCATTTTTATAGTAAAATCATTTGCAATGCATTTTTATAGTAAAATCATTTGCAATGCATTTTTATAGTAAAATCATTTACAATGCATTTTTATAGTAAAATCATTTGCAATGTATTTTTATAGTAAAATCATTTGCAATGCATTTTTATAGTAAAATCATTTACAATGCATTTTTATAGTAAAATCATTTACAATGCATTTTTATAGTAAAATCATTTGCAATGCATTTTTATAGTAAAATCATTTGCAATGCATTTTTATAGTAAAATCATTTGCAATGCATTTTTATAGTAAAATCATTTACAATGCATTTTTATAGTAAAATCATTTGCAATGCATTTTTATAGTAAAATCATTTGCAATGCATTTTTATAGTAAAATCATTTGCAATGCATTTTTATAATAAAATCATTTGCAATGCATTTTTATAATAAAATCATTTACAATGCATTTTTATAGTAAAATCATTTGCAATGCATTTTTATAGTAAAATAATTTCTAATGCATTTTTATAATAAAATCATTTACAATGCATTTTTATAGTAAAATCATTTGCAATGCATTTTTATAGTAAAATCATTTGTAATGCATTTTTATAGTAAAATCATTTACAATGCATTTTTATAGTAAAATCATTTGTAATGCATTTTTATAGTAAAATCATTTGCAATGCATTTTTATAGTAAAATCATTTGCAATGCATTTTTATAGTAAAAGAAGTTTGTGATCCATAATTTCTATATGTATTTGCTACGTCATATCTGATGTTTTAAGTTAATCTGTTATGTTAACACATATTTCTTTTATTGACTAGTTTTCATTATTTCACATATATCTTATTATTTTGATCAACATTTTCTCTTCAACACAAACGTCTTTCTTAAAGTCACTTATATTGAGACTAGCGTGTGGATTTCATTTACGATATTCATATATTCAACATGATCTACTGAACCTTGTTAGCCATTATTCTTCAATGAAGCATTGTTATTTCCTAAGGTATGGCACAAGGCCACGTTGTGAAGGGCAGATGGATATGCTTTGCAACAACTTTTCAATCTTTTCTCATTTTCAGGACTTTATTTTATCTGTCCCCCCGAAATTTATTGTTTGGGATCAAAACATATTCTTTTAAAATATAATTTTATCGACTGGATTATTTCAATAAGTTCATTTCATACATTTACAGGAAACTTTGGCAGTTAATTCTTTTATCAGTTGACGTTTCCTTGAATCTTTTGTCTAGTCTTAGATGCATTACCTTTGTTTCTTTTTTGTTTTGTGAGTTTCTTTTTTTCATAAGGTAAATTTTTCAGGCTTCTGGTCGATCAGCCAGGCTTGTGTATGTCAAAGGTTAATTGGAACAGGTGTCTCAAGTTTTACAGTTTTTACATGTAACTTAAGTGGGTGGGAGGGGGTGGAATTAATCCAGTTATAGTATCTAGAGTTGGATGGGACTGTCATAAAAAAACATGAATGTCAGCCTTTTTACAACCCCATAGGATCTGTGATTTTCAGGTGGAAAATAAAAAATTCATTAGAATATACACAGGTACCGCTCTCTCAATCTCTTTCCCCCCCCCTCTCTCTCTCTCTCTCTCTCTCTCTCTCTCTCTCTCTCTCTCTATATATATATATATATATATATATATATATATATATATATTTTAAGAATATGATTCCTATGCTGCATAAGCGAAATTTTTGGAGATTTTTGCTTAAAGATGAAACAGAGCTTGATATATTAAATTCAATTTAATTCTAATAACTATATTGAAGTTTTCAGCATTTGTTTTTGAAACATGAAAACTCTTATGTAGCGTAGGAATCATATTTTAAAAAAATAATTAGAATTTAGGCTCTACTGTTTTTTAAAATTAAAAACAAAAATACTAAAGAATTTTGGATTATTTACCTAACGAGTTCTTTTCTATTTTCTACATATTTGCACACACACACAAAGCATATATATATATATATATATATATATATATATATATAAAAAACACATTATGGGCTACAGACTGTATGAGGTTTGATATTTTTAAATAAAAAAAAGTATCAGGACTAGTACTAAAAAAAAAAAAAACTATGACACATATCAATTCAGCATTTAATCTCCTTCAAAGTAGTCCCCTTCTGAAACCACACTTTATCCAGCATCATTTCGCTGGAATTCCTTTATTAGGGATAGCGGGCAGCTGCTTCATCCCATTTGTTGCGACCTAGAAAAGGTTACTGAATAAGAATAACCAAAACGAAGGTTTGAAATGAAATGGTAATCTTCATAACATTAATGACATACAAGATTCACGAGCAGCATGGAGTAAGTAATCCATTTCTAGTAGTGAATCCCCCAGACAGTATGTATCACTGTATTCATGAGGATTGGGACATACTCATAGATATGAGTATAACAGTATTCTCTCTGATTTTCTTGTTCATTTCAAGTGTGATTTGATTTCTGGAAAGAGGAAAAAATTGTAAGAGGTGATATCTGGGGAATATGGTGGTTGTATGACCTGGGGAATGTTGTTCTTGGCCAAAGACTGCTGCACAAGCCATGTTCACTGATGGAAATTCCATGGTGTGGTGAGATGACCACACTCTACACACTTTCCTTCCATGTACTTCTATAAACATATTATATAGAACATTATAACTTAGTGTGTATGTGGGACAACGTTCAAGATCAATCTGTACTAAGCAGTTTTATCTGTAAGATCATGATAAGCCACATGGTTGATCTTATGAAACTGAGTACCACATTGCAAAATAGCCTCCATCTTGATGTAGTTTTGCTTATCTAAGATAACCACTACAAATCTTTTATACACCTTAGTGACATATATGTAGCTGTCGCTCTTAATAAACTTAACAGGTTGATAGTGAGCAGATCACCACAGACAACCTTTCTGATTGACTAGAGTGCTAGCATATCTGTGCAAATATCCAGTAGCCTGGTCTTTATTTGCACACCATCTGATATGCTTTAAAAAAAAAAAAAAAAAAAAAAAAATTTCCTTTAGAAAAAAAAACAAATGAAAAGAAACAATGAATGATTTAATTTCTTCTTATTTCAGATCGATTTTCTACTGTGATAGCCTACGGGATCGCACACGAGGTCCTTACATTGCTCGAGCTAATTCAGATGGAACTAATATTGTACATATTCGGAGACACGAACTTGGCTGGCCAAATGCGATGAGTATTGACTATGATGGAAATCGATTGTATTGGGTTGATATTTATTTTCAGAGGTAAACTCCTCCTCTTATGTCTCTCTTGACCTTTGCCTGTATCTTCACATTCTTTCCCTTATCTTTTTCAATGTTCATATTTTTATCTTGAGACATACCTTCATATTTGTTCTTGATGTTGGATGAGGTGTAAAAAGCATATTATGAATGCTATTTATGGAATCTGAAAAGGATTGTTGGTGAATTGTCTGCACTGGCATAAGGACAACGGTAATATTCTTTTTGAGCTCCTTGACAAGTTTCTTCTTGTAATAATGGTGAGCGTTAGAAGTTAGGGGACAGTGTGGGGATTGCAATTAAATCATTTAGCCTTGCTTTGCAGTGGGGGGGTTGTGATCAGAGAAATTTGAAGGATTAGTGTAGTATCACAGAGCAAATAAAGGAACTAAAAAAAAGCCCCTTCGCATCAGCACATCAGACATTAAAATTCCTCAGACTTGAAAAAGAATCCAAATGCAACTTCATCGCCAATAAATGGTAACAATCATGGAATAAGTGCACAGAAAACAAACTACAGAAAATCTAACGCATCTTTGGAAGCTGGCGTCCCTGATATAGAAGGATGAGAAGAAAAGAGTTAGTCCTTATTAGACTTTGCATTGGCCACACTCACCTGACCCATTTCTTCTCTTTAAAAATAAGGAACCTCTAAAATGTACGGCCTGCTGAGAACCATATACCAGCAAGTGAGGCTTTACACAAAGATGTAATCTTACACAATTCCGAAAAAAATATTCTTTGGAATCACTTTAACCAAAACACCAAATCATAGGTAAAGCTAACACAAAGCCTACCAAGTAACCAAAGAAAATAAAAACAAAAATGGATGCACCAAGAAAACCTCCAAAAGAAGGAAACATAAACTGAAAAGAAAAGACTGAAAGGCAGACATCGACTAAATGACCGAGACAGAACAATCCATATCTATCCCAGGGTTTCTCAACCTTTCTAAGCTATGGCATACCTAAGAGTAAATGAAAATATCATGGCTGGGTTAGGGTTAAGGCAGTGTTTCTCAACCTTTCTAAGCAGCGGTCCACCTAAGAGTAAATGAAAATATCATGGCTGTGTTAGGGTCAAGGAAGTGTTTCTCAACCTTTCTGTTGTGGTAGGATCCACCTAATTTGCATAGTGGAGTACCGACTATATAAATATGGTTGGTACCGGGAAGACGGAGAGGCGAATCAAGAGATTCAACTAGAGACTCTGCCCGACTGCAACTTAGTCAACACATTCTCCAGGAACGGTCTTCCAAGGCATATACAAAAGACTATATGTAAATATTCTGTACACTTTCTTGTTTCAATACATTTTGTTCTAAGTACATTTTGTGTTGCATTATTATTCCATGCATTAGTCAAGTTTCAACAATGGCGACGAAGTAGAAAGAACCATACGGAAAAAAAAAAGAATTAATAATTGAGAGTTTTCAACAATTGGGACAAGTCATTGAAGAACCCAGGCTGAAAAAAAAATTATTAATTAAAAGTCCAACATTTAACGTAACGACGAAGGATTCTGAACTTTTGGATATGTAGAACTCGTTAAAAGACGACTAAGCATAAAGGAACGTTCACTCAAAAAAATTTGAAATGTGTCGTAAACAAATAACGATGATTTTAAATTGAAAATTTTATCTACAACGAAACACCCGCTAAAAAGAAAAGAAAAAAACTGGCCGACTACAAAACATGCAGGGAATTAAAAGGCGCACAAATACACCGTGTCGACTTTGAAAGGTAACGAACTTTAAAAAATTATTTTTTTTGTTTGTTCAACAATATAGTGACGAATTACCTCTGATAATAAAGAACAGAAGTCGAAAACGAAAAAAAGTCCAACAGTCTCTGTTCACAAAAAAAAAAAAAAAAAATACCAAAGTTGATTATCATGGGCGTGAATGTAAAAGCAAGACATAAAATTAAAAAGTCGTACGTTGTTTCGATTTTCTGGTCAGCTTATATGATATCCGTGGATACACAAATTAAAAGTATATTCTTTGTTGCATGAACACTATCAGCTAAAGATGGATGAATTATCCAAAGTCATAGCTGAATTATTCAAATCCCAGCAGTTGAGTCAACAACGTCAGCATGAACAGTTTGCCTTATTAATAAGGGAACAACAGATAGCACAGCAAAAATATCAAGAAAAGCAAGATGAAAGACAGCAAAAATATCAAGAACAGCAAGAGGAAAGACTTTTAGAAATTCAAAAGTTAACACTGGAGAAATTAAACAACTATCAGGCAAATGAAGGAAATTCTTCATATTCTAATAACAACATATTTAATTCGCTGGAAACTTTCAACTATGTGCCAGACAAAGAAAAAACGTTTGAAGCGTATTTTAAATGATATGAAGATATTTTCTACACAGACTGTGAAAACTGGTCGAATTCAAGAAAAGTCAGTCTATTACTAAGAAAGCTAGGTACAGCAGAACATAGCAAATTTGTAGATTTTATTCTACCGAGAAAAACAACTGATTTGGAATTCTCGGAAACAGTGAAATTGCTAAAAGAGCTGTTTGGAGCAAATATGTCGCTTTGGCATAAGCGATGGTTATGCATGAATGTCTCTAAATCCGACAATCAGGATTACTTAACATATGCATCTATAGTGAATAGACATTGTGACAATTTCAGATTGGCAGAGATTACGGTTGAAGAATTCAAGTGTTTAATTTTTGCTCAAGGACTGGTATCCAGTAAGAGTGCCGAAATAAGATGTAGAGTTTTGTCTAAACTCGAATCTGAACAAAACCTTACCCTGCAAAAGTTAGCAGAGGAGTGTCAACGGGCCGTAAGTTTAAAGAAAGAGTCTCAAAAAATCGAAGAAGCTGGCATTGCTTATATTAAAAAAATTAAAAAACAGTCAAATTACCCATCAGCAAAAAATTGGAGTAAAAATTCGGCGTATTTTAAAAATAGACAAGAAAAATTAAATAAAAAGAACGAGGATTAAAAAAAGGTCCCACCATATAATTGCAGACGTTGTAACGAAAGACACTGGGAGGTAAATTGCCCATATAGAAATAAGAAATGTTTCGTGTGCAACAAGAATGGTCACAAAGGATCGTGTTGTAAAACGAAAAAATTCAATAGCCGAATTAGACAAACAAATTTCAATATCAAATTAGATAGAGATTTGAGGAAATATGTGATGACTGAAATATTTAAAAAGAATATCAAATTTCAACTCGATTCGGGGTCAGATTTAACAATAATGAACTATAAAACATAGAAAATTTTAAAAAGGCCTACGATAATGAAGTCAACGAAACTTGCTCGAATGGTAACTGGAAAGGAAATTAACTTCGAAGGCGAGGTTGTACTTCCCATGAAATTGAACGGGATCGTTAAAAAAATAAAAGTTTTAATTCTGAAAAATGGAGAAAACTTGATAGGTACAGATTTTATTGAAACATTCGAATTGTGGGATAAACCGTTAAACTCATTCTGCAGAAAAGTAGAAAGTAATACGCAAACAAGACAGGACATTAAAGATGAATTAAAGAAAAAGTTTCCGGAACCTTCACACCTGGTCTTGGAAGATGTAACAAGTTTGAAGCTAAATTTGAATTAAAGGAAAATACTATGCCAATTTTTAAAAAGAAACATAACGTGCCTTTCGCAAGTGTAGAGAAAATTAATGAAGAACTTGATAGGTTGGAAAAAATGGGAATTATTTCGAAAGTAGAATCTAATTCATGGGCTGCGCCGATTGTGTGCATAAAAAAGAAATCAAACCAAATCAGAGTCTGCGTTGATTTTTCGACAGGGTTGAACTCGGTAATTAAGGACTACCATTACCCGTTACCGAGTCCGGAGGAGATTTTTAACAAGCTAAATGGCAGAGTGATATTTTAAAAAATCAACTTATCAGATGCCTATCTCCAAATTCCCGTCGAAGAGGAATGTTTGAAGTTACTAGGGATAAACACGCATAGAGGTTTATTCAAGTACAACAGGCTTCTTTTTGGTATTAAAGTGGCACTAGCCATTTTTCAACAAGCTATGGACGTCATGTTGAATGATTTAGACTTTGCGTGTGCCTACTTAGATGACATCATAGTAAGGAGTGCAAACGTCGACGAACATCGAGAGCACCTCAATCAAGTATTTAAAAAGATTCAGGACTTTGGATTTAAAGTCAAAGAATCAAAGTGCGAATTTGGTTTGGAGGAAATTAAGTATTTAGGTCACATAATCAACAAAAATGGCAGATTTCCAGATCTGGAAAGGTCCATTGCGATTAGAGACATGCCGACGCCCACTAATGTGGCGACGCTACAGAGTTTTCTGGGGCTCACAAACTATTATCAAGCGTTCATTAAAGGAATGTACAATCTAAGAGCTCCGTTGAATGAACTACTGAAAAAAGACAAGGCATGGGAATGGACGGTAGAATGTCAGAAAGCCTTTGATGAAATAAAGAAAATGCTTACGTCCGACCTCTTTTTAACCCATTACAATCCAAAACTGGATATTGTAGTGGCAAGTGACGCTAGTTCATACGGGGTAGGAGCATGTATTCAACACATAATGCCAGATGGTTCTAGAAAACCAATTGTACATGTTTCGAGAGCATTACTCCCAGGAGAACGAAGTTACTCACAGATAGAAAAAGAGGGGCTGAGTATCATTTTTGCCAGAACAAAATTTCATAGATACATCTACGGCAGAAATTTTATGTTACAAACGGATCATAAACCTCTGATCATTATTTTTGGGTCAAAGAAAGGGTTACCCATTTATACAGCAAATCGACTGTTAAGATGGGGAACCATTCTTCTCAATTATGATTTTCACATAAAGCACCTATCATCCAAAAATATAATTCATGCGGATACTTTATCAAGACTCGTACCGAGTCAAGAAGAAAGATTCGAAGAATCAATTATTGCAAATATCAGAGCAGATTATGAGGTGAAAAGCATGGTAAACAACATTGTAAGAGAGCTACCGGTTACATCAAAGGAAATCATAAAAGAAGCTGAAAGCGATGATTTCATTTTAGAAATAAAAAGCAAAATGGTAGCAAATGACCAAAAAGTGCAGGAGATTTATTCAATATGTTACGGAATTTTATTATATGGTGAGAGAGTAGTAGTACCAAAAAAGTTGCAGAAAAGAATCCTACGGGACTTTCATATGGGTCACCCGGGGATTAATAGAACAAAAAGCTTAATGCGAAGCTTTGTATATTGGAATGGATGTGGATATCGAAAACATGGTTCATCGATGTAAAGGGTGTGCGTTAGCAGCTAAGGCACCACCTATAGTACACAAACCATGGCCCAAGACGGATTATCCATGGACAAGATTACACATTGATTTCGCTGGTCCAGTAGAAGATTATTACTACTTAATAGTGGTAGATAGCTTTACAAAATGGCCGGAAGTACTACGCTGCAAAAAGCATACGTCCAATACCACAACAACTTTTTTGCATGAACTATTTGCACGGTTCGGTGTGCCAGAGTGTATTGTGAGTGACAATGGTACACAATTCACTTCTGAAGAGTTTAAGGAATTTTGTGAGTTATATCAAATTAACCACATAACGACGCCGCCGTATCATCCGAGATCCAATGGACTCGCAGAAAGATTTGTAGATACGTTAAAGCGCGCTCTGAAGAAAGCCTCAGGAGTTCCAACGGAAAAGGCGCTTCAGCAATTCCTACAAGTATACAGAATCACGCCTAACCAGAGAACACCATCAAAAATGGCACCAGCTGAACTAATGTTCGCTAGGAAAGTTAAGTCAGTGTTTGACAAGCTTTTGCCAGGAAGAAATAGAGTAAAGAATACTATGTATACAGCTAGAAAAAGATACACCACTGGAGAGAAGGTGTTTTTCAAGTGCTACAGAAATAACGTTGAGTTCTGGGAGCGAGGCATAGTGGACAAGAGAATCGGTGACCTGATTTACATAATTAAAGGGCCAAAGAATACTCATAAGAGGCACCAGAACCAACTTAAAAAATGTTACGTTCTAGAGCAAGAAGAGAGTATACTGGATGAGGAGGAAGATCCTATTGATGTAATGTATGATATTTTTCAAGTAGAACCTCCGCAGAATGCTCCTGAACTGAGAAGATCCGGTAGGAAACGAAAGTTCACGGATCCATTGGACGTGAATCCAAAACGGAAAAGATATTAAAATTAAGCGGATTGACATATACATATGAAGTATGCAAATGGGATCTACAAAGAAATAGCCATAATCATCATCCCATATAGGAAGCCAGTTGAAATCCAAAAGAGATTCCAAGGCTTGGGAGGGGGGCGTTGTGGTAGGATCCACCTAATTTGCATAGTGGAGTACCGACGATATAAATATGGTTGGTACCGGGAAGACAGGGTAGGCGAATCAAGAGATTCAGCTAGAGACTCTGCCCGACTGCGACTTAGTCAACACATTCTCCAGGAACGGTCTTCCCAGGAATATACAAAAGACTATATGTAAATATTGTGTACACTTTCTTGTTTCAATACATTTTGTTCTAAGTACATTTTGTGTTGCATTATTATTCCATGCATTAGTCAAGTTTCAACACTTTCTAAGCAGCAGTGCACCTAAGAGTAAATGAAAATATCATGGCTGGGTTAGGGTTAAGGCAGTGTTTCTCAACCTTTCTATGCTTTGTGTGCGATCTGCCAAAGAAAAATTACCGAAAGTCGTTAGCAAACATCTGCTGCTTTATGTATCAGAATCTATGCTAATATTCTTTCCTCCCCTGAATGGCGTGGCCAATAAGAAAAATTGGTAAATAAAAGCCTTTGTTTTTCGCTTACAAGGCAGGATTTTTCTGAGCTTGGCGGACATGTTTTTGCTGATGAGAAGTGTGGATGTGTGACCTCATTTTGTTGTTTCTACGTTGCCTATAGTGATTTGTCTACAAGTATTGTGGACGAGAGACAGAACAAACCTATTCTTTATTGCTACTATAAGTTTACAGTATTTCTTTCTTTTCTTTACTACAACAAGCTATTTCTGCGCTTACTCTGTCTCTAGCAAGATGGCAGAAAGACCGTTCGACATAAAACTGATCCCCGAATTCAGGGGTGATATGAGTAGACAGACTGTGGTTGATTGGATCAAGTATGTGTAACTGGTCTGTGAATTACGTAAGATCACAAAGATCAAACAAATTGAAAGGTGGCGCCCTTGCTGTGTATAAGCAGCTGAGCAAATAAAGCGTGCTCTACTAACCGCATTTGGAACTGACTGGTTTCTGGATTATGACCAATTCCAGACTAGCGAGACAGTAGACATATTTTTGGCAGAAATCAAGAAGCTCGCTGTGCCAATCGCACTGCTCCCTGAAGAATGGATGACCTGTGCCTTCGTGTATGGATTGCCTAGCCATGTTAAGCAGATACTCCACACATTATCCAAAATGGAAGACATAATGCTCAACCAGTTGTTGACCAGAGCCTGCACTATCATGATCAACAAGAAAGAGGCTTATAAACCAGTGGCTGCAGTCGTTCAATCAGTTGAAGTCAAAGAGGATCCAACCCCAACTATTCGTCACCATGGCAATGTCACCTACTATCAGTGCTCTGGGCCAAATCATTTTGCCAAAGACTGCCGCTATCAACGCAAAAAAATTTGCATCAGGTTGGCATGGAAGGCACGTCCAAATCTAGAATGTTTTCAGTGTCAAAAAGTAGGTCACATTGCCTCTAAGTGTCCAAGAATAGCAAAATGAGAAGTGAAGGTTGGATTTGTGACTGCATTTTGCCATTTCTACGTTGCCTGTTGGACTGTTACAATGGACTATCATTTGAATTGTGATTTGGCTACAAGTGTTGCGGATGAGAGACAGTAGGAACCTAATTGTCTGGCTTTTATTGCAACTATAAGTTTACAGATTATTCTTTTCTTTAGAATCAACCTTTTCAAAACAAAAACCATGATCTGGAATTGGAATGAAAGCATTGATGGCACCTACCCTGAATCCATCATCAAAATGAAAACATCCTCCATCAAGTGTTCTAAGAAATAGGACTCAAGATAAACCTTTCCAAAGCAGGAATGATCTGGAATTAGAATGAAAGCCGTGATGGTACCTACCCTGAAGCCATCATCAAAATGAAAACATCCTCTATGAAGTGTTCCAAGAAATGAGACTCAAGATAAACCTTTCCAAAAGAGAAACTATAATCTGGAATTGGAATGAAAGCAGTGATGGCACCTACCCTGAATCCATCATCAAAATTCAGGGTGTGTCTCCTTTGTCTGTGAGAGATTAGAAAACAAAATAAAAATAATGAAAAACAAAAGTTATTATTTTTATTGCAACTAGATTTTTGCTTAAAACATTTCTTTTCTTTTTTTTTCTCTAGGATACAACATTCTGATTTCAATGGGAATGATGTACAAACTTTGAAAGGAGATAAAATATTACGTCCCGTTGGAATTGCTGTTTACAAAGGTAAACTTTTTTTCTCTTTTTTTTTTACAGTAAGGTTCACCCTGTACAAGGCTCTAGGCCCACACGTGGTAAGCAGTTATGTTAGTCGGTAGTTTATATGAATTGTAGGGAAAGATAATGGTTGAGTCTAGACTTGAACAGGTTAAGATTGTATTAATTAGATTAATTACAATGACTTTCTGCTTGTACAAGGCTCGAGTGTCACTCAGAGTAGAGGATTGCAGAATAAGAGATACAGCTTATGCTGATATGTGGGGAAGATAATGGTTAACTCTAGACTTGAACAGGTAAAGAGTGTAATGATCAGGAAAGCAACTTCTTGGGAGTCAAAACTTACTTCACACCAAAGGAATACAAAGGCAATTAGGGTTGTTCGCTAAAATGTGCATTGCATAGCAGGTTGTTGTACCATCGAGGTGAGTGATACACAGTGAAGAATGAGTGCTTAATATATTTATTCAGCACCAGTATCCGATGCTAACAGATACATACAAAAAACACAGAACAATAAGTTACAAAACAATTAACAAGACAACTTACAAGGAATAGAGGAGGGTCAAATGCTGTATAGCCAAACGAAGTAAGATCAGTCCGAATATTAATCAGCTTAGTATCAACTTATTAATCAACTCTAGAAGTCCTTAATCATAGACTATTTAAGGCTATGAGCCAGGCCATCCAGAGGAGCGCTGAGGGGGTGCTAGCTACTCTAAAACAATAATGAACAGAGTGAGATAGATAGATAGATAGATAATTGTTGTATCGTCGTGAATGATACACAGAGAAGAATGAGTGTTTAATATATTTATTCGGCACCAGTATCCGATGCTAACAGATACATACAAAAACACAGAACAATAAGTTACAAAACAATTAACAAGACAACTTACAAGGAATACAGGAGGGTCAAATGCTGTATAGCCAAACGAAGTAAGATCAGTCCGAATATTAATCAGCTTAGTATCAACTTATTAATCAACTGTTGAAGTCCTTAATCGTAGACTATTTAAGGCTATGAGACTGGCCATCTGGTAGAGTGCTGAAAGGGTGCTAGCTACTCTAAAACAATAATGAACAGACTGAGATAGATAGATAGATAGATAATTGTTGTATCGTCGAGGTGAATGATACACAGAGAAGAATGAGTGCTTAATATATTTATTCAGCACCAGTATCCGATGCTAACAGATACATACAAAAATCACAGAACAATAAGTTACAAAGCAATTAACAAGACAACTTACAAGAAATAGCCAAACGAAGTAAGATCAGTCCGAATAATAATCAGCTTAGTATCAACTTATTAATCAACTTTTGAAGTCCTTAATCGTAGACAATTTAAGCCTATGACCCAGGCCATCTGGTAGAGTGCTGTAGGGGTGCTACTAGCTTCTCTACAATACAGGTCTTAGCCATGAAAGTTAGGGCTGATGGAACTAAGGATTGTAATTCATCTGAACACTGTTTAGCGGCATATCAACTTCTTGTGGGTCACTTAATGCCAAAATTTAATTTTCTTGGGAGCATTCGTAATTTCTTTTATAAAAATTTATTGCAGGTAATATTTTTACTATCAAAATGCATGGCTGGTACTTTTACTAAAAAACTCTTAATACTTTCATTGTGTTTTGACTTGAGTTTGTAGGGTTAACTATTGATCCTAAAAGCTGCTAACATCCCAGGTTAAGGTGGACCTGGGGAACAACAGCAATTAAGAGGTGGTTCCATGCTTCTCAAAACCTCCTGACCAGAGGCCTTGTTGCCGGATGTAGTTTATATGTCATACCCAGGATGTCATCTGAACACTCACTATAGAAAATGAAGACTGTGTAGCTCCTATCCATATGTAGCGGCAGTACTCCATTTTCAACCTGATCTAGAACCATGCAGGGAACTAATCATTTTTCCAACATCTTTAGTGATTGCGCACATGTATGAGTTCCACTTGGGGGCCTGGACTGAGTTTAAGTCTCAGTAGGCACCTAAGGCAATGGTGGAACATCATTAGTTTGGTTTTCGAGGCATTGAATGTGACCAGCCAGTTTTTCCTTCCACTGAGCTGCTAGAGCTAGGGCAGAGGAGAGATCAGCTTCCAAGTTCTGTGTTTTGGAGGTGCACCCATATATCATTGTATCATCAGCATAGATATTCACAAATGATCGAGGTTTACTCTTAGGTGTATATAAAGTAGAAAGAGAGTTGGGTCAAGACGAGAACCTTGGGAGACTCCAGCATTGATTACTTGGGACTCGGAGGACTGGTCATTAACAACTATCTTCCTGGACCTGCCAATTAGGAAGGAATTTATAACTGAGAAGAGCCTTCCAGTGATTCCATAACTAGAGAGCTTGAGTAGTAAACCTTTATGCCACATCTTGCCAAAGACCTTTATGAAAGAAGAGATGTATTTGAGAAAAGATTGGCATGAATAAAATTTGGAGACTCTTTTTGATGTCTCTACTTAGTGAATCCACTGTCACCACTGATGACTGTTTCAATACAATTGCCTGTGTCCACTTTGGTGGCAGAGATGGCTGTGAAGGCCCAGGCTATTCCTGAAGAGTGGTGAACAGGAGTCACAGATAAGTGTGGATGGACACAGATGGGCAAGTTGGGCCCTCCCGATAGCACATTGCAGATCCTCTTCATGTTGAAAGCACTGCCCCAATCAGACTGCCCTGCAATTTCACTATTATATCTATCAATTAAAACTATGATTATTTGAATTAACTCTATATCAAATGACCTGAAAAAAGAAATTAATTAACAATTCTGAAGAAATTTGGATGTCTTAACAATATATTTAAAGGTGTCCTTCTTGTGTTCTTTTTTTTTACTTTCTTTCCAGACAGTATCTACTATATAGATTGGCAACTGCAAAGTTTAATTCGGATGAACAAAAACGGGCATGGTGGGTCTACCCTCAGGAGCACCCACATGGCCTTGATAGAACTCAGGATATATGACAAGAATTTGCAATCTTCAAACCGTAAAGTTCACACTATTTTTTATAACTTTAAAAAACAATAAAATTAGAAACAGAAAAAAAATTATCTAAAGAGGAATGATTTTTAAAAATTGCCAAAACATTTACAAACTTCTAAATATGCACTTCCTCTCAGGCTTTAACACCCAATCCCAAAAAGTACGATGAGATGCACACAAGGAGGTATCCTTTCAAAAATTAGGTGGTACATGAATTACCTTTAGTTGAAAGAAGTCTTCTTTTATGTGCCATATCTTTTCAGAATGTTGGTCATCGTGGCTCTCCACAACTTCCTATCATTTGTAGCTTTATGTAGTATGTCTCCTTACTATACCTCCCAGTCCCTGTTCTGCCATACATTTTCACAAGCTCATTAGGGAGGTTGATCATAGCTCTCCACAACTTTCTATCATTTGTAGCCCTAAGTAATATTTCTCTCCTTACCATCCCTCACAATCCCTGTCCTGCTATCCATTTACACAAGCTCATTAGGGAGGTTGATCATAGCTCTCCACAACTTCCTATCATTTGTAGCCCTAAGTAATATTTCTCTCCTTACCATCCCTCACAATCCCTGTTCTGCTATCCATTTACACAAGATCATTAGGGAGGTTGATCATAGCTCTCCACAACTTTCTATCATTTGTAGCCCTAAGTAATATTTCTCTCCTTACCATCCCTCACAATCCCTGTCCTGCTATCCATTTACACAAGCTCATGTTGGAGGTTGATCATAGCTCTCCACAACTTCCTATCATTTTTAGCCCTAAGTAATATTTCTCTCCTTACCATCCCTCACAATCCCTGTCCTGCTATCCATTTACACAAGCTCATTAGGGAGGTTGATCATAGCTCTCCACAACTTCCTATCATTTGTAGCCCTAAGTAATATTTCTCTCCTTACCATCCCTCACAATCCCTGTCCTGCTATCCATTTACACAAACTCATTAGGGAGGTTGATCATAGCTCTCCACAACTTTCTATCATTTGTAGCCCTAAGTAATATTTCTCTCCTTACCATCCCTCACAATCCCTGTTCTGCTATCCATTTACACAAGCACATGAGGGAGGTTGTTCATAGCTCTCCACAACTTTCTATCATTTGTAGCCCTAAGTAATATTTCTCTCCTTACCATCCCTCACAATCCCTGTTCTGCTATCCATTTACACAAGCTCATGAGGGAGGTTGATCATAGCTCTCCACAACTTTCTATCATTTGTAGCCCTAAGTAATATTTCTCTCCTTACCATCCCTCACAATCCCTGTCCTGCTATCCATTTACACAAGCTCATTAGGGAGGTTGATCATAGCTCTCCACAACTTTCTATCATTTGTAGCCCTAAGTAATATTTCTCTCCTTACCATCCCTCACAATCCCTGTTCTGCTATCCATTTACACAAGCTCATGAGGGAGGTTGATCATAGCTCTCCACAACTTTCTATCATTTGTAGCCCTAAGTAATATTTCTCTCCTTACCATCCCTCACAATCCCTGTTCTGCTATCCATTTACACAAGCTCATGAGGGAGGTTGATCATAGCTCTCCACAACTTTCTATCATTTGTAGCCCTAAGTAATATTTCTCTCCTTACCATCCCTCACAATCCCTGTTCTGCTATCCATTTACACAAGCTCATGAGGGAGGTTGATCATAGCTCTCCACAACTTCCTATCATTTGTAGCCCTAAGTAATATTTCTCTCCTTACCATCCCTCACAATCCCTGTTCTGCTATCCATTTACACAAGCTCATGAGGGAGGTTGATCATAGCTCTCCACAACTTCCTATCATTTGTAGCCCTAAGTAATATTTCTCTCCTTACCATCCCTCACAATCCCTGTCCTGCTATCCATTTACACAAACTCATTAGGGAGGTTGATCATAGCTCTCCACAACTTTCTATCATTTGTATCCCTAAGTAATATTTCTCTCCTTACCATCCCTCACAATCCCTGTCCTGCTATCCATTTACACAAGCTCATTAGGGAGGTTGATCATAGCTCTCCACAACTTTCTATCATTTGTAGCCCTAAGTAATATTTCTCTCCTTACCATCCCTCACAATCCCTGTCCTGCTATCCATTTACACAATCTCATGAGGGAGGTTGTTCATAGCTCTCCACAACTTCCTATCATTTGTAGCCCTAAGTAATATTTCTCTCCTTACCATCCCTCACAATCCCTGTCCTGCTATCCATTTACACAAGCTCATTAGGGAGGTTGATCATAGCTCTCCACAACTTTCTATCATTTGTAGCCCTAAGTAATATTTCTCTCCTTACCATCCCTCACAATCCCTGTTCTGCTATCCATTTACACAAGCTCATTAGGGAGGTTGATCATAGCTCTCCACAACTTCCTATCATTTGTAGCCCTAAGTAATATTTCTCTCCTTACCATCCCTCACAATCCCTGTTCTGCTATCCATTTACACAAGCTCATGAGGGAGGTTGATCATAGCTCTCCACAACTTTCTATCATTTGTAGCCCTAAGTAATATTTCTCTCCTTACCATCCCTCACAATCCCTGTTCTGCTATCCATTTACACAAGCTCATTAGGGAGGTTGATCATAGCTCTCCACAACTTCCTATCATTTGTAGCCCTAAGTAATATTTCTCTCCTTACCATCCCTCACAATCCCTGTTCTGCTATCCATTTACACAAGCTCATTAGGGAGGTTGATCATAGCTCTCCACAACTTTCTATCATTTGTAGCCCTAAGTAATATTTCTCTCCTTACCATCCCTCACAATCCCTGTCCTGCTATCCATTTACACAAGCTCATTAGGGAGGTTGATCATAGCTCTCCACAACTTTCTATCATTTGTAGCCCTAAGTAATATTTCTCTCCTTACCATCCCTCACAATCCCTGTTCTGCTATCCATTTACACAAGCTCATTAGGGAGGTTGATCATAGCTCTCCACAACTTCCTATCATTTGTAGCCCTAAGTAATATTTCTCTCCTTACCATCCCTCACAATCCCTGTTCTGCCAACCATTTACACAAGCTCATTAGGGAGGTTGATCATAGCTCTCCACAACTTCCTATCATTTATAGCCCTAAGTAATATTTCTCTCCTTACCATCCCTCACAATCCCTGTTCTGCCAACCATTTACACAAGCTCATTAAGTAGGTTATTGGCTGTTTTCCTCTGTTCCTCTTGACCTGTTCCTGACCATTGACAATCCCTCTCTTCCTGATATTCAATGCATTTCCATTATACATATAATAGCCCTATTCTATCAGTAATGCTTGCATTCATTCCTGACCACTGACAATCCCTTTCTTCCTGATTTTCAATGCATTTTTAAAGTAAAATCATTCGCAATACATTTACATCATACATATAATAGCCCTATTCTATCAGTAATGCTTGCATTCATTCCTGACCACTGACAATCCCCTTTTTCCTGATTTTCAATGCATTTTTTCAATTGCCCATTTCTTTTTTAGAATACCACCCGTGTGCTCGAAGAAATGGGGACTGTTCACACTTCTGCTTTCCAATTTCGGTTCCTCATTCCGCTTTGGGAAGGCAACTCAACAGTCATTGCGGTTGCCCTTATGGAATGAAGTTAGACATTGGCCTCAGAAACTGTGTACCAAATCCTGAAGAGACAGACGTATACACCTGCCCGAGAGGCTTCTTCCAGTGTGCTACTAAACGTTGCATTGAGAATTATCGAAAATGTGATGGTGTAAATGACTGTTTTGACAACTCCGATGAAGCTGAATGTGATATTGGTGAGTTTCATTATCATTCTAATCTAGTTACCCTCATAATCGTATGACATAAAAAAACAAAATAAATTCATTGTCAGAAATGCTCTTTACAGACATACATGGGTTGGACAAAATAATTGAAACACTTGTTAAATTCAAAGAAATTTATTTAATATTAAGTTGGTCCTCCTTCAGCCACACATACAGGTTTAATACGTCTAGGAATGGAATCATACAGCTTCCTGACTTCATCCAGAGGAATTTTCAACCATTCTTCCATTAACACCTGCTCCAGCTCTTTAAGACACGACAGTGGAGGATAGCAGCTCCTAACTTGTCGCTCCAAAATGCACCACAAATGTTCAATAATATTGATATCTGGAGATTGGGGAGGCCACGCCATGTGTTCTAGCTCACTTTCATGCCCTTCATGCCAATTCTTAACCACTCGAGCGGAATGTATTGGAGCATTATCGTCTTGGAAGATGCAGTCACCATCAGGGAATAAAGTCTGGGCCATTGGATGAACATGATCTCCCAAAATGTTCAGGTAATCTTTGTTGTTGATTCTACCATGCAGGACAACTATTGGACTGAGACATTTTCATGATATGGCAGCCCAAACTATCACTGATCCACCTCCATGCTTCACTGTTGGAAGAAGGCAGTCAGGGTTGTAAGCTTCTTTGGGCTGCCTCCACACGCAAACCCTGAATTTGGGTAAAGAGAAAAACTGGACTTGTCTGAGAATATGACTTGCTTCCCATGGTTTGCAGACCAGACATTGTGATCTCTGCACCACTTCAACCTCTTTTGAATGTTGCGAGTGGAGAGAAGAGGTGTCCTTACGGCGGTTCTTCCATGAAATGCAGCCTTATGGAGCTCACGACGAACAGTTTTAGTAGAAACTGGACTATTCAGATGATTATTCAACTCAGCAGTCACTTTGACCACAGTAGTCCGATGATTTTTTGCCGCATTGCGTTTCAATGCACGTCAGTCCCTGTCAGTATGTTTGTCAGTCCAGCCCAAATTGCTAAGGTTGTTAGAGGTTTTGCCCTGTTTCTCGAATTGCGTCGTAGTTCTTGTTATGGTAGTTCTTGAAAAACCCAACAGTTCAGCAACCATGCGAGCTCCAACAATTTGCCCTTTTCCGAACTCAGAGAGGTCATGCATTTAGCTTAAATTTTACTAAATTCTAAAAATAAATAAGACAAAGACAGTAAATTAGATAAATAAACGTATTTACAATAGATATAACCGGCAATTAAGAAGTTTTAGTTAAAGTTCTTAATATAATAGGTCTTTGAAATATAGGAGTGGAATTTGCAACTGTTCCAATTATTTTGTCCAACCCCTGTAGATCAGATAGATTTCTATAGTTTTGAGAATGGTCATTAACATTCAAATAGTTCTTCAGATAAACTAACATTTTTTTTTGGCTATACATCAGATCAGACCAAGAACAACAAAAAATACTCACTGAATTCATATTATTTGCTAGGAGTGTATAGTCTTTTTAATTTTATTATTATGAACAAAAATTTGTTTAATTTTATTCAACACTTACGAGGCTCACCCTAACCATAAAAGTAAATTATGTATACGCTTTTTAGTGGTCAAGTTTGTTTTCATTTGTTCTTTAATATGATAGTAGTAGTAGCAGCTGCATAAATCAGTGTTATTTGTTGCTTCCCTTTTGGCATTTTTTTACATCACCAAGTCAGTATATGAACTAGTAACAAACTTTTACCAAACGATGCATTTGAATATTTACTATACAGTTTAGTGATGGAAAATTTTTCCATGTGAAAGTGGGCGATGAAGCAAAAGAATATTGGGAACTCCTTGTTTATATTAACAGTTCAGAGTTTGAAATGAAAATGGGTAGTGAGATGGATATTAGCAGTGGTTCCCAAAGTTTTTTTTCCTCTGGGCTGCATTTTTGGAATGAAAATTTGCTCGTGCAACACCAAAGGAAAGTCCCAGGGGAAAATGCAAGTAACCCTATGGCAAAGAAGGTCCAGAGAGAGAAGGTTAAAGGGAGATAACCATGTATTCAAAGTCAGAACATTATCATTGATAACTCTCTCTTCCAATGAGCGGAACCTGGTTACTGTATTCTTAGTACTTGTTATAATGCAAAAAATATCACAATGATAATTTTTGTAACTATTTATACTGGGACTCATGCATGCAATTACAAGTAATATCTGTCTATATTTCTGAGATGAGGTATTATGTACACTATTTACATTATTCGGACTATCGTCCTCATCTTTGTCCCCATATTTATTACAACATTTCCAGGAGTTTGGAATGTTGAACTGAACCCTTTATTTCGCTCACTGGGGTAGACTGTTCTAGTTCCACTTGCCATGTTTAATGGATGTCAGTTATCAGTTATATCCTGTTAATTCCCCTCTCCAAGTTCTCCACTGTCGTAACCAGGTATTGAACTCGCACTCTTTGGGTTCTGTCACTGGATCTAACCAACACCTTTATCCACTGTGCCTTGAGGACATCTGTGTATGAATTTTGGGTATTATAAATTTAATGTCTCAGCAACCATTTTTTACCAGTGCTCATATTGCAATTTTTGCTGTTATCATTCCATGTTTTTACCAGAGCTCATATTGCAATTTTGTCGCTTTTTTCTCTAGCACTCCTTATTACTGGTTCCCATATTGTATTCATTTCTATGCTTGGTTGGCTCAGGAGATTTTTGTGGCCTAGCATATGTGCTTATTTGTTAAGTTTACGAATTTTCCAATGGTGTTATAAGTACAATAATACAAGTAATCCATAAAAATATTTTAAATTTTAAAATCATATTTATTTTTTTAAAACTGTTTCTAAATCTTTGATTGTCTTTCAATCATTACACCTCACCTGCTATCCTCTTCCACCCGCTTCACCTTCTATCCTCTTCCACCGCATCTATGAGGTGCACTGCACTGTTTGGGAACCACTGTCACATTACTAAATGTCACTACACCTCAATTAAAGCAACTTTTATTGATGATAAGTTGCCTTCTTTTGATATAAAGTGCTTCCAAAATTTGTTTGTTGTTTTTTTGGTGGGAATTGAATTGTCAACCAGAATCTGATGGTAATTACAAGAAATGTTGTGGATATCGGTTAAATTTTAATAAATGAAAATTTCCTCAGAAAGGTCACAGGTCAGTCTGTTCAAAGGAAATGTTATAGTGATTAATATTATTGCAAGAAACACAATCTTGCATGTGACAAGAGAATCGGCATATAGCATAAATATCTTGTAACAAGCATTATATGAAAAGCTCTTTTCTCTTTACAGGCTCAACTTGCCCTCCAAATGCTTTCCAATGTAATAACTCCCTTTGTATCCACAAATTATGGGTCTGCGATGGGGACTATGACTGCTTAGACAAATCTGATGAACAAAACTGCAGTAAGTTATCTTTTCCTTATCATTGGTATGCCTTGATCTTTTACCAATAGTCTACACAAACGATTTTCAGCAACCTTCTGATTTTTTTTATTTACAGCTGCTATTTATGACAGCATATTTTGTATTTACATCGTTCAGACTGTTGTCCTCAACTTTATTGTCATATTCACAACGTTTCAGCTGTTGTATGCTCCGGCCTTGGTCAGAATCTGTCTATATTTCTGAGATGAGGTATTGTAACTATTTACATCGTTCAGACTGTTGTCCTCAGCTTTATTGCCATATTTACAATGTTTCGGCCATTGTAAGGTCCGGCCTTCTTCATGATCTGTCTATATTTCTGAGATGAGGTATTTTAACTATTTACATCATTTGGAATGTCGTCATCAGCTTTATTGCCATATTCATGATGTTTCGGCTATTGTACACTTTTGCCTTCTTCAGGATTTGTCTATATTTCAGTGATAAGGTATTGTAACTATTTACACTATTGACTGAGGGTCAGGGACAATTGTTACAGTTTTGAATTCAGTGTTGCCCTTTTCCTATTTAACCTATAGCTATAGGGAGAAATGATTCATACTTTTCCCAAGAGTATTTTCATATAAGTGAATATAACAAATCTGACTGGAATTTGAAATCGGCTCTACGATTTCTCATAGATTTTTGTACCGATTTTTATATACTACCTAACCTACAGATTGTACTCACAACTATCAGGGAATCAGGTTTAGCCAATGCTTTAATTCTAATTGGTGTTCATAATTTTCGACAACAATCTTCCCAAAGTCATCAGTTCTCAATTTGGTATCAATACTAATAATACAAGTATTTATTGCTGTTTGATAAGGTAAATTAGCAGCTGATCTCAAAAATGACTGTTGTTAACTGGAGCAAGCGATGGCTTCTTAATTTTAATGTCTCCAAAATGAAACTACTCTCTTATAATCATCTTAGAGAACCTTTTTGCATTGCATCAGCATGGCTAATGCTAACCTCCAGGAGAGTAACAGTGTGCATTGACAAGGTAAAATTTTGGGTGGAGGTGGAAATATTATATTGAATCAATTGCTAGGAAAGTTTCTTCACTGTGTCAGGCTAGACGACTTTTCTTACCAGAATGTATCTTACGCATTTATAAGTCAACCATTTGTACATGCATTAACTATTGGTGTTACATTTGATCTGGTGCTTCTGCTATGTATTTATTCTTCATAAAATCCAAAGAAGAACCTATTTTAATGGCAGTAATTCAAATGAGCTTTCCCCTTTAGTGTCTCAACTGCATGAATTTAAACTTACTACTAGATTGGCAAATAGGTCTCACTGTTTTACTGTTAAACTAGCTAGATATAACCATAAGTTCTATTCTAATAGTTTTGTTTCTCACACTTCTCACCTGTGGAACTATCTTCTGGTTTATTGCTTCCCTGCCACCTATTTTCAAAAGTTTAAATGCAGTGCCAGTTAACATATTATGTCTTTCTGAACCCTGTACTTTTAGTGTCCTTTCTTGTTACGAAAGTCTTTTCATTCTCTTTCACTCTCGGTGGCCCCTTGCGTCTTAGTGGCATTATCACCTTGCTTGGAGAGAAATGATTAAAAATGAAGCATTATGATCTGTTTTCTTAATTCCTATTTTTTCATTGTTTTCTTTTCTTAATAATATTTTCTTTTTCTCATATTCAGTGACCCCCTTGCATCTTAGAGGCTTTATTGCCTTGCTTGGAGTGAAATGATTAAAATAAAATCCATCAAAGTCATATGTCTATTAGACAATTCAATTGTATCCTTTTAGAGCCTTAAAACTACTTGTATTCAGTTGGTTTTTTTTTTTGGTTTTTTTTTTTCTTCCTTTCAATGCAAGTAAGGGGAAGGGTGTTCTACAGATGGGAAGTGTGAGAAGCTGTTTGAGAAGAAGAGACGGCTACATTTAACCGTTTTGACAGTGAAAGGGTTGGACCGAGATGCCAGCCTGGTAGCTTGTTTAAATTCATGCAGTCTGGGAACCAACAAAAGTAGCTCGTCTGAACAGTTGCCCTGAAAATCCTGGTAGAAGAGACAGAGGGAAGCCACGGCACGCGATTGTAGACTAGATGCCAGATCAGGACCTATCACATTGCAATTGTTATTCTTTCTCTTTACAAGTGCCAAGACTGACCAAAAATGGAGCATAGTTTCCAAATCTTCACTTTCCATGTTTGGCAGAGTTAAAAATTACTTTGATGGACTTGTGGGTGATGACTTGTTTTCCACTCTACAGCCCCTTTCTCCACAGACGCAAAGTTACAAAACTATCATTACTTACATTATTTACATTATTCGGACTATTGTCCTCATCTTTGTTGCCATATTTATCACAATGTTTCGGCCATTGTACACTCCGGCCTTCTTCAGGTGGTTGGAATGTCAAACTTAACCCTTTATTTCGCTCACTGGGGTAGACTGTTCTAGTTCCACGTGCCATGTTTAATAGATGTCAGTTATCAGTTATCTCCTCAAGGACACATGGCACAGTGGATAAAGGCATTAGTTAGATCCAGTGACAGGACCCAAAGAGTGTGAGTTCAATACCTGGTTAAGGCAGTGGAGAACTTTCAGAGGGAAATTAACAGGAGATAACTGATAACTGACATCTGTTAAACCTGGCATGTGGAACTAGAACAGTCTACCCCAGCGATCGAAATAAATGGTTCAGTTTGACATTCCAATCACCTGAAGAAGGCCTGTGCGTACAACAGACGAAACATTGTAATAAATATGGTGAATAATGTAAATAGTGTACATAATACCTCATCTCAGAAATATAGACAGATACTGAAGGGTGATAAATATGGCAACAAAGATGAGGACAATAGTCCGAATAATGTAAATAGTGTACATAATACCTCATCTCAGAAATATAGACAGATACTGAAGGGTGATAAATATGGCAACAAAGATGAGGACAATAGTCCGAATAATGTAAATAGTGTACATAATACGTCATCTCAGAAATATAGACAGATACTGAAGGGTGATAAATATGGCAACAAAGATGAGGACAATAGTCCGAATAATGTAAATAGTGTACATAATACCTCATCTCAGAAATATAGACAGATACTATCATTACTTGATGCTCTATCAGACAAGTACTACTCTTTAGTTTCACTCGTTCAGACCACTACTGCCAAGACCTCATTCCCTATGAATTCCATTCATAAGAAGGAAGTTTCACTCAACACTTGCCCCAAAATTGCTACTTTGTGAAATAGACTCCTGCGCGGAGGATTCCTTGAACGTTACAAACTCCTGAGGGGATAGTACAATTCAAGTCTAGGGTCAGTTGTTATCAATCCTCCTTATCCTTAAAATCTTCGCTTTCTCTTACATTCTTATCACGCATCTCATTCAGTAACTCTCTACCTTGAGTAGCTCCTGAGCCTTGTATTAGGTAAAGATTAGTAAAAAAAGAAAATATAAAAGATAGATTGAAAGAAAGATTCAAATAAAATTCTGGGTAGAGCAGACACCTGAAGAAGGTCGGAGAGTTGTCATTTTCTATGTGTGCTGTCCCTTCAACTTTTTGAATCTCCAATTGTGTGGGGTTTCTTCTTCTATGTGCGAGTCCCTTTAGGATGTAAATGATCATGGCTCTCCACAATTTCCTGTCCTTCATAGATCTTAATAATTGTTGTCTTTTTGTTATCTCTCCTAAACCTTGTTCCACCATCCATTAACTCCAGCTCATTCTTCTTCTCTTATGTGCTGTGTCCCTTCAGGACATAGACGATCATGGCTCTCCACAATTTCCTGTCCTTTGTAGCTCTTAATAAAGGGTTTCTATTTGTTATTTCTCCTAAACCCTGTTCTCCCATCCATTTACTCAAGCTCACTATTTCATCCGTTGTTTTCCTCTCTCTCTCTGGCCTTCTTTATGTCCCTGTGAGTATCATATTTTCCAAGTCCTGTTTTCTTATTACATCTGCCAGAAATTTCAACTGCTTCTTTCTAATGTTAAGTATAAGGGTCCTTTTTGTTTCCATTTTCTCTAAAGCTTCATTATTGCTCACATGTTAAGTCTATGGTATTCTCAGCATCCTTCTGTAGAACCACATAAAATGTAAGTTTTAAATTATAATAACAATCTTATCAGAATTGTGTTTATTCCTCCTCCTTGTTACTTTGCATGGCCATTACACCTTGCCAATACCTTATAATAGTGGACCATTCTGTTTTGATCAAATGGAAAGTGGGGGGGGCACTACTTAGCTTCAGTAAGAAAATGAAAGAAAGAAAGAACAAAAGATAGAAGTGTTTAACATCTGCCACTACTCTATAAATAATAGACTATTTCACTTTGATTGCATGGAAAACTGGGAAAGACATATCAGAGATGCTACTTTGTTTCACTGAGAAGACGAATGAAAGACGGGAAGATAGAAATGTTTAACGGCTGTTTCACTGAAATGGAATAATGTTAAATAATAGTTTAGCAGACTTATTTTTAGGAGGAATGGTATCTCTGCTCTGACTTCCTGAGGTTGAACTTTGGGGTCAAATGGAAGACAAAACAAGGAAGTCAATTTTGATTGGCTGAACGAACATGAGAATGATAGAAATGGTTTTCAGTGAGTTCTTACATGTCAAGCAATGTAGACATGATTTCGTTTGTGTCCGAGATGCCTCCCGAGTGGGGGGAAATGATCCCTACTGGATAAATAGAACATGATGACATGAACGTTAATAAAATAGTTAAGTTATTTTAAACTTTAACTGTATTAAAGTTCTTTTTACCTCTGGACTCAAAACAACCAGCGATTATCGGCTGTGATAGAAGAATGCAATTTTTTGATCAAAGTGACAGCGTTGCCCATGACCTCCCCAGAACAAGTGAGATATGCATCATAGGCTCAATTTGTTGCTGATGACTACAACCCCCCCTATCGGCTATGCAGGAATCTTTGTCAATTTGAAATCTTTCCATTTGTACCCCCTTACTTCTTAAAATAAGGATCAGCATTCATATTTATGATTATTATTGCAATACTTTGTTAAAGCTGCTAAACTCAAATATTTAACAATGTGATAAGGAAATTTCTACGGATATTTTATTGTCATAGAACTCGCCATAAGCTTATTTGTAGACGGTAAAAACAACACAAAAAACAAATAAACAAAGTGACAAGAGCTGTTCTTCTCTGCCGTCGCTACAAAGAAAGAGATTGCAAGACTCCTTTTCTCGGCCGTTACACAGGACAGTCGTGAAACGGACACCCAAATCAAACGTACCGGCTATAACTGCCTCTTAGTACGCCAGTCAGTTTGCACGTCCGACTCTGTTTAACGAAGTCCGCCGAAAGACTGCTGTCTCCTGTGCCGCTAACGTCTCTCCTTTTTATGGCACTCCAACACTGCCAAAATTTGCATGTGTTTTGATGCAATCTCGTTCTGAACGAGACCGGTGCACATAAAACGCGTCTTCACAAGCGGCCATGTTTCTTGCAGGATTCGCCACGCAGGCAAGACACGTTCGTTCGCGTTTCGAGTTCCGGGGTAAGTCATCACATTATTCAATCATTAACAGAAGAATTAAGATTCATCACAAATGTTCATAGGTTAAAATTATTCATTTTTATTGGTAAGAAAATTGGAAAACATTTGCTGAATGTTTCTCATACAGCCAAATTGTGAGAAAATTTACTTTGCTTTCTTTATTTTTCAGGGACAGGGAGCGAATGTACAGAAACCGAATACAAATGTAACAATAGCTTTTGTATTAATCTACATTTCAAATGTGATAGAGCGAATGACTGCGGAGATGGTTCTGATGAAGGTCTATTATGTGGTAAGTCAATTGTTTCTTCTCGATACTCAGTCCACCATCTACTCTGTTGGTTGGGGTTATGAATATGCTGACGACATTACACAGAGAGGGTTAAAAAATGCACCGAAAGGACCTCTCCCCAACACACATTTATTATACCTGGTATGAGATAATGATATATATTTTTATATATCAAGAACAGTATTGGGGAAATTGAATGACAAAGTAAAAAAAGTATAATCATGACATGTTTTGTCCTTCAGGACTTCATTCACTAAATTTTGTTATGTTGGTACAACTACACGTCTGCATGACAGAAGAGAACTGGGGATTTTAGAAAACTTTTTTCCGCTATGTCATAGAATATCCCCATATATATATATATATATATATATATATATATATATATATATATATATATATATATATATATATATATGTACCTCTAAAAAAAAGAAAACAATGATACCTTAGGTTTATAATGAATTTTTAAAAATGAAAACTCTTTCTTAAAGTTTTTATTTCAGTTTTAATTCCAAGCTATCAAATTTAATATTTCCACTAAGCAAATTGCATGGCATAAGAGAGCTGCGAATTTTAGAATAATTTTTTTCCATTTTTTATCTAGCCGAATTCATTTAGAGTCTTTTTCTTTTTCCGTCATTTTCCTAAGGAGGTATTTCACCCTGATATTAGATGATCTGCCAGGAATGGTAAAAGGTTGTAAGAGCTAAGGCACAAATTTACTGTAGATGACCTTACCATTCCTGGCAGATTTTCTAATATCACAGTATGGAATACCTACTTAAAAAACAGTGATGGAATGAAAAGGACTTCTCTAAAGGAATTCAGCTGATAAAAAAATTTAAAAAAATCTAAAATTCCTAGGACCCCCTATGTCGTTTGCATGTGTAGTCCTACCAACATGACAAATTTAGTTCAATGTAGGATGAAATGTGCCACAAGTAAACTTTTTCCATTATGTGTGTGTGTGTGTGTGTGTGTATTGCTAAAGAATTAATGGATTGGATTTTACTTTTTAATCTGTCATATTTTGTTTTTCCCCTTTGTCATAGAATATCCTCCCCCACACACACATATATATATATATATATATATATATATATATATATATATATATATATATATATATATATAAAAATGATGATACCTTAGGTTTATAATGAATTTTTAAAAATAAAAAAATCTTTCTTAACGTTTTTATTCTGGTTTTAATTCCAAGCTAATAAATTAAATTTAATATTTCCATTAAGCAATCAAATTACATGTCAGAAAAGAGCTGGGAATTTTAGAATATTTTTTTCTTTTTTTATCTAGCCGAATTCATTTAGAGTCTTTTTCTTGCCATCATTTTCCTAAGGAGGTATTTCACACTGATATTAGATGATCTGCCAGGAATGGTAAAATGTTGTAAGCGCTAAGGCACAAATTTACTGTAGATGACCTTACCATTCCTGGCAGATTTTCTAATATCACAGTATGGAATACCTACTTTAAAAAAAGTGATGGAAAGAAAAAGACTTCTCTAAAGGAATTCAGCTGATAAAAAAAAGAAAGAAAATCTAAAATTCCCAGCACCCCTCTGTTATGCATATGTATAGTCCTACCAACATAACAAATTTAGTTCGATAACCTCCACAAGGAGGAAATATGTCACAAGTACACTTTTATCACTTGGTCAAAAGATTTCCTCTATACCTAGTGTACTTGGTATAATAAACTGTCTAGCTTTTGGAATCCTGTGCAAGGCAAAATCCATATCTATAAGTGTAGAGGAGGATGGTTAATCTTTAACTTTATGTAAGTGATTTTATTTGCAAAGTAAAAATTTTATCCTATCACTGCAAGTGACTCAGATGAATGAATAATAGGATGTTTGAATTTTGCAGCCGTGTTGTCATATCCTGCTATGGCAACAGAAAATGAATATGACTGGAATTAAGTGCTGTAGAGGAACCCTGAAAAATAATGCAAGGGAAAGGAAAGTACTGAATAATGCAGTATATTAAAGGTTAAAGGCAAAATAAGTAACAGAACTGTCCAACAAACAGAATGGACAACATTTGTAATAAGCAATAACGAAAAAAAAGGAACAGAGCAAAAAATATAAAGCAAGCAAACAATACATGCAAGGCAAATGAACAGTAATAAGGCAAAACAACAGCAATAAGGCAAATTAACATTAATAAGGAAAAACAGCAATAAGGCAAATTAACAGTAATCAGGCAAAACAACAGCAATAAGGCAAATTAACATTAATAAGGAAAAACAGCAATAAGGCAAATTAACAGTAATCAGGCAAAACAACAGCAATAAGGCAAATTAACATTAATAAGGAAAAACAGCAATAAGGCAAATTAACAGTAATCAGACAAAACAACAGCAATAAGGCAAATTAACATTAATAAGGAAAAACAGCAATAAGGCAAATTAACAGTAATCAGGCAAAACAACAGCAATAAGGCAAATTAACATTAATAAGGAAAAACAGCAATAAGGCAAATTAACAGTAATCAGACAAAACAACAGCAATAAGGCAAATTAACATTAATAAGGAAAAACAGCAATAAGGCAAATTAACATTAATAAGGAAAAACAGCAATAAGGCAAATTAACAGTAATCAGGCAAAACAACAGCAATAAGGCAAATTAACATTAATAAGGGAAAACAGCAATAAGGCAAATTAACATTAATAAGGAAAAACAACAGCAATAAGGCAAATTAACATTAATCAGGCAAAAAACAGCAATAAGGCAAATTAACATTAACAATGCAAAACAACAGCAATAAGGTAAATTAACAATAATAAGGCAAAACGACAGCAATAAGGCAAATTAACAGCAAAAAGGCAAAACAACAGCAATAAGGCAAATTAACAGTAATAAGGCAAAGAAGTTCACAAACTAAGAATTGGGGTTGACACCAAATTAAGTTCAGACAAGTGAATGCAATGTTTTGATTTAAAAACAAGACAGGCTATCACTGAATTAGACGAAACTAAGAACCAGCCTATTTTATTGACTAGAATAAATCCCAGCATGCATTTGTGGAAGTGTTTTGTAGTCAATCCTCATTGGGATTGGAACCAACAATAAAGTAACCAAAGAATTCTTCTTTTTTTTTTCGTTATGTGGGAAGAAGTGATTACTGATATTCAAATGTGTGTATCACATATGGGTGAAAGCTTTAAGGGTGGGGGAATTGCTCTTGACCAATGCTGGAACATTGTACATGCACACACACATATATCAAACCTAGCACAAGCAACATCGAGGAAACATGGCAGTGTCAAAGCAGCTCATTTAGTGTTGTTTACTTTCTGACTTTAAGGTGGGCTTGTCAATAAAAGCTGTGTATTATCTACCATGTATTCAATTGTGAAAGCAGAATAATATCATTTTTATTACTTCAAAGCTCCCAAGAAAATTAAATTTTGGCATTAACCTTTATCTAGCTGGAGGTGAAAATTGTCACCGGAGAATTCTCTCCCTTTTCTGCTCTGGGCATGTTCTGTCACCTTAAGAGGGTTGCTATAAATAAACACTTGTTAACTGTTATTTCCAGTATTTTAAACAGGAAATAGCATACTACAACTTTGGAACGAGGCTGAACTTCTGTTTTCCAACACTATTTGGAATTCTTCTACACTCTACTTTGATTAAATCCATGTTAATTTTGTCACAATGTTTTGCAAACAAAAATGGCCACATCAACATACAATTCAGGATTCTTTCTTTGACATGGACTCCGATGATGATTTTGAAGGCTTTACTCAAGCGGATATTGATGGTGAAGTGGTTGGGAGATGATAACCATGCTTGTGATGGGGAGAAAAAAACTATGATGGCCACTAGATGCTGAGCGGCTACTATCATCCATTGCTGACTAATTTTATGGAAGCCACTGGCGACCATCGATATAACTAATAACCTTTCTGAAGGTGAATTATTTCATCTATTTATAAATGATGAAATACCTTTATTTGTCAACAAGATAGGAATGATGACCACTAGCAGCTACTATCATCTGTGCCTGACTAATTTTATGGCAGCTACTGGTGACCATCGATATACCTGATAGCCTTTCTGAAGGTGAATTATTTTGTCTATTTATAAACAACAAAATAATACCTTTATTTGTCAACAAGACAAAGAAATATGATAGGTGAAAGAAAGAGCAAATAAATGCTGGTGTCTTCACATATGTAAACACGAGGAAGCACGTCACTTTTTTTATGAAATGAAAGCCTTTTTAGCCATTTTGTTTCTTATTGCACCCCCAGAACTCCACAAGGTGTAAGAAAAATGAAAGTATGTTGAATTGTTAATTTATTTGTTTTTTTTTTATTTGTGTTTCAATTTTTTTTGTTTTTAACGTCTAAAAAAGATGCATGCAAAACGTAATGCATTACATCAAAATATTACTCATCCATTATTTTAGTACAACGTTAAACTGCATCCAACAGCAAGGCCTCTGATCGGGAGGTTTTGAGGAAGCGTGGAACCACCTCTTAATTGCTGGTGTTCCCAGGTCCACCCTGACCCGGGGTGGTAGCACCTGTTGGGGTCCCAGCTATGGGAAAATAGTGAACTTCCAGGTCTTTTCCAGCACATTGAAACAATGATGTTGCCAACTACACTTTTTTAAAACAATGATGTTGCCAGCTATATGTTTTTGAAACAATGATGTTGCCAGTTTTTGAAACGATGATGTTGCCAGTTTTTGAAACAGTGATGTTGCCAGCTATACGTTTTTGATATATTTAGTAAATACTGGATCTGGCATTAAATAACCTATAGTGGTTGATATGCCATAAAACCCCAAACAACCAATCCATTATTTTATTAGTATACAAAAAAAATTAAATCTATATGCACAATACAAGGAAAGTTATCACAATTTTAAAATAGTAGGTGTTAATGTCTTTTTGCACACTCGGAAAAATGAAGTGGCAGGGGGAACAATTCTAGAAAGAATTTGGTGGTGTCAAGGTGAAATGACTCATGAGGTGTTGATATGCCGTTAAATCATATCAGACCTGGTCATTATGACCTGGGGTTGAGTTAAAATGTATAGTTATATACATGACATGCATGCACAGTCAAATGCGGACAAAACAATGGAGAGAATATCATCTCTCCTTTCATTGTTTGCCATTTTTATTCATTTGCAAGAATATTCATAAATAATTAAGCTTTTTTTCTTTCTTTTCCTGAATGTAGCGGATCATACATGCTTATCCGGATATTTCCAATGTGATAACAAACTTTGTATTGCTCAGGAAATCGTTTGTGATGGCGACAACGATTGCTATGACAACAGTGATGAGAGAGACTGCCAACCTGTGAATTGCACAGAGTCGCAATGGCGATGTGAATCCAAGATAAAGTGTATCAAAAAAGAACATCGGTGTGACAGATTCCCTGATTGTAATGACGAATCAGATGAAGTCGGTTGTTGTAAGTGATCCTCATATTTTATTAAAGTGATTCTCAGAATCACAGCATCAATCCTCCCCTTAAAATCCCAGATTTCCTTAATTCCTCCCCTATTTAAAATTCTCTACTCATAAAGTTTTGCACAATTTTTAGATGAATTTTTGTTAATATTCAATGATTTTTTTTTCTATCCACATCTTCATTGTTGTTTTTGTCAGAGACTTTCAAATGAATTGTTTTTAATATTAAGTGAATCTTCATTGTTCTTGTAAATATTATTTTTTTCCATGTATAATTTAACTACATGACTCAATGGCATAGAAATGGGGTAAAGGGAATATTATGAGGACTTGTAAGATAGGGAATGATAAGTCATCTTGATGTATTTGACATGGTAGACTAGCTGTGTAGCTGTGAAAATCTGAACCAGTGAAACTTAGGAATGTGTCTGATCTGAATATCTGCCATGAAGATAGCAACAGTGTAGTGAGAGGTTTGCAACAGTTCATCTGTAGGAATGAGGTTGTAGGGTGGAAAATTAATAAATCACCCACAAGGCCATGCAAACACTTTTGAACACTATCAAGCCTGGAAAGTGAAGATTGTGCAGCTCCAGCCCAGATATGACAGCAATACTCCATTTTGGGTCTAATCTGACTCTTGTAAAGATGAAGTGTGGCAGAAAGATTCTATCAAGCCTGGAAAGTGAAGATTGTGCAGCTCCAGCCCAGATATGACAGCAATACTCCATTTTGGGTCTAATCTGACTCTTGTAAAGATGAAGTGTGGCAGAAAGATTCTATCAAGCCTGGAAAGTGAAGATTGTGCAGCTCCAGCCCAGATATGACAGCAATACTCCATTTTGGGTCTAATCTGACTCTTGTAAAGATGAAGTGTGGCAGAAAGATTCTATCAAGCCTGGAAAGTGAAGATTGTGCAGCTCCAGCCCAGATATGACAGCAATACTCCATTTTGGGTCTAATCTGACTCTTGTAAAGATGAAGTGTGGCAGAAAGATTCTATCAATGCTGGAAAGTGAAGATTGTGCAGCTCCAGCCCAGATATGGCAGCAATACTCAATTTTGGGTCTAATCTGACTCTTGTAAAGATGAAGCGTGGCAGAAAGATTCTATCAAGCCTGGAAAGTGAAGATTGTGCAGCTCCAGCCCAGATATGACAGCAATACTCCATTTTGGGTCTAATCTGACTCTTGTAAAGATGAAGTGTGGCAGAAAGATTCTATCAAGCCTGGAAAGTGAAGATTGTGCAGCTCCAGCCCAGATATGACAGCAATACTCCATTTTGGGTCTAATCTGACTCTTGTAAAGATGAAGTGTGGCAGAAAGATTCTATCAAGCCTGGAAAGTGAAGATTGTGCAGCTCCAGCCCAGATATGACAGCAATACTCCATTTTGGGTCTAATCTGACTCTTGTAAAGATGAAGTGTGGCAGAAAGATTCTATCAAGCCTGGAAAGTGAAGATTGTGCAGCTCCAGCCCAGATATGACAGCAATACTCCATTTTGGGTCTAATCTGACTCTTGTAAAGATGAAGCGTGGGAGAAAGATTCTATCAAGCCTGGAAAGTGAAGATTGTGCAGCTCCAGCCCAGATATGACAGCAATACTCCATTTTGGGTCTAATCTGACTCTTGTAAAGATGAAGCGTGGCAGAAAGATTATATCAAGCCTGGAAAGTGAAGATTGTGCAGCTCCAGCCCAGATATGACAGCAATACTCCATTTTGGGTCTAATCTGACTCTTGTAAAGATGAAGCGTGGCAGAAAGATTCTATCAAGCCTGGAAAGTGAAGATTGTGCAGCTCCAGCCCAGATATGGCAGCAATACTCCATTTTGGGTCTAATCTGACTCTTGTAAAGATGAAGTGTGGCAGAAAGATTCTATCAAGCCTGGAAAGTGAAGATTGTGCAGCTCCAGCCCAGATATGACAGCAATACTCCATTTTGGGTCTAATCTGACTCTTGTAAAGATGAAGTGTGGCAGAAAGATTCTATCAAGCCTGGAAAGTGAAGATTGTGCAGCTCCAGCCCAGATATGACAGCAATACTCCATTTTGGGTCTAATCTGAATCTTGTAAAGATGAAGTGTGGCAGAAAGATTCTATCAAGCCTGGAAAGTGAAGATTGTGCAGCTCCAGCCCAGATATGACAGCAATACTCCATTTTGGGTCTAATCTGACTCTTGTAAAGATGAAGCGTGGGAGAAAGATTCTATCAAGCCTGGAAAGTGAAGATTGTGCAGCTCCAGCCCAGATATGACAGCAATACTCCATTTTGGGTCTAATCTGACTCTTGTAAAGATGAAGCGTGGCAGAAAGATTCTATCAAGCCTGGAAAGTGAAGATTGTGCAGCTCCAGCCCAGATATGACAGTAATACTCCATTTTGGGTCTAATCTGACTCTTGTAAAGATGAAGTGTGGCAGAAAGATTCTATCAAGCCTGGAAAGTGAAGATTGTGCAGCTCCAGCCCAGATATGGCAGCAATACTCCATTTTGGGTCTAATCTGACTCTTGTAAAGATGAAGTGTGGCAGAAGGACTCTAAGGCTGGAAAGTGATGATCGAGCAGTTCCTGCCCAGTTCCATGAGCAGGCACTTCACCCAAAGCAAGTGGATGTGTTCAATAGTAGGGTAGTGAAGGTTAGACAGTCTTTTTATGCAACTCTTTCACTTATCTCAACCATGTTGGACAAACAGACTCATACTTGACCGTATAGCAAGTGGAGTCTACTCTAACAACCCATACTTTCGGCCAGTTGGTGAGTGGTTTATATAACAGGCTGGGATGTTCCATTCTGCTATTTGGGCAATCCTATTCTCTCGGTTCTGATTGGCTGTTGAATTTGGTGTGCATATTATGATCAATAAATATCCATCATTCAGCCATGAATGCTCGAGTATTCATCTCTGTATAAAGTTACAGCCTGTTGCCTGCCAACTGGATGCTAGTTGGGAACTTCCTTGTGAGAGTGAGTATCATATTTTGATTCAACACATCCCCATTTGTTGTTTTGTCACTCACGCTTTTTTTTTCTTCTTAAAGGCAACATTGACATTACAAGCATTCCCGTTGAAGCATTTTATATTTGTATGGTCGTACAATTTTTTATCTGTGTAATTTTTTCTTTTCTGTTTTTAAAAGCCTCTATATTAGGCAATGGTTGTCATTCACGTGAATTCAAATGTTTGGAAGGGGACTGTATACTCGGTTCTTGGCAGTGTGATGGCAAACAAGATTGTGAAGACGGTTCAGACGAGGATTCCACTTGCCGTAAGTCTAACATGTTTCGGATATTATCTTAATTACTTGAAAGTTTCATTGGTCTTCTAGCTTTATGAAAAATGATTAACCTAACCTTATTCAACAGTGAGAATGGTTTGATGAAAGTTTTTTTTTAAAAATAGAAAGACCCTCACTTAAATTCCAGCTGCACTCGGCATGCAAAACTGAATAAATACTCCTATTCATATTTGAATATGACAATACAAAAAATATATACCTTAAACAAACATGAAGAGAAATTAACAACATTTCAAACAAACCCCCCTTGAAAATGGCTGAAAGTTTTGGGACAATACAAACAATTTTTGCACTGGCTTACACCCACCAGTGACCTGTTCAGACCAGTTGATGCCCCCATCTTCAATAAAACATTTTTAAATGTTTATATATATATATATATAAAAATGTTATATATATATATATATTTATATATATTTAAAAATGTTTATATATATATATATATATATATTTAAAAATGTTTATATATATATTTAAAAATGTTTATATATATATTTAAAAATGTTTATATATATATTTAAAAATGTTTATATATATATATATATTTAAAAATGTTTATATATATATATATATTTAAAAATGTTTATATATATATATATATTTAAAAATGTTTATATATATATATATATTTAAAAATGTTTATATATATATATATTTAAAAATGTTTATATATATATATATTTAAAAATGTTTATATATATATATATATATATTTAAAAATGTTTATATATATATATATATATATATATATTTAAAAATGTTTATATATATATATATATATATATATATATTTAAAAATGTTTATATATATATATATATATTTGTGTATTTAGGCAGCAATCCTTTCATGCACATTTCATTCAATACGACAAACAAGGTGCTTTTATTTATTTTTTTTATACAATTTCTCATGCAATCTAATCATTTTTTTCTTTTCAGATGATAAATTATATAGAAAGCGCTTGGAATAAAAGAACATTTAGACAGTTTTTATATAATTTATCATTTGAAAAGAAAAAAATTATTACATCAGAAATTGAATAAAAAAACTAAATCAATGCACTTTGTCTGTCATATTCAATGAAATGTGACTTCCATATATATATATATATAAATCAATGTTTATGTCAAGTTGCTCCTAGTACTATTGGTACTATGAAACCCAGTAGTACCTGTTTGTCTTTTATTTTCCCCATAAATTAAAGCAAATTTTCGAACATTAGAACGGCTCATGATCAGACATAATAGACATTCATTCTCTTTTATGTTTAATAATATATGTTTAAATAATGATCTGCTGCCCCAGTACACTATATATATATATATATTTCTAATATATCTTTTATTTTAGCTCCTCTTGTTTGTCCTAATGACTGGTTCCATTGCAATAATGGACGATGCATTGTAAATGCATCGCGTTGTAATGGATACAATGATTGTGGAGATAATTCAGATGAAGCCAAATCATTAAATTGCCGTAAGTAATCTTCATCTTCACGTCTTCTTACCTATTTAACATATATTGATACGTCTTTTGTTTTTGTTTATTTTTTCTTTTCTCAGTTAATGTCTCAAAGTTTGTATATAGCTAAATCCAGTAATGGCATCTGAGATTTCCAGGAACCGCTTCCATAAATGCCGGTAATCTTTAGGAACCTATTCTGCGTATTTTCTTTTCAATCTGGCAATGGAAACAAATCACTAATCATATTAAAAAAATATGAAACCATTTTGATAATTTAATAGAAAACATTTATTTATTAAGGCATTTCCAGATTGAAATTCTGTTCTCATCATATTTCTGTTCAGAAATATGATACTTTTTTTTTACTCTAGTGCCATCAGCTGTGTTATGGTTTCTTAGCCACATTCGAACTGAATTGCTGCAGTCTCAAAAAGTTCTCTCTTTTTCTCCTATTTTTCTACACTGCTACCATTATTTATTTTTTACTTTTTCTTTTTTTTTTTTTCTTCCCCGCTGACTGTTGTTTATTGTTGTGGTAAAGAGCGTGTACCTGTTTGAGTTTCACTAGGCACATACCCAAGCGCAATGTAACTAACATTTTACCTAGACCATCGGCTATTAATATATAAGATTATTTTAGGATAATCCAGCAACCAATTCACCAAGTTTTTATAATTTTAACAATTGGTTTACCTGAATAAGTGAAACCCCATAGGATGCCTCCACGGGTTATAGATATCATTTGTATATGAACATGAAATAGACGTTGATATAAACATCTGATAACAAAAAAAAATACTTTTGATATACCCTTATATAATTCCAGATGAATTTCTTTTATTATTATTACCTGTGTGTATATATATATATATATATATATATATATACATATATATATATATATATATACATATATATATATATATATATATATATATATATATATACATATATATATATATATATATATATACATATATATATATATATATATATATACATATATATATATATATATATATATATATATATATATATATATATATATACATACATATATATATATATATATATACATATACATACATATATATATATATATATATATATATACATACATATATATATATATATATATATATACATATATATATATATATACATACATATATATATATATATATATATATATATATATATATATAATTCTTTTGTCAGAATAAATTATGTCCATCACAGAAAAGCCTCTTTCAGCCTCCTTAAAACTTACAACAATGGTATTAATTATATTTTTAGCTATTATATATCGGCTATTAATATACAAGATTATTTTCGGATAATCCAACAGCCAGTTCACTGAGCTTTTATAATTTTAAGAAGCGCTTCATGCTGACTGGTAGAATGCCGCCCATTGGTTAAATCTCATTTCAATGGCATTTTAATTACATTACAGCACCATTAATATTTTCATAATATTAAAATATTAATTTTAATATTTGGTTTGTTCAAATCAATAAGATGCCATCACTGACTAAATCTCATTTCAAAGACATTTTAATTTCATCTTCTTTTTATTTTCTATTACAGCACCACCACCCTTTTCCTGTCCCCCTAATCAGTGGGAATGTCCTGGAGGAAGGCGTATTTGTATTCCTGATGCTAAAGTCTGTAATGGTAACTCGGATTGTCCTGATGGACAAGATGAGAGTCCCTTGTGCAGTAAGTTTTACATTCTCTCTATGATTCTTTTGAATATCTTTCTTGGAATTAGAATTCTCTGTTAGTTTTATCAAATAGCCCCTGCTGTTTGCCTCAGGGTTCTTGATAAGATCCAGAGACGGATATGCAATGTAATTGGCCCTGATCTGTAATCTCGTCTGCAGTCGCTCTCTCACAGACGTGCCATTGCCTCGCTCTGTCTTTTTTACAAATACTTTCACGGTAATTGCTCCGAGGAGCTGCTTTCGCTGGTCCCTAGGCCTCATGAATTTAAATGTCCTACGAGGCATCCCGTTCCCACCCCTTCACCATTGAAACTGTTAGATGTAGACGTTTCTTCTACTCCAATAGCTTCATGTCTCGCACACCTCGCCGTTGGAACTCCTTTCCCTATCCTGTTTCCCTGTCAAATACAATCTCCAACTATTTAAGTGTAACGTCAATCGACATCTCCAGTTGCCTTGATCTATCCACTTCCCTTCTCCACATCCTTTCCCCTTTCATTCCTATCTGCTCTCGCTCCAAATCTTCTGTAACCCCCTTGCCTTGATCGACCCACTGTCTTTCTCTTTCTCCACATCCTCTCCTTTACCACTCCTATCTGCTCTTCCGCCAAACCTTCTGTAACCCCTTGCGTGCTAGTGGCTTCCAGCCTTGCTTGGGGTGATAAGCTTTAAAAAAAAAATAAATAAATAAATAAATAAGATATGACTGAATGGATTGATGTGCTCCAAGGCAAATACAACCTTGGATGGCTGTCAGGCTCTCCATGATTTCCACTACAAAGGTCGACACAGATTTGAATCCTGCTGGAGGGGGTACTTTTTTATTTTTAAAGTTTTCTCAATTGCAGAGGCCAGTAGCTGAAATAACTATTTAAAAAATACAGACGTTCTACTCAAATACGGCTATACACTAAAAATAACATTTGAAATAATGATTTGAAGATGGTGGTTTCTCCCACAAAGGAAGATTGAGGTTCAAATCCTGTTGTAGGGCACATATTCTTGAATGCTAAAAACGTCTGAAGAAATATATACAGTGTAACCCGGATATAAGAGAAACCCGGATATAAGAGAGAGTTTATCTGGTCCCAAATTAGAGCCTGTGTTAATGTATATAAAATAGACCAAACCCGGATATAAGAGATTTTCTCTGGTCCCAAATTAGAGCCTGTGTTAATGTATATATATAATAGACCAAACCCGGATATAAGAGAAACCCGGATATAAGAGAAACCCGGATATAAGAGACTTCTTATCCGGTCCCGCCAACTCTCTTATATCCGGGTTACACTGTAATATAGTGTATTTAGGCAGTAGTCCTTCATTTATACATGTTTCATTAAAGATGATAAACAAGGTACTGAGATTAAGCTATTTATTTAATTTTTCTTGTGTTTGAACAAGTGTTTTCTTTTCTGGATACAGCATGTAAAAACTGTTCAAATCGTCTGTAATTCTGTGCGTTTTTGGCAACACTTTTAGCCTTAATCAAGGATGATTTTATTTCTGCTTTTTAACTGAATGTATGGGTTGTGTGTATGTTTGTAGATTTATAGGAATGTTTTATTTTTCAAACACATTCAGCACATTATGGCCGTGTTTGTAGTTAATGTTACCGAGTGTTGGCTTTTCCTTTTTTACTGTTAGAGCCTCCATTATTTTTAATCTATTTTTATACAAGTGAATGAAGTTATTATGATTGTATTTTCTACTAGTATGTTTCAGATGGAGTCTGGTAGGGGGTGTGTGTGTGTGTGTGTGCTTAAAAAATAAAAATAATAAATAAAAACTATTTGAAAGAAAGTTTTGGTATTTTTCTTAATCAATTTTCTAAGGCTACCAAGAAATTAATCCGTGAACTTCGAAAGGATCACAATGAAAACTAATCGACATGATATTTCTAAATTATTTAACCAAACATGTTTGAATATATATATGTGTGTGTGTATACATATATATATATGTATGTATGTATATATATATGTGTATATGTGTCTATATAATATATATATATGTATGTGTGTATATGTGTCTATATAATATATATATATGTATGTGTGTATATGTGTCTATATAATATATATGTATGTGTGTATATGTGTCTATATAATATATATGTATGTATATATATGTGTCTATATAATATATATGTGTGTATATATTTGTATGTATATATATATGTGTGTGTGTGTGTATATATATATATATATATCTTTTTGAATTTGTAGGTCTGATGAATTGGATCATGATTACGATTCCAATGTAATAATTATAACCATGGAATATTAGGGTTTAAGCCTTTTATATTATATATATATATATTGTGTATTCAGGCAGAAAACCCTCTTTTATACATGTTTCATTAAAGATGACTGACAAGGTACTGCAATTAAGCTTTTTATTTAATTTTTCTTGTGTTCAAATGTTCCATAAGTCTGAGCACTTTTGGCTATACTTTTAACCATTATCAAGGATGATTTTATTTCTGCTTTTTAACTGAATGTATGGGTTGTGTGTATGTTCCTAAAGTTATAGTGATGTTTTATTTTCCAAAAACAGCACATTGTGGCCGTGTTCATAGTTAATGTTACTGCGTGTTGTCTTTTATTTCATTATTTTTAATCTTTCTATATATATATATATATATATATATATATATATACGCACACACAGTTTAACCTGGATATAAGAGAAACCCGGATATAAGAGATTTTCTCTGGTCCCAAATTAGAGCCTGTGTTAATAAAACAAAATAGACCAAACCCGGATATAAGAGACTTATCCGGTCCCGGCAACTCTCTTATATCCGGGTTACACTGTGTATATATATATATATATATATATTTTGTCAGAAAAGTTTTAACAACATGTTCTATTCAAGAGATAAAAAGCTTTCGTTTATCCATTGCACCCTGTATATCTGTTAAAATGAGACAGTTGTTTTCAATCTTGCATCTTTTATACGACAATAACATGTTTCAAAAACGAGAGCCAGAACCCGCAATATAATTATTGAAATTAAGTTGAATTAAGGTGTCGAGTCCCGTTTCATCCTCAAGCGAAAATTTAGGAATAAGCTATCTTGTGGTTTGCGCATGTTTATAAGTATGGTCTCTTGCAACATGAATTACTATGGAAACGGCTGGGGGCAGACAAGGTAGCTTATTCCTAAATTTTCACTTGAGGATGAAACGGGGACTCAACACCTTAATTCAACTTAATTTCAATAATTATATTGAGGGTTTCGCCTCTCGTTTTTGAAACATGAGAACTCTTATGTAGCGAAGGAATCATTTAAAAAAAAATATTATAATATAAGCTCTACTTCTGTATGGAGCACTGTCTTTTTTATATATATATTTATATAGGACATGTCTCATTAAAAAATTTAGACTAGTTTTGTCTAATTATTCTTAATAGGGTCTTTCATATTTACGAATTTCATATTTCCTTATTAAAGGAAGAAAGAAAATTTCCATGTTGATGTATATCCATTTTATTTCTGAGTACTTTCGACATTAGCATAATATCATCGTCAGGGTCTTGTTTTTGGTAAGACAAAATTGCTGTGTTCATTTAAAAATTAAATTTTTTGTTTATATATATATATATATATATATATAAGCTCACAGTGTTTTCAATTTGTGCCAGACAATTTCCAAGTGCATGAACAAATATATATTTATTACTACTATACATATGATTTTATATATATATATATATATATATATATATATATATATATATATATAAAAGAGAGAAAGATAGAGACCAAGATTATTAAGCCAGTTATAAAAACATTATTCGTGGATGGAAAGACAATGTCCCGAACACCAAAACCCTTGCCATAGTAAACATGCCAAGTGTGGAAACCCTGCGAGCACCAGTGAGACTGCAATGGATGTGGTATATTAATCATTTGGATGGCACTGTATGGTGAACTAAAGTGCTATAAGTGATGACAAGGTGGTCAAAGACTTCACTATGAAGACTTCATCAAGAGGGGCCTGAAAGTGATGCAGATCAATATAACCAACTGGGAATGGATGGGTGTCGACTGCCGGGCATGGTGTTGAATGCTTCCTACTGGAATAGCAACAGCTGACGCATAGACGCAGGCCAGTTAACAACTAGCCTTGTCTCAAAGACATGGTTGTCGCATATTTCAAACCCAGATGAATCTCCTTATTGTATCTTCCTTGAATACAATAAACCTTTAATAATATGTTATTTGTTATTTGATGTAAATATTTCCTTTTTTTTTATCCAGATACCAATAGCTGTCACATCAGTAATGGAGGCTGCAGTAACTATTGTCTTCAGACGCCACTTGGGGCACAGTGTCATTGTCCGCCTGGTGAGAAACTGAATGGGTCAAAATTGTGCATTGGTAAATATGGATTTTTTTAAATAAATCTTGGTTTTACTATGAGACTTATTTTATTAAAACTTGTTGAATGTTGTTTCCATTGCAGGCAATTAGAAATATTCTGAAAAAAATCATTAGCTAAAGCGACAAATCTTTTTAAGCATATCACCCCAAGCAAGGCTGGAGGCCACTATCACGCATGGGGTTATAGAAGGGTTGGAGGAAGAGCAGATAGGAGTGGTAAAGGAGAGGATGTGGAGAAAGAGAAAGACAGTGGGTCGATCAAGGCAAGGGGGTTACAGAAGATTTGGAGCGAGAGCAGATAGGAATGAAAGGTGAAAGGATGTGGAGAAGGGAAGTGGATAGATCAAGGCAACTGGAGATGTCGATTGACGCTACACTTAAATAGTTGGAGATTGTATTTGTCAGGGAAACAGGAATAGGGAAGGGAATTCCATAGGCGAGATGTGCGAGACATGAAGCTATTGGAGTAAAAGAGACGTCTACATCTAACATTTTCAATGGTGAAGGGGTGGGAACGGGATGCCAGCCTCGTAGGATGTTTAAATTCACGGGGCCTAGGGACAAGCGAGATCAATGGAAAAGTTTCTGACATTTTTTTTTTTTAACTTTTTAATATAAATTCATATCATCAGTATTCAGTATTTTCCCTGGGTTGCAATGACCTTATGCCAACTTCCAACAATCAGTCAATCAATCAAACAACAATCAAATAATGACCAATCAATCAAAAATCGAATGATGATCAATAAATAATTAATCAATGAATCAAAAATCAAATAATGACCAATCAATAATTAATCAATCAATCAAAAATCAAATAATGACCAATCAATAATTAATCAATCAAAAATCAAATAATGACCAATCAACAATTAATCAATCAAAAATCAAATAATGACCAATCAACAATTAATCAATCAATCAAAAATCAAATGATGACCAATCAATACTTAATCAATCAATCAATCAAAAATCAAATAATGACCAATCAACAATTAATCAATCAATCAAAAATCAAATGATGACCAATCAATAATTAATCAATCAATCAAAAATCAAATGATGACCAATCAATAATTAATCAATCAAAAATCAAATAATGACCAATCAATAATTAATCAATCAAACAACAATCATCAATCGCTACCTACTGTCCTCCTGATTACTCTCCTCTCTTCCTGCTCATTATTAATGTTTCTGTTCTTAATTCTTCCACACCCAGTCACCCCCCTTGTGGCTTAGTGGCTTCACTGCCCTTGCTAATGGAACTCCCTTCCATCTCCATATTTTCCAGCCAACTTTAATCTGTAAGAATTTAAATTCAATGTAAATCGCTATTTACCGTCCTCCTGATTATTACTCTTTCCTCTTCACGCTCATTATTAATGTTTCTGTTCCTATTTCTTCTACACCTTGTAACTCCTTGTCTTAGTGGCTTTACTGCCTTTCATAGGTTCATACCAATTAAAAAAATTATATATATATATATAAGATCAAATACAAGCTAATATTTTAACTACATTTTGAAATTCACTTTTATGACATTCTTTTCCACAGATGATAATGAATGTGAACCTCCCGGACATTGTAGTCAAAAATGTGTGAATACGATCGGTTCATTTAAATGTGGGTGTGATACTGGTTATCAGTTACTCTCTAACAGACGTACCTGTCGAATTCTAAGAAGTAAGTGATTTATAACATTTTCCTCTTTATTTATTCAATATGCTCCTAAAAATTATGATTTAAAAAAACAAGTTCAAATGTATTATGTCCCTTAGATCCCATATTATATATTCAAGACTATTTTCTGAGGAGAGGCAAGGAAAATAATCCCTGTTGCTTAATCCATGTCGTGAGTTTTCCGAATTGTCATTTTGACTGCGTTCGTTGGCCCTCTTGATTGTCTGAAATTCTCAGATGAGTCATTGACCTTATTCCAGACATTCTTCAGAACAATGCTGCCACTCTCACAAAAGTTATCACCTAATTTTGGGGAATATGTTTTCTACATTAGCAAAAATGGCAGACACTTGAGGTAGGCCAGAAATAGGGAATTATCAATAAACTTTCACATAATCAAACTCTCTCTCTCTCTCTCTCTCTCTCTATATATATATATATATATATATATATATATGTCATTCACAGACAGTACTGTTTCGCTGTATCACAGCTCCTCAGTGCGATTAGACATTCGAATGCCTCAAGCCAGGATTGAAACACAACTAATTTTGTGTATATATATATATATATATATATATATATATATATATATGTATATACACCGGGTGTAACAGCATCATTATCCAAATCTTGTAATAGCACAATTGTCCATCCCACAAAATGTTTAATATCTAAACAAAACACTAAGCTAATTAAGTTTCTTTTTTCCAAGTTTTCACATCAGATGTTTAGCCCTCTTGACTATTTTTCATAAGGATCACTGAAAAACACTTTGAGTTCTTTACCTAAGAAGAGAACAGGTTAAATAGTTTTGTGTCAGACCCATTGTCTTCCCGACAGAGCAATTGGTGAGGGGAGAAATATCATTCAGGCCTTCGTTCATACTCTTGCTTCCATCATCAAAGTCTATAAAGAACCCTCAAGAAAACGGTAAATAACTATTAAAAAGAGGGAACAGTAGAGAGGAAAAGTGGATCAGGTGGTCACAACATAACGAGAGATCATCATTTCAAATTAGAGCTAAAGATATCAATTAGAAAAGATCCAACTCAATCCATAAGATGTGAGAGAGGAGTTTCAGCTATGACAGTCCAAAGAGCAGTTAAAAAGGACTTGAAAATGAAATCATACGTGAAACGTGAGGGACAGAAAGTTAGAAGGTTAGAGAGGGCGAAGATCATCTTAAATAAGTTGTAAAATGATCCTGGAATAATATATATATATATATATATATATATATATATATATATTTGAACTTTATTCCAATCATCCATGAGCTTCCAATCCTTAGCTATGACTAATTAATGATGGACATGATATTTTTGTTCATGATCGATTTCATCACGATTCTTCTGTTAAGCTTAGAGAGTAATTATATATTCTTATTGCTCAAAGTAGAGTCCAATAGTGTTATAAAAAACCTCAGAGAATTCCAGTAAGATATCTTTAATCATTTCTAAGATAGAACAGTTCAGAGCTTAATTTAACAATTGGAAAATTTTGCTGTTACACCTGATATATATATATATGTATATATATATACATACACACACACTACTGGACTCACCTGTAGTTTTTGATGTCTGAGAGTCAAGCAGTTCAGTTCTTCAAACCAACAGCCAGGCTACTCACACATCTCATTTGATTATGGTGGTGAAAGCTTGTACAGAACCAACCACACCTTTTGGAAGAATCGAGTACAGAAAATTGGTGCTCAGTATGCCACAAGGTTGCCAAAGGTCAGAATTGTTCTTCTAGACCAGTTTCCACCCAAGGGTAACCTAGTCTGTCTTGCTATTTACCCATAGCTGGGGACCAGAAAACATGGATTCAGACGTTTCCCAAGGATAAGTGAATTCATAAGTGAATGTAACGAACCCAACTGGAATTTGAACTTATTACAGGTAATAGGGTAAATTCCTATTTCAAGTTTTAGCTTACGGTTTGGTTTTGAATTAATTAAATCTTTTATTGTTTAGTTCTGACAAATATGGTGACTTTAGATAAATTCTTTTGAATTGTAGTTGTGAGAGAGTTGGTGGGTAGAAAGATATATATTTTAATTCATTGGATGTGCCAGGAAGGAACACTTTTCTCTTTTTAAATGATTAACGAAACTTTTGCTACTCATTCTTTTCCCCTGTTCCTGTCTATCTCAGTCTCTTCCCCTGTTCCTGTCTATCTCAGTCTCTTCCCCTGTTCCTGTCTATCTCAGTCTCTTCCCCTGTTCCTGTCTATCTCAGTCTCTTCCCCTGTTCCTGTCTATCTCAGTCTCTTCCCCTGTTCCTGTCTATCTCAGTCTCTCCACCTGCATCTGTCTATCTCAGTCACTCCACCTGCATCTGTCTCTCAGTCACTCCACCTGTATCTGTCTATCTCAGTCTCTACCCCTGTTCCTGTCTATCTCAGTCTCTACCCCTGTTCCTGTCTATCTCAGTCTCTACCCCTGTTCCTGTCTATCTCAGTCTCTACCCCTGTTCCTGTCTATCTCAGTCTCTACCCCTGTTCCTGTCTATCTCAGTCTCTACCCCTGTTCCTGTCTATCTCAGTCTCTCCACCTGTGTCTGTCTATCTCAGTCTCTCCACCTGTGTCTGTCTATCTCAGTCTCTCCACCTGTGTCTGTCTATCTGAGTCTCTCCACCTGTGTCTGTCTATCTGAGTCTCTCCACCTGTGTCTGTCTATCTGAGTCTCTCCACCTGTGTCTGTCTATCTGAGTCTCTCCACCTGTGTCTGTCTATCTGAGTCTCTCCACCTGTGTCTGTCTATCTGAGTCTCTCCACCTGTGTCTGTCTATCTGAGTCTCTCCACCCGCTCCCGTCTACTCAGTCTCTCCACCTGTGCCTATCTATCTCAGTCTATTCATATCTATTTAGTGTATATAATGTAAATATTTGATGTTTATATGTTGAGTTGACACTTAGGGAATTTTTCTTTATTTTTTTTTCTCAGATGAGACTGTGCCCTACATGTTAATCCTCACAGACAGGAAAATCATGAAGTCTCAAATGGACATTACATCGATCGAGACAATCAATGTTCCTAACAGCAGATACTTAATGAAGATTGATGTAGATGTGGCAAACTCATCTATCTTTGTGGGAGATGCATACAAGAGATCAATTGCCAAAATAAATTTCGACAGTTCAAATTACCAACAAGTATATAAGAATTTCCATTGCTTTCTTTCACAAACTATAAAAAATCTTTTGTTAATGAACTTAAACTGAGTTAGTCATGAACTTCATTCCGAGATGATATTATTGAAGAAAAGCTGCATTACAAAGCAGCATCATTCTTCACTCCAATTAGCATCCAAAAGACTGCTGTAACCTGAGAGTAGTTAGGGTACTATACAGAGCTATGACATTCATAGCTTCTTATGATGGCAGTACTCATCTTCTCTCTAATTAGCATCTATGATTGCAGTAGTCATCTTCTCTCTAATTAGAATCCAAAAGACTGCTTTAACCTGAGAGTAGTTAGGGTACCATGTAGAGCTCTGACCTTCATAGCATCTTATGATGGCAGTACTCATCTTCTCTCTAATGAACATCTATGATAGCAGTACTCATCTTCTCTCTAATTAGAATCCAAAAGACTGCTGTAAACTGAGAGTAGTTAGTGTAGACGGTAAAAACAACACAAAAAACAAATAAACAAAGTGACAATAGCTGTTCTTCTCTGCCGTCGCTACAAAGAAAGAGATTGCAAGACTCCTTTTCTCGGTCGTTACACAGGAAAGTCGTGAAACGGACACCCAAATCAAACGTACCGGCTATAACTGCCTCTTAGTACGCCAGTCAGTTCGCACGTCCGACTCTGTTTCACGAAGTTCGCCGAAAGACTGCTGTCATCTGTGCCGCTAACGTCTCCTTTTTATGGCACTCCAACACTGCCAAAATTTGCATGTGTTTTGACACAATCTCGTTCTGAACGAGACCGGCGTGCATAAAACGCGTCTTCACAAGCGGCCATGTTTCTTGCAGGATTCGCCACGCAGGCAAGACACGTTCGTACGCGTTTCAAGTTCCGGGGTAACTCATCACACCCCTCCCTGATCTCATGATCACAAAGGTGGCAGCTCGGCGGCGGTCGTTTCCGACGGGTGCTTCTGCGTAAGGGCAGGGCGGGGGGTCTCTGATCTCGCTCCCACTTCGGGTAGAGCGTCAACGGGGGGATCTGCTACTCTCTCTTCAGATGGATCGACGCATTCCACGCTCTCCTCAAGCAGCAAACTTTCCGCCCCGCTCTCAGACGTGTCGTCGGTATCTTCCTCAGACGCGTTGAATTTGGTGGTGCACCGACTCATAGGCGCCTTGACCCACACGCGATCCCCGACTTGGTAGGAGCCATGCCCAGGGTCTAAAGTCATCGTAGGGGCGTCAATCCCTTTCACCCTCAGTTCGTACTGGTGGATCCTGTTGGCGGGCGCAGTCTGGGGTGATGTACCGTCTTTTGGTGTGACGTTGTACCAGTAGACGGCTTCCTGGATGGTACAGCGCATTCTTGCCGCAATTCGCTTCACTGTACGGTGGCATCGCTCCGCTATGCCATTCCCAGCTGGGGCATATGCACAATGGAACCGCAAGTTGACGCCACACCCGCGCGCGAAGGCTCCGAATTCCCTGCTGCAAAAAGCTGGGTCATTGTCCATGAGTAGCTCACGGGGTGGGCCCCACTCGAAGAACACTTCATTTAGCTGGCGAATGACGGCCGCCGAGTCTTGTCTTGCCAACTGCTTCCAGAGTGAAAAATGCGACAGGCCGCAATCCGTCAGCGTCAAGAAATGATGGGCACCATAGTGGGTGATATCCATCCCCAGTCTGTGCCAGTTCTCGCATACCTCGAGCTTTCCCTTTTTCCAGCGAACGGGTGCGGGGTCTATGAACTGACATTCCTCACATGTCCGTACAGCTGATCTGACGGCTGCTTTGGTTGTTGATGGACAGATTCTCCTTGCAAAGTAGGTGGTACGCCGCACTCCTGGGTGACCACTGTTCCTGTGGATGGACATGATTTGATCTGCATCCAGTTCGTCCACATGGGTGGCGCCAATCATTGGCCTGGGCCTATTGCTCGTCTTCATCGAGTCAAACCACCGCTGCGGTACTCTTGTCAGTCCATCAGCTATATTCAGAGCCGAAGGGACCAGTGTCACATTCACGGTCAGCTGATACTCCTCCACGAGCTCCTTAAGAGTGCTCAGCCGCCTCCTGATGAGCCTTTCATTTGCCGCCTTGGTGTGCACGCACGCTCGACCAGTCAGGGTGTCCGACACCCAGTGGTACACGCAAACAGAATCCGTTTTTAAGTGTAGCGTCTTGCTCTTCCACTGGAGTGCTAGATTGACGCCTTTCAATACGGCATCCAGCTCGGCCAGGTTGATGTGCTGAGCGTCATCTTTCGGTCGCAACCAGCAAGCGTCCTCCAACACAGTCTCTTGGCTCTCCAATGCTACCCTGGTCGCCAGGGAACTTGCATCGACCCACACATTCAGCTCCCGGGCATCCACGCACCACTCCCCACGGGCCGGATCGTCCTGCTGCACAGAATCCACGGTCTCAGACACCATGCGCAGGAGAAGGGCATCATTTGTTTCGTCGTCCCAGCCCCTCGTAACTGTACTTGCTCTCCTCTTGAGCATTCCACACACCACACGGAGCCAACCACACACTGGGAGGTGCCCAACAAGCCTTCCGCACAGCGAGAATACCTTCCGTCGCATAACAACGTCAGGGGCGTTAGGAATCACGCTTCCTCATCTCCACCGCAATCTTCCCTGTTCCATCGTAACTGCCAATCCCAGTACCCGTGCGCCATCCTTCAACCGCTCTGGGTCCTTGCATTCGAGCCCGAACTGGGCTAGATGTTCTTTAACGCGGGTCGCGGGAGTGACATCTTCATTGACATAGACATTGTCAATGTAGGCAGATGCCGCACGACCCACAGCTTCTTCCTGAGCCAGCACCGTACTGATGATCGCCTTCATGATGAGGGGAGCCACGTTTAACCCAAATCCTAAACGTGTCAGGCAATATCTGTTCCCATCGATTTCCACGGTCTGATATGGCCAGAGCGATTTGTGGACACGTATTTGGGGGTATGCTCTCCTGAGATCCAACAAGGACACGTTGGATCCCTTCTGCCGCCATTCTCGCAGTTTAGCTGCACAGACATCTGCATCAGCTGTGAAAGCATCAACGTGATGGTTGAGCTCTCGGAAGTCCATCACTGGGCGTACCTTCGACTTGTTTTGCTGCAGTACGGCCATAAGGGGAATTAGCCCTTTGGGAGGTCCCAGTTTTTCTTCCGGGTACGGTATGAGCCAGCCATTGCTGATCCACGTGCGGAGCTCCTGTTCATAGCCCTCCCTGATCCCTGCTGCTACCGGGTACTCTGAAACCCCATTGTGCAGTCTTTCAGGCGCACGGTTCTCCGACCACTTCCATGCTACAGTCCAGGATCAACTCCGGTGGTCGAAGGTGGCAGTGAAGTCTGGTTCATTCACAGTAATGGCTGCGCACTTGGTTACTCGCCCATTGCCAATCTGCGCCCGTCCCACAGGCCCAACAGTGACACCTCCCAATGCTGCTATGGCATCAATCCCCAATAGCAGGTCAAATCCTAGCGGTTTGCCGCGCACCACTAGCACGTCGATCTTGGCAGAACCGCCTTCCTCCGTGGATACAGTTACCACTCCCACACTGCAACATGGACGGGACACGCCTCAAATAGTCATGACGTCTACTTTTGCTCTCCTCCAAGACCGGCACCGATCTGCATCCACAATTGTCCGTGAACAGCCGGTATCAATCAGTGCTGAGCACGAAGTTCCGTCAACAAGGACATTTGCCACTGGGAGCGCCGTATTTACATCTTGGTTGGGGAAAAGGCTGGCGCTGATGCCTTGTCCCCTGTGGCGTTTCCCGAACAGTCTCGGGCCCAGTGTCCAAACTCCCCGCATTGATAGCAGCGTGTTCTGCGCTTCCAGCAGTCTTTTGCCATGTGGCCTTTAACGCTACACCTGTAGCATGTCAGACTGGTGTGTGGGCCGCTTTTGGTGGGAGACGCGCCGCCACTACGGGGTGGGCGCACTGCCGCAACGACGTTATGACTTTCATCTCCGGTAGTTGTCAGAACTCTCGCTCTTGCTAACAATTCCCCTACAGTCAGTGCTTCAACATTCGGTGTCTGTCGGAGTTCGAGGGAGATCGCATCAGGGAACCCCATGACGAAGGCTAGTTTGGTGAGCCTTTCCATCTCGGTGCCTTCAAATCCGGCCAATTGAACCAACTGTCTGACTTTATTTGCATAAACGTCTACGCGCTCGCCGGTCCACCTGAACAGGGTTAGTTTTCTGTACGCTGAAAACGAGTCGTCCGCGAACGCCTGCTTCAGTCTGGCTTCAATTTGGTCGATATCTCCTTGATCTTCCTCCTCCATTTCCATGTAGAGGGAAAGTGCGTCCCCCTCCAAGTATAATGGTAGCAGACTAGCCACATCGTCCACCTGCTGAAGTTTCGCCACCAGCCTAACCTTTTTTAACCAGGCCACTACATCACCCTGGCCAGAGAACGGTTTTATGATATCGCTGCTTATGCGAACCTTCGCCATAATGTGCCAAAATAGCTTGTAGACGGTAAAAACAAATAAACAAAGTGACAATAGCTGTTCTTCTCTGCCGTCGCTACAAAGAAAGAGATTGCAAGACTCCTTTTCTCGGCCGTTACACAGGAAAGTCGTGAAACGGACACCCAAATCAAACGTACCGGCTATAACTGCCTCTTAGTACGCCAGTCAGTTCGCACGTCCGACTCTGTTTCACGGAGTCCGCCGAAAGACTGCTGTCATCTGTGCCGCTAACGTCTCCTTTTTATGGCACTCCAACACTGCCAAAATTTGCATGTGTTTTGATGCAATCTCGTTCTGAACGAGACCGGCGTGCATAAAACGCGTCTTCACAAGCGGCTATGTTTCTTGCAGGATTCGCCACGCAAGCAAGACGCGTTCGTACGCGTTTCAAGTTCCGGGGTAAGTCATCACAGTTAGGGTACTATGCAGAGCAATGACCTTCATAGAATCTTATGAAGCAATGAGTTTTACATGGCTGTACCCAACTTCTCTCTAATTAACATCCAAAAGACTGCTGTAACCAGTCTAGGAGGAGGAACCTCTGAATTGAAACTACCTGCTGCCTTGTAGAACCTGCTTCCTTAGGCAAAATCTGGAAAAATGTGACTTTGGCAAGAAATTCCCATCTGAGATGAAGGACAGCTGATGTCAACATCCCCAGTTAAAATAGCAGGAGAGGGTGGATCCTATAGTTTTGTGTGTCAACTAGGAAAAGAAAACTCTGAATTGAAACCACCTGCTGCCTTGTAGGACTTGCCTCTTTATGCAAAGGCGAGAAGAAGCTGACTTCAAAAAGAAATCCACTTCTGAGAGGAGGGACGGGGTAACCTTAACATCCACAGTGCGAAAGGATCTGGCAAGTCATTGCACTATTCTGACTTGAATGATATGATGAACCACAACTTTTAGATGGAGGGGTATTAACCTCAACAGTGGTGCTAACTGAATAAGATGATGAATGATTTTAATTTAGTAGGTGTCTGAATGGGGGGACCACTTTTGTCACAGTAATTTTTCTACCTTATGTCACCCTCCCTTCATCGTCAGGATTCTGTTGCCAATGTGGTTGTGGCAATGTTTCTGGCAGAAATGGCTTTTGATATGTGGAAAACAAGTTCTTGTCTTGTCAGATGCTGCTTTGTTTAAATTTAAAGAAATTTGAAAATAACAAAAGTATAATTTCTGTCTAATTTATTTTTTCAATCCACCTTAAGGTAATCTCAAAAGGAACTGGCTATTTTGGAGATTTGGCTGTTGATTGGATTGGCCGTAATCTTTATTGGACCGACATGCAGTTCAGTACTGTGGAAGTAGCAACTCTGGAAGGAAAAAACCGAAAGATTTTGTTCAAGGGAAATGATTCAAACCCAATGAGCATTGTTTTGGATCCCAGGGAAGGGTACGTAGTTCATTAAGTGACAAAATGGTAATGACAATATTAGCCGTTTCCTTATAAGGAAACATTTGACATTCATTGACTTAGCAACCAGTGTTAATCAAATTGTACTCTTCTTCACTCCTTGATCATCAAACTGGCATCAGAGTGTCATATATTTTCTCATCACTAAGGGTAATTTTAACACTTTCTTTATGTGGACAACTTTAGCATTCATTGAGCAGTCGGTGCTGCTTATTAGGTCATATTCCATGAAGTTTCAGATTCATGGCAATTCAGGACTTGGTTCCATTAAGATCGATTGAAGTCCGTGTAAATTTATGGTGTATCCTTTGCTATTGTAAATCTGGTTATTGTACTCTTGTATTAGGTTGTATTAAACATTAGAATTTGGGTACCTGGTGGCAGTGTAATGGTTAGCAAGCTTGTCTCGCTAGAACAATTACAGCTGAGTAGTGAATTCGATCCTCACTGGGTGCCCCCTACTTTCGGCCTTGTGCCACATTTAAACTACGCTTGGAAAATCACTAAACATTGGAATTAGAACCATTTACGATTTGGCGATTTTCAATAGCCGTATAAATCTTTGTTGCTCAGATCAACAAATTTTAACCTCAAAATATAACAAACAATTAAAGATTCATGTTCTTCCAAATTTTGTTTCTTCTCCATTTACAGAAGCCGTAACTAACAGAATTTTTATTACACACAACCCTTACCCTTAGGATAAAAAGTCATTATGGGTTGGTCTTTACTAGTAGTGGACAGAAACAAGGCTTAGTCTTTTGAAGTTTAGTATAAGTTTAATGAAATAGCCAATGACTTGGTTCCATCAAGATGAATTGGGAGTAGGTGTGAAGTTGTATCATTTGTTATTGTAAATTTGGTTATTGTCCTCTTGTATTAGGTGGTGCTAAACAGTGGAATTTGGACATCTGAGGCTGGTGTAATGGTTAGCAAGCTTGTCTCGTTAGAACAATAGCGACTGAGTTGTGAGTTCGATCCTCACTAGGTGCCGCCTACTTTCGGCCTTGTGCCACAGCTAAGCTATGCTTGGAAAATTACTAAACATTGGAATTAGAATCATTTATGATTTGATGACTTTCAATCTTTGTTTCTCAGATCTACAAATTTTAACCTCAAAATATGACAAACAATTAAAGACTCTTGTTCTTTTGAATTTTGTTTCTTTTCCATTTACAGAAGCCGTTTTATGTTTTGGTGTGACTATGCATACCATCCTTCTATAAAAAGAGCTGGAATGGACGGAACCAACATAACGGTGATTGTATCTGAGAAAATCAAATTTATCACTTCCCTGGCCATTGATTACCCAAATCAGTATCTCTACTTTGTTGACAAAGATTTGGATTTTATTGATTTCTGCGATTACAATGGAAAACATCGGCAACGTGTGTTATCAAGTTACAGTGTAAGGAATTCTTTTTAATTATTTAATTAAAAATTGTTGCTTGCTAATTTTAATTTATTCACTATGACACACACACACATACATCCAAACATATCAAGTAGCGGAGTGTGCGTATAAAATGCATGACAACTTTTGGAGTGCCACATATTGAACATCTACATACTATAAGCCAGAACACTGAATACCACTCAAACATTCCTGCGGCATTTACACGGGTACTGTTCTTAGTCCTATATATAAAACATTATCTGGGTCTAAAGCTGGTCTTTACAAGTCATAAGACATCAAAGGGGGAACATGCTGTCAAATTTTGATATGTCAAAAAGTTTATTGTCATCATATATATATATATATAAAGAAATATAGTGTTAAAATGTGCTATATTTATGGGATAAAGTGCTCAATATCAGAGGTAGAGCGTGTGTAAATATAAAAGTGAACATAGAAGTCAACACTTACAGGCGACAATCTGTTTCATGCTAGGTGCAATCGTCAGGCCACGAGTGGTGTTATTTTTCTTGGCTATTTATATATACGGGTCAGTGGTGCATTGTGGGTAGTCTATTTTGGTGGTTATTTTACCGGAAGTCGTTTATTTGGGTTAAATTATTTTGACATTTATATATATATATATATATATTTTTGAATTGGACAATGTCCGACAATTTATTTTAAAGACATTTATGATATGTTTAACGTTCTTTTTATAGATACAAGTATTTAAGCAAATATTTGCTTAAATACTTGTATCTATAAAAAGAACGTTAAACATATCATTCATATATATATATATATATATATATATATATATATAATTATATTTTTTAAAATATGATATATATATATATATATATATATTATATTTTTTAAAATATGATATATATATATATATATATATATTATATTTTTTTAAAATATGATATATATATATATATATATATTATATTTTTTAAAATATGATATATATATATATATATTATATTTTTTAAAATATGATATATATATATATATATATATTATATTATTTAAAATATGATATATATATATATATATATATATTATATTTTTTTAAAATGATTCCTTTGCTACATAAGAGTTCTCATGTTTCAAAAACAAGAGCTGAAAACTTCAATATAATTATTAGAATTAAATTGAATTAAAGTATCAAGCTCTGTTTCATCTTCAAGCGAAATGTTTGGATTAACTGATTTTGGAATTTACATGTCTTTATAAGCAGATTCATTCATGGAGTTACTTACTATGGAAAGGTTAACAATTTGTATCAACATATCAGTTACTTTTGGAAAGAGGTCAAGTCAAGGGAGGGTTGGGCTGTCTAATAAACGCGGATGATGACATTTATACTCGTAGCTCTACTTCTGTATGGAGCACCGTTTTTTAAAAATAAAAACAAAAATACTAAAGAACTTCGGATTATTTACCTAACAAGTTCTTTCCTATTTTCTATATATTTGCACACGCATATATATATCGGTGTATTTAGGCAGCAAATTCTCTTTTAGGCATGTCTGATTGAATAAATTACAGACATTATGTCTGCTAATTTTTAATAAAATCCATTCATACTCATGGATATCCTTCCATGTATTGATGTTAAAAGATGAGAGAAATGTGCTATAGTTGTCTAAATTTCTTTTTTTTTCATTTCCCAAGTACTTTCGATCTTTTCTAAAGATCATCTCCAGGAGTGCAAGGGGTACAAAACTATATGTTGTTCATTAGTACAAGTATTTATACAAAGATGTCCATTGTTATTCATTTCCGTAAATATTTTCATTATGCTTTTAAATTATATAAATAGAAGAAAAAATTCCACTTGCACTCCTGGAGATGATCTTGAGAAAAGATCTAAAGTACTTGGGAAATAAAAGTAAAAGAAATTTAAACAACTATAGCACATTTCTCTCATCTTTTAACATCAATACGCGGAAGGATAACTGTGAGTATAAACGGATTGTATTAAAAATTAGCGGACATTATTCAAAATTATATATATATATATATATATATATATATATAATGTGTGTGTGTGTGTATATATATATATATGTGTGTGTGTGTGTGTGTGTATATATATATATATATATATATATATATATATATATATATATATATATACAGTTATATGGTTAGTTTGGTTTCACACTTGAGCGATCATCAGAAGGGATATATTTCAATTTACAGATTCATACAAAGAAATGGGTGTGTGTTACAGGTGTGGTACTAAAGGTGCATTGGAATATCAAAAGATGCCTTCCAAAAGATAAAGAAAGTATTAAGAAACAGGAAAATGTCTGTAGAATTTAGAGAAACATACAGTCCTCGACTGTACTGGAAGTTGAGTCTGCTCTGAATGCCTGTATGGACAAGTTGGTGAGTGGTTTATATAAGAGGCTGGGATGTTCCATTTTGCTATTTGGGTAAGTCTATTATCTAGGTTCTGATTGGCTGCTGACTTTAGTGTGGATATTGTGATTAATAAATATCTATTATTCATCCATGAATACTTTAGTACAGATGGGGTCTGTATTTAGTTATTATTCTTATACAAATCAAATAGTCCTTGTTGGAGAAAAATTATTATTGACCCTCAAACCTCTTTCTCACAGGCAGGATGTGGTGAACTACTTACTGCTCTGTTGCTACTTCCATAGAAAGTGTGTGGATGAACTACATTCCTTGGCTCCACCAGATCTAACCTTTACAGCTAGAAACCACCATACCATTTACATAGTAGCAAACCATCTATATTTCCTCTGTTAGAAGTAAGTTCCAATCAAAGGTCTTTTTCCTGTGAACCACAGATTTATGGAACCGATTCCCAAGAGGATGTTTCCCTGATCACCTCAGTCTTAACTTGTATAAGTTAACCATTATCTTCCCTATCCTATAAACTATTTCTTAACCTAACCCCCTAACCCACTACCTCAAATGGCCCCAGGACCTTGTACAGGGTGGACCTTACTGAAATCTAAAAAAAGAAAAAAAAAGAAAGAACTCACAAAGGTGGGGATAAGTCATAAAAAATACAAATCAGTTAATCAACAACCCTATTTCCTCACTTTCATTTATTAGGTAATAAATTACATCGCTTACCATCCTCTCTACAGTATTATTTTAGAGCATTCTCAAATTTGAAAGTTAGAAAATAAAATTTCACATTTACCTGGATAAAACTTCCTCAAGGTGGGAGTAATGTATAGGCTGTTCTAGCATCAATCCTTCACCTTCATCAAAGTTCAATGTTCAAAGAGGTCTCACCCATTCTCCATCATTCCCTCCCCCCCCCATTATGCATCAACACATAGCTTCCACTTATTCTTAAGGTATACACTCATACCAATGTATTAATCATACTCAACAAAGATGACTATGGCACTGTATTGATTCCAACACAATTCCAAAGTGGTCATATCTTTGGGTTGTTATAAGCTTCAGTCTTGGAGAATTCATTAATTAGGGCTGTTCATTTCATAAGAAGCAAGAAGGAAGATTTCCACTAGATGACAATGATGGAGAAGTCTAACAATGAGTTGAGTCACACTAAAATCATGCATCTTTCACTAAACTATGTGCCATAGGCTAGGGAAGGTTACTGAATAGAATAATCAAATGTTGGTAATGAACAATAATACTTAGGACAAGAACAACACATATAAGATTAACCAGCAGTGCGTAGAAGTAGTAGTCAACTGCTAAAAGTGAGTCAAGTGAATTCCACAATGAATCTCCAACTGCAGACCAACATACAGTATTTACTACTGTATTTATGTGAATGGGGACATACCCATTATCATCCGTAGGTATGCTACAACACGATGATACTGGGGATCATGATTACTGGCTAAAATTTACATCAGATATACAGTGAATGGTCAACAGGCAGTCCCATGTTAGATTTGGTTCAGTGACCATGACACAATGTAAACAAATATTTGGTGCCGTGGCCAGGATTATTAAATTATTTCATGCAATAATATAACTCAGTCAGTGTGACTGCCCTGTTAAACATGAATCCTTCAATTTAGAGTATACTTTTAATTTATTTTAAATTTTTAATATTTTGAATTTTTTTTTTTCCAGCTTCTTCAGAATCCTCGAGGTTTGACAGTGTTAGAGGATCGTGTTTATTGGGTTGATCAAGGTACAAATACGATTTATCACTGCAATAAATTCAGGTGTGACAGAAAGAAGATAATCAGTTCTCATTTCCGCAAACTTCAAGATATTGTTAGTTATTCTAAAGTGAGCCAACCATCAAGTGAGTATTCTTTTATTTTTCTTATGAGCCACATAATTTTCATGGCGACACACATTTTAAAGGCAACACAATCAGGCCACTTAATTTTTATGGCGACGCACTTTTGCCAGTTAATTTTTATGTCCACACATTTTGGCCAGTTTATTTTTATGTCCACACACTTTGGCCAGTTAATTTTTATGTCCACACACTTTGGCCAGTTAATTTTTATGTCCACACACTTTGGCCAGTTAATTTTTATGTCCACACACTTTTGCCAGTTAATTTTTATGTCCACACACTTTTGCCAGTTAATTTTTATGTCCACACACTTTTGCCAGTTAATTTTTATGTCCACACACTTTGGCCAGTTTATTTTTATGTCCACACACTTTGGCCAGTTTATTTTTATGTCCACACACTTTGGCCAGTTAATTTTTATGTCCACACACTTTTGCCAGTTAATTTTTATGTCCACACACTTTGGCCAGTTAATTTTTATGTCCACACACTTTGGCCAGTTAATTTTTATGTCCACACACTTTGGCCAGTTAATTTTTATGTCCACACACTTTGGCCAGTTAATTTTTATGTCCACACACTTTGGCCAGTTAATTTTTATGTCCACACACTTTGGCCAGTTTATTTTTATGTCCACACACTTTGGCCAGTTAATTTTTATGTCCACACACTTTGGCCAGTTAATTTTTATGTCCACACACTTTGGCCAGTTAATTTTTATGTCCACACACTTTGGCCAGTTTATTTTTATGTCCACACACTTTGGCCAGTTTATTTTTATGTCCACACACTTTGGCCAGTTTATTTTTATGTCCACACACTTTGGCCAGTTTTTATGTCCACACACTTTGGCCAGTTAATTTTTATGTCCACACACTTTGGCCAGTTTATTTTTATGTCCACACACTTTGGCCAGTTTATTTTTATGTCCACACACTTTGGCCAGTTAATTTTTATGTCCACACACTTTGGCCAGTTAATTTTTATGTCCACACACTTTGGCCAGTTAATTTTTATGTCCACACACTTTGGCCAGTTTATTTTTATGTCCACACACTTTGGCCAGTTAATTTTTATGTCCACACACTTTGGCCAGTTAATTTTTATGTACACACACTTTGGCCAGTTAATTTTTATGTCCACACACTTTGGCCAGTTAATTTTTATGTCCACACACTTTGGCCAGTTAATTTTTATGTCCACACACTTTGGCCAGTTAATTTTTATGTCCACACACTTTGGCCAGTTAATTTTTATGTCCACACACTTTGGCCAGTTTATTTTTATGTCCACACACTTTGGCCAGTTTTTATGTCCACACACTTTGGCCAGTTTATTTTTATGTCCACACACTTTGGCCAGTTTTTATGTCCACACACTTTGGCCAGTTAATTTTTATGTCCACACACTTTGGCCAGTTTATTTTTATGTCCACACACTTTGGCCAGTTAATTTTTATGTCCACACACTTTGGCCAGTTTTTATGTCCACACACTTTGGCCAGTTTTTATGTCCACACACTTTGGCCAGTTAATTTTTATGTCCACACACTTTGGCCAGTTTTTATGTCCACACACTTTGGCCAGTTTTTATGTCCACACACTTTGGCCAGTTAATTTTTATGTCCACACACTTTGGCCAGTTTATTTTTATGTCCACACACTTTGGCCAGTTAATTTTTATGTCCACACACTTTGGCCAGTTTATTTTTATGTCCACACACTTTGGCCAGTTAATTTTTATGTCCACACACTTTGGCCAGTTTTTATGTCCACACACTTTGGCCAGTTAATTTTTATGTCCACACACTTTGGCCAGTTTTTATGTCCACACACTTTGGCCAGTTTTTATGTCCACACACTTTGGCCAGTTAATTTTTATGTCCACACACTTTGGCCAGTTTATTTTTATGTCCACACACTTTGGCCAGTTAATTTTTATGTCCACACACTTTGGCCAGTTTATTTTTATGTCCACACACTTTGGCCAGTTAATTTTTATGTCCACACACTTTGGCCAGTTAATTTTTATGTCCACACACTTTGGCCAGTTTTTATGTCCACACACTTTGGCCAGTTAATTTTTATGTCCACACACTTTGGCCAGTTTTTATGTCCACACACTTTGGCCAGTTAATTTTTATGTCCACACACTTTGGCCAGTTTATTTTTATGTCCACACACTTTGGCCAGTTAATTTTTATGGCCACACACTTTGGCCAGTTAATTTTTATGTCCACACACTTTGGCCAGTTTTTATGTCCACACACTTTGGCCAGTTAATTTTTATGTCCACACACTTTGGCCAGTTTTTATGTCCACACACTTTGGCCAGTTAATTTTTATGTCCACACACTTTGGCCAGTTTTTATGTCCACACACTTTGGCCAGTTAATTTTTATGTCCACACACTTTGGCCAGTTTATTTTTATGTCCACACACTTTGGCCAGTTAATTTTTATGGCCACACACTTTGGCCAGTTAATTTTTATGTCCACACACTTTGGCCAGTTTATTTTTATGTCCACACACTTTGGCCAGTTAATTTTTATGTCCACACACTTTGGCCAGTTAATTTTTATGGCCACACACTTTGGCCAGTTTATTTTTATGGCCACACATATGGGGTACTTAAATTTTAAAACAACACATTTGGGCCACTTAATTTTTATAGAGACACACTTGGGACACTTAATTTTAATGGTGACACTCTTAAGCCATAATGGCAACATGGTTGGACCACTTAATTTTTATGGTAACACTCTACTGGCATAACTTCATAATAAATTGCCTATTTGAGAAATAATTCCATATCAATAAAGTCAACTTGTATCTACAAAAGCTTATCGGAGAAGATGTAAACATTGAGTTATGGTTGTCTTCACATCAATGGAATGAACTATTATATATTATCAAACTGTTAATAGCAATATTTAAAAAAAAATATATTAATTATTTGCAAATGATTTTACTATGAAAATCCATTGCAAATGATCTTACTATAAAAATGCATTGTAAATGATTTTACTATGAAATGTATTGCAAATGATTTTTACTATAAAAATGCATTGCAAATGATTTTTACTATAAAAATGCATTGCAAATGATTTTTACTATAAAAATGCATTGCAAATGATTTTTACTATAAAAATGCATTGCAAATGATTTTTACTATAAAAATGCATTGCAAATGATTTTTACTATAAAAATGCATTGCAAATGATTTTTACTATAAAAATGCATTGCAACTGATCTTTCTATGAATATGTATTTTGTTTTGGGAGTATCAAATTTTCCAAGCCCTCTTTCTACAATATCTGTCCTAGAAATTTCAACTATCTCTTCCTAATGTTAACTATGTGTCCTTTTTGTTTAAATTTTCTCTAAAACTTCATCATTGCTTACATGTTCAGTTATTCTCAACATCCTTCTGTAGAACCACATTTCTGTTCCTTCAATTGGAACCTCAGTCAGTTAAATATCATACATGATGTGTGCTTGAGCAATCATTTCTCTTTCGATTCATGAGATTTTCCCACAGTAGACTGGCATTTCTTTCTCTGGTAAACTGCTTTCCAACCAAAGCTATAGAACCCAGTCTGTCCTGCTGTTCAACCCATAGCTTGTGGGGGAGGAGTAGAGATGGTTTCATACCTACATTCCTTAAATAAGGTCTTCAAAAAATCATAAAATATTTTCAGGAGATTCTCTGAAAGATTCAATGATGGAATCATGAAAATGGACTTAATGTCTCTTGTTTCCCATGAATAAAATACCTTCTTTTATAATGTCTCATGTTATTCGTGCTGCACAAATGTCTTTAAAATATGTAAATATCCTAACTTTCAGGTTCTAATCCTTGCTTCCAGTCTTCATGTAGCCATCTATGTCTGCTGTCTCCATTAAACCCAGGGTATAAGTGTGCTTGTCCGATTACAATGCAACTTGACAATGACAAGAAAAAATGTGTTACAGGTAAGTACGAATACCGTTTATAATTTAGAAAGAGAGTCATAATTCAAGCAGTTTTTTCTGACTGCTCATCTCATTATTTTATGTCTGTGATCTCTTCTATAATTCTGAATAAGAAATTGCGGAGAGTCACTTTTTGTATTTTGTTGTTTTCTTAAAATGTAAAATGTCAAAACTATTACAAATCCTTGAAGCCTTTATCATACACAAAAACAACAGCTCATCATTATCAGTAAAGTTTCATGCAATTTAAGGACAAACATACTAAATACCAACCAAAGAATTTAAACAGTCAATTGTTTTTTTTACAGACTTTTAGATATTTCATATCAGTTATTTATCATATATATGTATATGTATACAAGCATGTTTGGTCAAATAATTTAGACGTATCATGCCTATTTATTTTAGTTTCAATCCTTTCAAGTCCACGAATTAATTTCTTGATGAGTGTAGAAAATTGATTAAGAAAAATATCAAAATTTTCTTTCAAATAATTTTTATTTTCCAAAGTACTTTTAATCTAACCACAGAGCAGCTTCAGAGATTGCATATCTATGGATGGGTTATTTGTTAATACCGTAAATTCAAAACATTTTTTCACCGCTAAGCAAGGGAGATAACTTATGTGATATTTTTTTTTACTACAATTAAAAAATCAACTAAAAATCTTTTGGAAATTTTCTTAATCAATTTTCTACAGCCAGCAAGAAATTAATTCATGGACTTGAAAGGATTGAAACTAAAATAAATAGGCATGATACGTCTAAATTATTTGACCAAACATGATTCAATGAAAAAATGCTACCAAAATACACATACATACATACATACATACATACATATAGATAGATAGATAGATAGATAGATAGCGAGAGAGGGAGAGAGAGAAAAGTGAGATGAATAGATTCAGATAGATAGACAGATATGAATGTTCATATAATAATTTATATTATTGATTACGAACATCGCCATAACGTGCTGACTGTGTTCGGAAATGAACACATTCCTATCGCAACAATGTTTTATATATATATATATATATATACATATATATATATATATATATATATATATATATATATATATATATATATATATGTATAGGCAGCATATTTTCATCCAAGCATGTTTGGTCAAATAATTTAGACGTATCATGTCTATTTATTTTAGTTTCAATCCTTTCAAGTCCACGAATTAATTTCTTGATGAGTGTAGAAAATTGATCAAGAAAAAGATCAAAATTTTCTTTCAAATAATTTTTATTTTCCAAAGTACTTTCAATCTCATGAGGGACTATCCTCAGGGGGTTAAAGTCTCCATGGATGTGTATACAGTAGCTCCCTAAATTAAATTTTTTTTTTTTTTTCATAGTTCCTTTCACAGTATTCTAGTATGAAAATCAAATTCAAGGGTTTTCTCTTCTTCAAGGGAGGGAAGTTTGTCATTTTTTTTAATATGATGCCTAAATATACATAAAAACCCAGGGTCACAAACTCATATCCATACAACTGAATATGTTAGCTCTATCACTGATATTGAGCACTTTCCAATAAGTACTGTGCATATAAAATAATAATATATGTATAAAAAAAATTTTATATATATATATATATACACACACACACACACACAGAAATTGAGAATCCTTTATCTGAAATTCTTGGGTTTCATGCTGTTCATTTTGTAGATGCTATATACAAATTAAATAGCCTGTATCCCAAAATCTGAAAATCAAAGAACTTATTTTATTAAATTTTATATATAACTACTTTCATAATATCCCTTTACATTTCATAACACAGCTAATACATATACCCAGAAATTTATTTATATAAAATTTAATAAATCTTTGTGTACCTACAGATACAGGTAATGACGCTAGTCATGTAATGTTCACATGGATTTTTAAGTGGCCAAATTAAGATTTCACATAAAAATAATGGTTTGTACTTAACGTACATATACAAAAAACATCACTATTTACAAAAAAATATATAAATGCAATACCAAACATTACTTCTATATCAGGTATGAAACACTGTGAGAGTGAGAAGGAAAATTTGGTGAGCTACTAGTCTCTACCGAAGATGTTGTGTTTCGATTAAAAGGTTACAATACTTACAGGTACAGGATTTGTATAAAAAAGAAACATGGATTCTGGTTACAGGTAAATGTAATGCAAAATAACGAGCATGTCATGTAAACACCTGAAAAACTTTCATATTTTGTAATTTGGGAGAAGGGATACTAAACCTGTGTGTGTGTATATATATATATATATATATGTATATATATATATATGAAGAAATATAGTCTTAAAGTGTGCTATATTTATGGGATAAAGTGCTCAATATCAGAGATAGAGCGTGTGTAAATATAAAAGTGAACATAGAAGTCAACACTTAGAGGCGACAGTCTGTTTCATGCTAGATGCAATCATCGGGCCACGAGTGCTGTTATTTTTCTCAGCTATTTATATATACGGGTCAGTGGTGCATTGTGGGTAGTCATTTTTGGCAAGTGTTTTACCGGAAGTCGTTTATTTGTTTATTTATTTATTTGTGTCAAATTATTTTGCTTGTTTTTATTTAATTTTATTTTTGTTTTTTATCCTTTATATTTATTTTATTTTTATTTATTTTGATCGGTATTTTTATTAACGTCGTAAAAATTTGTTTATATAGCTTATTGTGGGTGGTCTATTATGGCGGTAATTTTACTGAAAGTCGTTTATTTATTTATTTGGGTCAAATTATTTTGCTTGTTTTTATTTATCTTTGTTTTTAGTTTTTATCTTATATATTATTTATTATTTTTATTTTGATCGGTGTTTTTATTAATGTAATAAAAATTTGTTTATATAGCTTATTTAATAGTTTTGTTTTTGTTTGGGAAGATAAAGCTATTTGTTGAATTTTGGGGTTGATTGTTGTGGTTTGTTCTGACTATTATTTTTTGGCAGGAACAGTTTTTAATTTATTTATTTGGATTGATTATCTTTATTTGTTTTTTCTAAACGGCTAGTTTATCAGTATCGGTTGTTAGTTTATTTATATATTTGGATGTATTTAGATCAATTTATTATACTTGTCGTTATTTATTTGTTACACTGTATATTTTCTCTTTTTGGTTTTCGATTTTTAAGTAACGCAGTATATTATTTTTATTCATTTTTTTTTATCGTTATATAACAGTTATAGCTATTTTTCGTCTGATTTTTTGTTTTGATTTTTTATAGTCTAATATTTTGTTTATTATTTACTTTATTTATTGATTTTGTTCCTTATTTTTTATTCTATTTCGTCTATTCTAACAGGTGTGATTTGGTAATTTGTTTGGATTAATTTATTTTGCTTATTTTATTGTCATTTTGTTTGTTTATGTATTTTTTTTTTTCAGTTTTTGATTTTTAATATATATATATAGGTAAAAAAAAAATCCGTGGGTAAGTATTCCAAGTAGATCCTATTGTGACACTATTTAGCTATGGTAATTGTCTAACTAACTAATCATAGAAATTAAAACAGAAAATAGAACTTCTTAAAGCAAAAAAGAGCTATCTCGAAAGACAGAATGATCAACGAAAAATAAAAAAAGATTTTAATTCTAATTACGAAAAAAAAAGATACTTTTCACAAAAGACTGTAAACCCGGAAAGAAGCCACGTGTGAGGTCTTGTCCTGTCGAGTTAATTTATGTCTTGCCAAGAGAGAAAGAAAGAAAGGAAAATATGGAATTATCGGCCAGAACACGTGCCGGTCATAAAAATCTCAGCTGGAGACGACCGCCGATACAGGCAGGGAGAATCAATGTTAATTATCTTTCCAAGATATCGTTTATTTTTTTCTTGGATACAGGCGAAGAGAAGTAATGTGGCAATTGTAAAATTTTGGCATTGTCTCAAGATAGGTGAGAGGATTGTTATCATTTACTTTGCTAACAGACGTTAAGACATCGAATAGCAATGTGGCAATTATAAACTTTTGGCAGTCCCCAGAAAATAGAGCAGAGAATTGAGATTTGGTGAGATAAAAGAATTTAATTTCTTAACAAGTCATGGTTTCCATTATAAAGCTAACTTAATGTAAACGACCAGATGGAAAACTTTGACAGTGATCAATGAGACGGTAAGAGTGCTGGCTAAGTGACTTTTGGGTGGCCCAGGAAAAGGAAAAGATATGATAAAAATTTAATTGACAATGTGGGGTTCGTAAAAATTTTGGCTGATGGGAAAGGAAAATTTTGTAAACAAAAATTCTAGATTATAATTTTAAGGAGGCCAGCATAGCCACACCCACACTGCCGAGAGATCATTGGTCATATGGTAGCATGGTGATAGGTAGAGTTGAATGGATGAGAAAGGCGGAGAAGATGTTAACGCCCACTGAAAAGATTGGTATGAGATATCAATGTGAGAGAGAAAGTGTCTAGGAGGACAGCTCTCCTCCGACCTTCCCTCACAAATGACAGAGACCCCCCCACCCCGAAATGGGAAGTGGTTAATTTTCCAAAAATGGGAAATAATCAATTTTCCTGTCCTGACAACAAAGAGATTTCTAGTTTGAAATAGAGATTACCGAGAACCCCAGGCTGCGTCTGGCCCACACACCGGGTTTTGGTCAGTACCCATATAAATGAACGTTGATGGGTCGTTCAGCAGTTAAGTTAGTCGCAGTTCAGCTCCAGACAGAGTCAGAGACAGTTCGAGTAGTGGGAACCAGAGTGTTGCCGTGCAGAAGCTGACCAAGAGATTCCACGACCTCTGACTTCTCCGAATCTACCGATAGCAAATTATACTGACGAACGAAGTTAAGCCAGCACTTAAAAACTACATTAGTTGACTTACGATATCAACTTCCTTGAAACATAGAAGTGTCATATTTCATAGGAAATGGGCTGGGCGAAAAACGTGCTCCTGTATATAACAGAAGGATAACGTTAAATTGTTATTTCTTAACATACTTGAATCTCTTGGGTTTTTCTTTCATTTATTTTTTTCTTTGCGCTTGTGTGATGCCATCTTCAATCTGGACTCAGTTTACACTACGGCTCGACGTCTGATTTATCTCACCTACCTAAGATCAAAGTCACAACGTGGTTAGGTTAGACTTGAGATCGAAGCAGTTACTCCAGTAACCAGATGTTGCAAGTTAGCTGGGAACGGTAGAGTTGGCATTGAACCGGTACAACTGATGAAGCCATTAACATCGACGACCAGAACTCAATCCAGGTGCCACAAATTGGTGCCATGACCACTGGATTTGACCCTCAATGGCTGGGTGTCACATATTGGTATCCTGACCAGGGGATTTCGCTTAGTAGTGACAATCACCAAACGACCGGGACACAGGCTGGTGGCAGCAACAAAGAGTCAACCCCAAAACGCCGGTTGAAGAAACCTTACAGCTTCACGCCGCGACTTGGTTTTGACCACGGGCCGACGGCTTGGTGTCACACTATTAATATAAAACATCAAAATTGATCCACAAAAGAAACAGGCCATTTAAGTTTTGAGGCATTTTTTTCAAAATGTTGAAAATATTTCTCTACATCTGCCTCATTGAACTCTGGTATGAGTTTGACCTGCTGGGTCAGGTCAAAATCGCTCCGCCTTTTGTCATGGAGCATTCTTCAATCCTCAATTGTCGAGTCTCCTGGTCAATTCTTGCCTTTTCTGCTTAGGCTTCTATTCTAGCTCTTTTTCTTTTGGCCTTTTTCCTTTCGGCTTCGATTTTGGCTTTCTTTAACTCAAGTTGAGCCTGCGAAAGTCCAGATGATTCTGCTGCAAGGCCACACGATGCACCTTCAAAGATCTCATTGTTGACCATATGTGGTCAGCCATGATCCTAACTGGCTCCACCTTCCTCATTAATCACTTCACTTCTAACTCTAGTTTTAACCCTACTTCACGAATGCTATGCTTTTTCAGTCTGACTAATCCTTCGTACGTGGGAGAATCTAGAAATGCATTCGCTACTGCCATCTTGGCTATGTGTCCTCTGCTATCCCACAATTGTGCTATTTCCTCTCTCTCTGGAGTCTTATAGAGAAAGAGAATATCCTCGAGATGAGCCCCCAATTATTACGGGGCAACTATACGCTCGTTAGGAAAGATGAGTGTACGTGCCACAAATAAAAAGACAAAAGAAAGAAAAACATGAGGATCCAGGTGCAAATGAGACAATAAATAAGGGGGACACCTTCTCAAGACAAAAATGAATAAGAGAAAAAAGAATAATGAACGCCCTTGTGAGATCACAGAAAACAACAAGAATGGCAGATTTAAATTCACAAAGATTTATTTACAAATTATGCAAAGAGCAAAACTGGCAAAAAATAAAATATGTACTTAATGGGGGAGGATAAGAAATTCCTGAAATAATCTAGATGTGTGACTAACGAGCATATAACACCTACACATATAAGTCAGCTTGCAAAGAAAATACAAAGGTATTCACTTACATTAGAACAAAGCGGTGACTCGTGGAGTCGTCAGGTCAAAGTTCATTGTAAATACAAAACAAATATTCTCCTCATGGGAATATAATGTGGCAATTCAAAGTCTCTCATTCTTTCAATTGTGACAGCGGCAAATCTTTTGTCTTTCAGAAGCAGGGGAGGCAATTAACTCTTTCTCCTGAAGAAATTATTCACTTAAGTTTTGTTTTTTTTTCTTCTGTTGTTCTGCTCCTTGTCTTCGACTTCAAGCAGTCTTTAATATTTGCTGTGAAGTTTTCAGTGGGCATTTTTTCTTCGGTGAAAACAACCAGTTTGTGTTTTTATTTATTTATTTTTTTTTTTTTTTTTTGTATATTCTTCAAAATCTCCAACATATACTGTGAAGTCTTTTGCAGACATATTTTCTTCCATGAAAACAACCACTTGTTTTCCTTACATACATCTATCTATGTGGCAGTATTTCCTTACGGGATTGTCATCCATGGAAATATACCATATCTTTTCTCCGATACCTTCATGTATGGAGACTGAATTTAGTACATGTGCGTTAGTATAGCAAAGAAAACAGGGATTTACCTCGTCAAACTAAGCGACAGCGAGTCGCATGTATTTTACGACGAAAAGGCTGGCCAAAAAGAAAATTAATTACCAAACAAAAGGGCACGTATTCCGCATGACATGCTGAAGACGGAATATTTGAATTAAAATTAAGTCTGACACAGGAGTCGCAATTAAAGGTACTTCGATATGCAAAATACTGGAGATCGTCTCTCAGCTGTCGACGAATGGAAAAAATGTTCGCCCGATAAAATCAGTTGGTGTTCTCGAATCTGTGGAATGGGGCAATTTTGGCTACCGCATTTGGTGGAGAAAGAGTTATTTTTCTGACTGGTGGCGTGCATTTTGATTAGCGAGATAGTATTTGCGAATCGAGTTTTCGGCATTTCTTTCTGCCCCCGATGTTCGAGTTGGAACTTAGTGATTTATTCTCTGTGACGTGGAAATAATCTGCAACAAATATTTCCTTTGCAATCCCAGTTTACTTACAATGTTCTACTGTATAGTAAGTCATCTTTTCCGTGGGAAGATTCGAACAGTCATGTGATTTAACCCAAGAAGGGTTGGGTTGGTTTCGTGAGACTGTCTCTCAAGATCAGACACCAAGACATGGGCTGATGGGTGGATAGGTGCAAAAACAAAGACGATATGAAATCTATTTTCTTTGAAAGTATATTGTCGACTTTCATGAAAATTAAGTTTTCTTTTTCTTGTGGACTGAGAACTAAAGTGAAAATATGAAAATAAAATTGCATCTGGTTGCGCATTTTATATACTTGTAAAATCTCTAATACTCAACGTTTTAATAATACGTCACAATATATATATATGTGTGTGTGTGTATATATATATATATATATATATATATATATATGGATCTTATCAAGAACCCCGAGGCAAACAGGAGGAGCTCCAGACCATATATGGCAGCAATAATCCATGCAAGGGCGGATGGTTGATTTGTAAATTTGGAGGATCGATTCCGGGGAGAAAAATTTCCTGGCCCGGCACAGGGAGCCAACTTTCCTGGCCCGGCACAGGGAGCCAACTTTCCTTGCAGTGTGTGTGTGTGTGTGTGTGTGTGTGTGTGTGAAATCAGTTGAATCTGTTATCTTTGGTTTTTTTTTATTTTTTATATATTATATTATTTTTTAAATAATAAATAAGCAAACACCTGACGTTGGGTGTAATATAAAGGGAGGAGGAGAATGTGAAGCAGGGGGAAGAGAAGAAAAGCAAGGTTGTTATAAAAGGATTGGTGGCGGTGGGGGAAATTGAACTGTTTATTTTTTTTTATCCAGCCTCATATTTGGTTCAGAGGAATTTCTTAATATACGTGCAAGGACTCAAGACTTCGGTTTTATGATTCAAAATGTGCATTTGTTTATTTTTTAAAAAATAATCAAGTATTCATTAGTTTTCTTTTAAAAAAATAAAGCGTTAAGAGGTCATTTGCCAAAATTCACCTGTGGATACTGTAAGGTTGAAACCAAGGTAGTGTATTCAATTGATCTCCTGATTTTTAAAGTTAAAAGCTCTACATGTTATTTTTACTTTTATTTTTTTTTTTTTTTTTTTTTTTTGCACATATATTGAGCACTTTTTAATATCACTCTTACCTGGTTTTATTCAACTCTGACCATTAACCTTTTATGTATTATATATATATATATATATATACACATATATACACACACACACATATATATATATATATATATATATATATATATATATATATATATATATATAATATTGTTGTATCATCAAGGTGAAGGATACGCAGAGAAGAATGAGTGCTTAATATATTTATTCAGCACCAGTATCCGGTGCTAATGGATACATACAAAAAACACAGAACAATAAGTTACAAACAATTAACAAGACAACTTACAAGGAATAGATGAGGATCAAATGCTATATAGCTAAACAAAGTTAAATCAGTTCAAATATTAATCAGCTTAGTATGAACTTAATCAACTGCTGAAGTCCTTAATCATAGACTATGAGGTATGCAATCTGGTAGACTGCTAAAGGGGGTGCTAGCTACTCGACAACACACACATATATATATATATATATATATATATATATATATTCACAAATAGTTACTTAATTATATAACACTGCAAAAATTTCTTGTTCTGTAAAATTAAAAGTGGATACTTCATGTATATATTTTGTAATTTCCCAATAACTGTCTGAAATTTCTGCAAGTTTTAATATCGAAAACTAAATCAACCATTTTGATTTCATTTTCATGACACTCTTTACAAAGAAAAAGAAATAGTATTTCACTTCTTAACAACTAAAAAGCATTTTTTTATCTTTCAGTAAAATCCGAATTTTTGCTGTATGAGTCTTACAACGGTATTACGCCTCTCAGCTGGGACAACGTCACTCAAATCAATCTTCTCCCAGTCAGGACATACATGTCTTTCCTTGACTTTGACTATGACAGCGAGAAAAATTATTTATACTTCTTGGAAGGATCAGCATTCAAAGTAAGTAATTGTTTGACACTTTTTAAAAATTGCAAATTGTTTTGTATCATTTAGAGAAGAGACATTGTCATTCGATGAAAGTTTTTTTTTTTTTTTTTTTTACTGATTTCCCTTTCGGTGATGGGCACTGATCAAGAGGAAAAGACACTGGATTGATACTTTGAACATGTAGCAGACTCCTTAGAATTCCGTGGACATTGAGACACACTAATAAGGGGGTGCTAGATGTCAGTAGAAGAACAAACATGTTTAGAGAAGTCCTAGATGATTTATCAGGGTCCTAGACTATTTATACTTTTGCCCAGGGTCCTAGATGATTTATCAGGGTCCTAGACTATTTGTCCTTTTGCCCATAGTCCATATGATTTATCAAGGTCCTAGGCTATTTATCCTTTTGCCCAGGGTCCTAGATGATTAATCAGGGTCCTAGACTATTTGTCCTTTTGCCCATAGTCCATATGATTTATCAAGGTCCTAGGCTATTTATCCTTTTGCCCAAGGTCCAAGATGATTTATCAGGATAATACACTATTTGTACTTTTGCCCATAGTCCTAGATGATTTATCTGGGTCCTAGACTATTTATCCTTTTGCCCAGGGTCCTAGATGATTTATCAGAGTCCTAGACTATTTATCCTTTTGCCAGGAGTCCTAGATGATTTATCAGGGTCCTAGACTATTTATCCTTTTGCCCAGGGTCCTAGATGATATATCAGTATCCTAGACTATTTGTCCTTTTGCCCATAGTCCTAGATGATTTAACTGGGTCCTAGACTATTTATCCTTTTGCCCAGGGTCCTAGATGATTTATCAGAGTCCTAGACTATTTATCCTTTTGCCAGGAGTCCTAGATGATTTATCAGGGTCCTAGACAATTTATCCTTTTGCCCAGGGTCCTAGATGATATATCAGTATCCTAGACTATTTGTCCTTTTGCCCAGGGTCCTCATAAATCATCTAGGACCCTGATCAAAACGATAGATAGTCTAGGACCCTAATAAATAGTCCAATCCCTGGTCAAAAGGATAAATAGTCTAGGATTCTGGCCAAAAAGATATAAACTGACAACTGAGGCCAGATGTGGAAATGGGACTCTAAAATAAACATAAACAAGAAAATGTACCGCCAGTGAAACCAGACATTCACGATGCATTACAAAGTTATCTGCTGAAGGTATTTTTCCCGCTCTTTTTAATTCTGAAAATAAAAGACAGCATATTGGCACCAACTGATTTCTAAGGTGTCTATTACTATTAGTACTACTACCAAGTTCTTACTTCCAAACTACCCACTACTGAGCCAAAACAAACTTTCTTCAGACTGTTTTCAACATCTGCCATATAAGTAAACTTTTCCTACATTGACTACCAAAGGATTCACTCTAATCTAAATCAAATAAATGAATAAATTGTATTTGTTTATAACTTATATCAACTTAAGTTTAATTCCAAAGTTTCCGATAAATAAATATCAACAATATTTGGCACTTATACCCCCCCCCCGCCATATATATATATATATATATATATATATATAATAATTAGGATAAAATCTGAAAAATCCATATGAATTTATTTTGATAGGTATATTCATCAGACCAATTACATTTTCTGAAATGGAATCAATATATCCAGAGAGACAGATATACAATTTGCTAATTTATTTTTATATATATATATATATAATTGTTTATTTAAAAATTATAACATAAATATGTTATAAAATCACTACAAAAATAGCCATTTTATTTCAACACCTCCGGCGTCTTATTAAGTGATAATGTTGAATGTAGAATAAAGGGTTTTAAAAGTTTCAAATTAATTAATGATCCTTCATAAGGGGAAACGCTGTTACATAAGCAGGAATGACCAATCAAAATACAAGTATACGGAAATTCAAAAAACTTGACAATGAAGTAAGGTTATAATAGCTATTAAAAGCTTTAAAGTTGGGGTTTTACTAAAATAGAATTTATTCTAACCAATAAGTATTAAATTATATGATAAAATTTGGTATTAAAATTAAAGGTAAAAAATTACCAATTTTAAAATCTAAATTTAATCTCTATTAAGTTTAAAATTATAAAACTACTATTGAGAAAAAAAATACATATGTTGTTCAATTTATTTTATTTTTTCATTGAAATTACGTTAGAACAGACGCTAATTTCAGCTGGTCTTCCCAACAAAAATGTATACATTTTAATTCCAAGTGTATGAATAGGGTGTTCACCTCTCGCGTAAAACAATATACACACTCAGATTATAATACATAAGCACCCAGACATATTTAGATATATACACACACAAATAGGTGACAAGACAGGAGACATCTCTACGGCCCTTATATGTAAAAAAAAAAACAAAAAACGAACACATACATACATACATATACAATTAAATATACATGCATTTTCTATATATATAGACATCGATAAATACACATCCACATACATACATAATTAAATATGCATGCATTTTCTATACACACAGACACCGATAAATACATGTACACACATCCACATACATTGACCTAAAATTCTGATACAACAGGCAAGAATATTCAAGACTGAAAGTGTTATTAAACGAATGCTAACCACATATTAAAATATAACTTATACGGGCAAATATGCATAGATAAAAATGGTCAAATAGACCAGAGAAACAAAGAATATGGAAAGGAAGGACATTAAAACAGATATATATGTTTAAAAACAACATTATCTAACATATGAAAAACGAAAATTCCAAACACACAAACATATATAAAATATATATATATATATATATATTTTTATTTTAACATATAATTCGATATAAACCTTATACATTATGTGATAGAAAATAAGAACTACCTACAGATATAAGTGTACAGTCACACATATTTTCATATATGCACATACAGACATACTCACAAATATACTTCCACAAATACCCACATATATATACATACGCATACACATATGTATATATACACATACAGAAGTAAGTATAAACACATCAACCGACGCAGCGAGGTAAAAAATATAAACAAACCAAATATAAATATATATATACATACATGCACATATATACAAAAACACATATACGAACATATACACATACATACTTATACAAACATAAACATATACATGTATACAGATACGTATATAAACTAAACACACAAATATACATATATACCAACACATATACAAACACACGTACATACATTAAAAAAAAAAACAACAAACGTAAATTCAACATATACCTATATAAATATATATAAGCACATACACATCCATACACATATATATATATATATATATATATATATATATATATACCCATACACATATATACATACATATATATTTATACATATACACACATACATACACACATAAAAATAGGAATATATATACAGAAACCTACAAATATTCTAACAATATTATCCTATTGACGATAAAATATAGTAAAAGTTCATAATAATTTTTTAAAAGTAACCACACACAGTTGTTGATTAATTCTATAAGCAATAAAACTGCGTTTCCAACAAAAGTAGATTTTAATTAGTATCGATGATACATTCCAAATCACTAGGATATACATACAAATACATATACTAGGACATATATAATGATGTAATAATAATGATAATTCCTCATCTCAAATAGCTGAAACGTTGTGACTATAACAACCAAGATGAGGATAACAGATTGAGTAAATCAGTTTATAATAATGATAATTCCTCATCTCAGAAATAGCCGAAACCTTCTGACTATAACAACCAAGATGAGGATAACAGATTGAATAAATCAGTTTATAATAATGATAATTCCTCATCTCAGAAATAGCCGAAACCTTCTGACTATAACAACCAAGATGAGGATAACAGATTGAATAAATCAGTTTATAATAATGATAATTCCTCATCTCAGAAATAGCCGAAACCTTCTGACTATAACAACCAAGATGGGGATAACAGATTGAATAAATCAGTTTATAATAATGATAATTCCTCATCTCAGAAATAGCCGAAACCTTCTGACTATAACAACCAAGATGAGGATAACAGATTGAATAAATCTGTGTATAATAATGATAATTCCTCATTTCAGAAATAGTCAAAACTTTATGACTATAACAACCAAGATGAGGATAACAAATTAAATAAATAAATAATAATTTTTTTGTCTGAGAATTCAGAGAAAATTTTATTAAATAATTTGATGTTTTGTTTTAACTTGAATATTTTAGCTTACACTGAAAAGAATAAAATTTACTGCCACAATTGCGACTAAAGTCTGGCCAAGTGCATTTTTAAATCCTCCAGTTGGGATTGCAATTGATTGGATTTCACGAAATCTATTTTGGATCAGCAGGCAATCACCTGCCATTGAAGTTATGCGATTGGATGGAGATGTTTCTTACCACAGGAAAATCCTGGGAAACAATAACCAACCAACTGGAGTTTTTAACCCAAACTCAATCTGTGTGGATCCAATCAAAATGTAAGTATTACCTATATTCAGCATCGTTAAAATACACAGTCAAAGAAAAATAAATTCTCCTCAAGTTGTTTGTGATTGGAGGAAAAGACACTGTTTTTGGCATTAGTTAACTTAATCATTTCAATTATCAATTTTTGGCTAGGATTTAATTTCATTTCCTTTATTTCCACTAGTAGTATTAGTAGTAGTAATATTATCTGCAATTTTCATTAGATCAAGCATTGTCAAGCATTCTTCATTTTTCACTAGGATTTCTTTCATCTTCATTTCAATTGCTTTATTTCCACTAGTAGTATTAGTAGTAGTAATATTATCTGCAATTTTCATTAGATCAAGCATTGTCAAGCATTCTTCATTTTTCACTAGGATTTCTTTCATCTTCATTTCAATTGCATTATTTCCACTAGTATTGGAAATAAAGATTGAGAAGCACACATGTGAGAGTTTGTCCCACAAAGTGGCAGTTCTTGGAAAACACTCTGTGCATGGAACTTGCTTTTTGGAATAAATAGAAACATTTTTTTTTTTCTATATTCATATGTTCTTTCTTTTTTATTTGTAAGAATCACAGTGATTTCGTTTCTTTATTCACTGCCCGGGACAATTATTCTCAACAGAATCTATCTTACATATTTATAAGTCTACCATTCATCGAATATTGCTGCCACATATGGTCCGGTGCTCCTGCTATATATTTAGAGATTCTTGATAAAATCCAAAGAGGAATCTGCAATGTTTCTCTCCAGAATCTGTCTTACATATTTATAAGTCTACCATTCATCCATGCTTTGAATATTGCTGCCACATATGGTCCGGTACTCCTGCTATATATTTAGAGATTCTTGATAAAATCCAAAGAGGAATCTGCAATGTTTCTGTCCAGAATCTATCTTACATATTTATAAGTCTACCATTCATCCATGCTTTGAATATTGCTGCCACATATGGTCCGGTACTCCTGCTATATATTTAGAGATTCTTGATAAAATCCAAAGAGGAATCTGCAATATTATTGCTCCTGACCTGGCATCTCAGCTTCAGTCACTTTCCAACTGCCTTAATACAGCTACCCAGTCTGTTTGTGGGCAAGACCTCCAAAACAAATCTGCTCTTTTTTTAATCTCTTTATTTTACCTTTCATCAGCATGGGCAATTCTAAACTCCATGATAGGGACTCAGTGCAGCTTCTCGGACAAACGTTTTCTGCTGACATGAAGTGGAAAAACTTTGTTGAATAACTAACTCTGCAACTAAGAAAGTTGGAATCTTACATATTTTAAATTTTCCATTTATCCATGCTTTGAATATTGTTGTCACATCTGGCCTGTTACTCCTGCTATATATTTAGAGATTTTTAATAACATCGAAAGAAGAATCTGCTATGTTATTTTCTCCTGACCTGGCATCTCGGTTTCAGTCTCTTTCCCACTACCGTAATGTAGCTTCTCGTGCCTTTCTTATAAACACTTTCATGGTACAGTATTTACATTAGTCGGACTATTGTCCTCATCTTTGTCGCCATATTTGTCACAACGTTTCGGCCGTTGTACGCTTCGGCCTTCTTCAGGTGGTTGGAATTTCGAACTGAACCCTTTATTTCGATCACTGGGGTAGACTGTTCTAGTTCCACGTGCCATGTTTGAAGGATGTCAGTTATCAGTTATCTCCTGCTAATTTTCCCTCTGAAAGTTCTCCAATGCCTTAACTGGGTATTGAACTCACACTCTTTGGGTCTGTCACTGGATCTAACCAACGCCTTTACCCTCTGTGCCATGTGTCCTTGAGGACCTGAAGAAGGCCGGAGCATACAACGGCCGAAACGTTGTGACAAATATGGCGACAAAGATGAGGACAATAGTCCGACTAATGTAAATACTGTACATAATACCTCATCTCAGAAATATAGACAGACTTTCATGGTAATTGTTCTGATGAACTTTCCACCATTGTACCTAGACTTTATGAATTTAAATGCAGTACTAGATTGGCAGGAAGGTCTCATAATTTTGCAGATGAAATGCCTAGATGTAACTAAGTTCTATGATAACACTTTCTTCTGTCACACTTCTCACTTGTGGAACTCACTTTCGGTTTCTTGTTCCTCAGTCAATTTTGACCTACAAAAAATTAAATGCAATGTCAGTCATCATCTTCTGTCTTGAATTCTTGTTCTATTATTTTTCTCTCTTCTTAATAGTGATTTTTTTCTCATATTCACTAACACTCAGTAAACTCCTTGTATCTTAGTGGCTTTATTGCCTTGTTTGGGGTAAAATGATAAAAAAAAAATGACAACATATTTGTCGGAAAGTTTTAGTAAAAAAAGAATAAAATTATTTCCGTTTTATTTTGGCAATAATTAAAATCACTGTTTCACTTCTAATAGAAAAGGGAAAAATTTGGAGGGAAATAACTTTGTCGTGGCCGGGTATATTGGCCTGCAGACAGATATTGGATGATGGAAGACAATAACAAACCAAAAAAGACTTGAGTAAAAAAAAAATATATTGCCAAGTTTATTTCCGTTAAAGAAAATACAGCAACAAAAATAACATTAGAAAACTCTAGGGAAAATATATCTCTACATCATCATGTCAAGGGTTGTCCTGAGAAGGACAATTTTGGGAGTTGCTGGAGAGTGTCATCCTGAAAAGGACAGTTTCTCTGGTTGCTGAAAAGTGTTGTCTTGAAAACAACAGTTTATTGCATATTGTTGCTGCTACCGAGGATAGCTGTAGGCCGATTGGATATGGCTGGAGCAGTAAATGATGATGATGATGGCTGGCGGGCTGGCTGTCGGCTGATGGAACAGATACTAAGCTTTGATCCTAGTCATCTGAGATGCAGAACAGTGTTTTTTTTTTATGCTTTGAGGCCTTTTTATATCCTGAATCAATTTTAAGCTTTTTCTTTTAGTTGTTTTTAAAAAAATGTGCGAGCGCCAACATGATAATTTTGTTGATTAGCATTCATAAGCCTTTTCTTTACGTATGATTTATTTGCTTTTTTTTTTTATGGCTTCACTGTGTGTAAGTTACGAAATATATTTTTGAGATTGTAAAAATAATTCTTTTTTTTTTTTTTTTTTTTTTTTTTTTTTTGGTGAGTAAATATTGCATTAAAAATCCTATTGGGAATAACAATGATTTTTCAAGATAAACGTTCAACTGTTTAACCCACAGCTGGGGGGGAATGCTTTACTGTTGATATTTGTCAGCTTTGAAAAATGTTGATTTTATTTTTAACATTTTAGAAGGGATTTCTTTTCATAATATAAATAAACTGTCAAATCAATCTTTGACTTGATAGAGTTATCTGTACTTTGTTTTTATTTACAAATGTCAAATTTAAAACTGCATATGGTTAGGAAAAAAGACATTGTCAGGATATTTTCATTTTGCAGGTTAGTATACTGGATTGATGATGGTGGAGGACATGTTCCGAAAAAGATTGCAGAAGTTAAAATGGATGGAAGTGATCCCCGGATACTGATACAAGATAATCTGAATGACCCTGGTTATCTAACAAAAGACCCCAAAGAAGCAGTCCTCTACTGGTCAGAAAGTTATCTAGGGAAGGTAAGATTTTCTGTTTTGAATGACTCTGGTTATCTAACAAAAGACCCCAAAGAAGCAGTCCTCTACTGGTCAGAAAGTTATCTAGGGAAGGTAAGATTTTCTGTTTTGAATGACTCTGGTTATCTAACAAAAGACCCCAAAGAAGCAGTCCTCTACTGGTCAGAAAGTTATCTAGGGAAGGTAAGATTTTCTGTTTTGAATGACTCTGGTTATCGAACAAAAGACCCCAAAGAAGCAGTCCTCTACTGGTCAGAAAGTTATCTAGGGAAGGTAAGATTTTCTGTTTTGAATGACTCTGGTTATCTAACAAAAGACCCCAAAGAAGCAGTCCTCTACTGGTCAGAAAGTTATCTAGGGAAGGTAAGATTTTCTGTTTTGAATGACTCTGGTTATCTAACAAAAGACCCCAAAGAAGCAGTCCTCTACTGGTCAGAAAGTTATCTAGGGAAGGTAAGATTTTCTGTTTTGAATGACTCTGGTTATCGAACAAAAGACCCCAAAGAAGCAGTCCTCTACTGGTCAGAAAGTTATCTAGGGAAGGTAAGATTTTCTGTTTTGAATGACTCTGGTTATCTAACAAAAGACCCCAAAGAAGCAGTCCTCTACTGGTCAGAAAGTTATCTAGGGAAGGTAAGATTTTCTGTTTTGAATGACCCTGGTTATCTAACAAAAGACCCCCCAAGAAGTCATCCTTTACTATATTCAGCATTTCCCAGTTGAATAAAAAGACGAACAATCCCATAACATCTGCTTTGATAAACAAAACTTTTCTTTAGATTTCTTATTCCTTACTTTCTTCAAAATGATTTCTCAAGATTTGAATTATTTACACCCAGACTATTGTCCCAATCTTCGTTGTTGTTATCACATTTCCCACCCTCTGGCCTTCTCCACGTGCTTGTTGCTTGAGATAACTTTCCTGGTGTTTCAGATGGAATCTATGGGAATAGATTGTTCTTGTTATGCTTTCCATTTTCTTAGTCAAATACTGAAAAAAATAACTCATCATCCCAGAATTGCACCTTCTTGGCTTGTCATTTTCTGCTGAGATGAAGTGGGAACATTATGTACCTCCATGAGATCACTAAAAAAAGAGCCTAGCATGATGAAAAAGATGCCAAATTTTACGAAAACAAAATTTTATCATCTAAATGTTTGTATTATTATTAAGAGGAAAGATCAAAGTTTCTTTTTAATTATTTTTTTAAATTTTTCCTTCTTTTTAGAACATTCTAAATTTTGATTAAAAAAACCTTGTTTCTCTTTGTATCACCGGAACTAGTAAAATAACATACAATTTTTAGCACGTTTTTTTTTGTGTGACACACATTAATTGGGAAAATCTTGCAAAAATAAAAATAATTGTCTGATGTTAATGAAACTTTCAGAAAGTATTCACAGATGATCGAAATTATTATAAATATGTTTTTTTATTAATGTCATGGCAGAAATATATATGTTTTATATTTATTACCCCCCCCCCATAATTAATTTTATGAAAACGTTAGAAATTCAATCACGTCTGATTTAGTGATTACAATAGTTAAAAGCACAAGGCTTTGAGGAATGCAAATCATGTTTTTTTGTTTGTTTTTAATTGGATCCCCCCTACCTGAAAATCAGCTCTGAATTGTAACATACAAAACTCAATAAAACAAAGATATTATTTAATTTCAAATGCTTTTAGTTGTTTTTATGAATATGGACAATATTTTCTGAAAGCAAAAAATTTTTTCGATGAAAAATGAATTTTTAATACAATTATTTGTTATTTCTTTAATTATAATAGATTTTTACATTTAAGTTGTTAAAATATTATAACATTAGTTAAAAGCCGCATCGAGTTTCCTAAGTGTCCTTATGAGATAGAATTTTTTTAGCGCATTGTAAATTGTATCATTTTGACTAACCAGAAGATCCGCAGTAATTAAGAAATGTAATTTTGTGTTTATAATCGGGCTGTAATTATAAAGTACGGAAGACCAACCAGAATACAATTAAGTTGCATTATTTGAGTTAAGCATTGTTCTCTGCTATTAAGGCCTTTACTTTTGTGAAACACGTGTGGAGAAGTTAATTTGATTTTTCAATTTCAACTGAGAAGGGTACCTACAAGTATCAGTATCATCATATGAAATTTATATGATCTTATTTTTATATTAATCTCAGTTATGACATTTTTCCATAAATGAAATATCAAAATTAATAAGAAAATGAATGGAAATACGGATAACACAGTAAAATGTAATAAATGCATATAAAATTATAGTATTTTATGTGCACTTCTGATAAAATTTCATAAGAAAGGTACCTATAAATTAATTAGATACCTTTCTTATGAAATTTAATCTCACTCTTAACAGTCTTATTTTTTAATTTCTTTATAATATATTTTCCATAAAGCATCGTAAACGTAAAGGTGAAAGCTTAGTACAAAAAAAAAATTAGAACGCTGAAAGTTTTCCTTAAAATAATGAGGTAAATAATTTGTTCACTTAAATGTAAATGATTTCACTTTTCTCCTTCCGTAGAACAAATTATCCTCACAGAATCTATCAATATGTCATTCATCACCTGTCAAGTGACACAAAAGTTTATGACCTGCTTTGCTTTATTTTCAAATTACATCTTTTCAGCGCAGAAGCTAAGCTAAGTTAAGCTAGGTTCAAAATATTTTAAATAAACATAATTTCTGATTTTCTTAAAATAAGTTTTGAAAAAATGATAATTGATATTTAAAAGAATTTCAAAGTGAGATTTTCAGTTTTTTTATAAAATGGGAAAAAATGGTTGCCATCTGTCAATCTTGCTAACTAAAAAAAAACAAGATATTTAACGAATATTTTGGACGTGCTAGGAATGATTAAAAAATGTAAAAAAAAAAAATACCCCAAAAATACTTCGATCTTTCTTCTTAATAATAACAAACATTTAGACGATAAAATTTTGTTTTAATCAAGTTTGGCGTCTTTTTCATCATGCTATGCTATTTTTTTAGCGATCTCATGGAGGTACCTAAATTGAATCCATTGCTAGGTCTGCTGCTCAGAAAGTTTGTTCATTGTGTTGTGCTAGAAATCTTTTCTCTCCAGAATCTATCTTACATATTTATAAGTCTACCATTCATCCATGCTTTGAATATTGCTGCCACATATGGTCCGGTGCACCTGCTACATATTTAGAGATTCTTGATGAAATCCAAAGAGGTATCTGCAATGTTTCTCTCCAGTATCTATCTTACACATCTATATGTCTACCGTTCATCCTTGCTTTGAATATTGCTGCCACATATGGTCCGGTGCTTCTGCTATATATTTAGAGATTCTTGATAAAATCCAAAAAAGAATCTGCAATGTTTCTCTCCAGAATCTATCTTACATATTTATAAGTCTACCATTCATCCATGCATTGAATATAGCTGCCACATATGGTCCAGTGCTCCTGCTATATATTTAGAGATTCTTGATAAAATCCAAAGAGGAATCTGCAATGTTATTGCTCCTGACCTGGCATCTCGGTTTCAGTCACATTCCCACTGCCGTCACATAGATTCCCTCTGTCTTTTCTATAAATACTTTCATGGCAATTGTTCTGATGAACATTTCACTATGGTATCTAGACTTTATGAATTTAAGTTTCGTACTAGATTGGCAGCAAGTTCCATAAATTCTATGCTAACAGTTTCTTCTCTCATACTTCTTGCTGTCAGCTTCTTGCTTACCTGTCAGATTTGATCGACAGAAATTTAAATGCATTGTCAATCGTTTTCTTAATTCTTGTTCTTTTATCTGTCTATATTTCTGAGATGAGGTATTATGTACATTATTTACATTATTCAGACTATTGTCCTCATCTTTGTCGCCATATTTATTACAACGTTTCGGCCGTTGTACGCTCCCCCTTCTTCAGGTGGTTGGAATGTCAAACTGAACCCTTTTCAACCCTTTTGATCTTTTATTTTCCTCTCTCCTTAATAGTAGGTTTTTTTTTTTTCTCATATTCTTGTAACTTAGAAAAGGTTACTGAATGAGGAATAAACAAAACAGAGATTGGAAATGAAATGGTAACCTTTATAACATCAACAAAATATAATACTCGCCAGCAGCATGAAGTAGGTAAACCACTGCTAGTGGTGTACTACTTAGACAGCATATTGCCGTCATTTACAATAGTGTCCAACGTATTCATGAAAATTGGGACATACTCATTAGTTTGGTATGGTATATAACAATTCTCTTACATTCGGTAACCATTTGCATTTTAACGGCTTTATTGCATTGTTTGGTGTGAAATGATTAAAAAAAATAACAATTCCTGGTTAAAATTACTTATACTTTATTTTGTTAAATAAAATATTCACCTGGCCACCTTCAATATTTGAAGCCTTACATAATACTGTCTGTAATTTTCTTAGTTATGTCCAGCATCCTTTTTCCCCATCCTTATCAATCCAGGTAACCCTCAAGAAATTTCCCACCTGAAACCAATAATTTATGCATTTTGAGTATTCTTATTGTTCTGTCCATTTCTAGCTTGTATATTAATTTTGGTGGAAATTACCTATGCTTTATTTTAATATTCTCCTCATCTTTGTTGTTATTATTACAACGTTTTGACTGAGAGATAAAACATGTCTGACTTCTGTGTAAATCTGCTTTTGTAAAATGTGCAAGCTTTCCTTTTCAGAGAGAGAAAACATTTCTATATTTTGTTAGCAAGTTCTCTTTTTAGAAAGTGAACCTTCATTTCAATTCTTCCAACTGTTAGACATCTTTATTTCTCGATATTAAATGTTTGAGTCAAGATCTGTATCATTAGCAGATATTACGAAAGCCACTCACATATACTTGATGAACCCAATACCGCTTTTTGAGCTCAGAAAAGTGAGTAATGCCAACCAGTTAATTTTTTTTCATTTCCCTCTTTTTGTTTTACTTAAATCAAAATGACCAACAATACATTTTATATTTAGTTGAAGCCATAAATTATATTAAAAATATTTAGATATTGACATTAAGTAACCCATAGAGGTGTTGATGTGCCACTAAACAAAATCAACCAACCAACAATGCATACTTAAATCAAAATGACAAAAAATACATTTTATTTGTAGTTGAAGGCATACAATTGTGTTCAAAATATATTTAGTTGAAGCCATAAAATTGTGGTCAAAATATTTAGCTTTCGGCATTGAATAACCCATAGAGGTGTTGATATGCCACTAAACAAAATCAACCAACCAACAATACATATTTATATCAAAATGACCAACAATATATTTTATCTTTCGTTGAAGGCATACAATTGCATTCAAAATATATATAGTTGAAGCCATAAAATTGTGGTCAAAATATTTAGCTTTCAGCATTGAATAACCCATAGAGGTGTTGATATGCCACTAAACAAAATCAACCAACCAACAATACATATTTATATCAAAATGACCAACAATATATTTTATCTTTCGTTGAAGGCATACAATTGCGTTCAAAATATATATAGTTGAAGCCATAAAATTGTGGTCAAAATATTTAGCTTTCGGCATTGAATAACCCATAGAGGTGTTGATATGCCGTTAAACAACCAACCAACCTGAGCAGTAGGTCTTACAACCATATCACATTAAGACACCAGTTCTTTGACGATCTTCATAGTTAAGCAATGTCAAACTTAGTCATTACTTAAATGGGTGACCATTTCGGAATAATAGCTGATCTATGCTTGGATGTGTGGTTGATGTAATGGATAATGGCTCGGAATTGAAAATTGGAATGTTCACTACCAATTCAAGTCTGGTATGTTATATTCACTTACATGCAAATACCCTTGGGTAAGGTATGAATCCCCATCTTTTCCTCTCCCCCAACTATGGGTTCATTAGTAATATCAATATTATCTCCAAAAAATTCATACAATCTAAAAATATTTTCTGTCTTTATATTGAACTATAAAGGTTTGATAATCTGTGAAAAACAAACAAATCAATTAAATTAAACATTAAATCTTAATCTCTTCAAGAATTAATTGTTGTCTATCCTCTTTATCCTCATAATCTTCACTTTCTCCTATTCCAGCCTACATTGACATCACACAATTCAGTAAGCCTCTATCTTGAGTGGCTCTTGGGTCTTTTATTATAAAAGAAGATTGCAATCTAAGCTTCAAGTGGGTGTGCCTCTGTCCTTCTCCTTGGGAACATGGTTTTTCTTTTTATCTCTCTCTCTCTTTCTCTATCTCTCTCTCGGTTCTCACAAATAGGGTTCCCTTATCTTTGTTAATTTAGCCTCCCACTGGTCAGAGGCCAATTGTATCATTTCTTTCATTTCAGATAGAGCGCTACGACATTTCCCGAAAACGTCGTGAAGTAGTATTGGAAAATCTTGCCAATCCATCTGGTCTTACGATCTATAAAGGATTTCTCTACTATGCCCAATACGACCGTATGTCAATAAGTGTTATTTCCTTGGCAGCATTGGAGAATGGAGGTGTGGAACTAAAAAATCGTATTTATAAGGTACAAAAGGTGAAAGTGTTCTATCCAAGAGATCTATCAAGTAAGTTTACTTTTGTCTTTGTCAGAAAAATGGTTAACATGATAGCTTAGGTCAGGGTTGTCCAGCCTTTTTGCTAAAAGGTCCAAATCAGAAATTTAGGTATATTCACCAGGCCACAAAAGAACTTTATAGAAATATGCTTTTAAAAAGTTCAAAACATTGTGAATATCAAATTTTAATAGCAAATATATATATATATATATATATATATATATATATATATAATTAGAAAACAGACAACCTTAAGGATCCATTGATTATATTTTATTTCCCCAGGAAAGTGTTTTTTCCTGGTTCCTCAGATCACATTTCCAAGCATAAAAGAAAATGGTTTTAAATTTACGTATTATTTTTTTATACCCTTTTGAGGGGAACTTTTAAATTGATGTAAGGTGATAGAGAGAGGGGAGGGAGGAGGATGACATATATGGTCAAAATTAGAGAGGGAAGGGAGAGATACAAATAATTTTAAATCTATTTTTATAAAGATATTTAAGAGTAAGGGAGAGGAGGTAAATACCAGACATTGCCCGATTTTATAAGTCATCTCACAGGAAACGAGACAAAGACAAAAAAAAGGGAAGTAAAGATATAATAAAGCAAATGTGGGAGAAAGAAGAAAAGGAAGAATAAATTAACATATATGGGCATATTGCAGTTAATTTGAAAAAACACAGATTGACATATATATTGCAGTTAACGTTTGACATTAGTGTAAAAATTATCAACAAAATAAAATAGGAAAAAATATAATGTGAATATAAGACAAACAAACAATAAATATTAATATTATTAATAATAATTAAGAAGTAAAAAAATTATAACTAAAACCTAAAATTTCAAAATTTAAATTTTGAATCTTAAATTCATAATTTAAAATTAAAATATAAAGTAACGTAAAAAATTTTTTTTTGTAAGTATATTGAAAAAATAATAAAGTAATATCGAAAAACATATTGGAAAAAAAAGGTATAATATCAAAAAACATTTAGAAATATTTAGTATAAACCAATGGCTTCTGCTATAAATTATAGGCATTTAAGAATATTTGTGAAGATTTCATAGTTTATTTTGTTCAGGTTAGGTTTCAACTGTTTTATGTATATAGCTTGGAGAATTTTTAATTTTTGTTTATTGTTTTCATGTTTAAGTATAGTTGTGTCATCAACAATGATTTTCCATACTTAATACTTCTCGTTTTTCTCTCTCGCGTGGACATGTGTGACATTACAAGCTGCGATGCGATTTTTGCTTCCTCGTCTTATATACGAGTTTGTCATTACTTTCAACTTATTCAAGCAGCAAGGGCGGACTATCATTGTGGTTTCGTTTGTGTGTTGTTTGATTTATGGAAATTGTCATCTTTGATAATGGCTTATGTAAGTCGAAAGCTTAGATTGGATTTAAACATGTATCAACATGGTGATTTTTATTTCGTCTTTCAACGATAATGTGATTAAGCTTATCAGACAATACGAAAGGAACTTACTGAAAATAAATAGACAAAACTTGTCTACATTATTTAATGAAACATGCATTAATGAAGAATTGCTGCCGAAATATATGCAATATATACAGTGACACGCATAAGTATTGGATACATGTTATTTTCTGTTATAACTCTAGTTTATGTTTGCCATTTTGCCTGATATTTGGTAAGTAATATCTCGTAAAGTTGTTTTAGTTGTATGTGGAAGGAAAATTAAAAACTCATGGTTGAATCCATTTTTTTTTATCAAAGTTCAAAATTACCCTATGCAAAAGTATTGGATACATCAATTTAATATTTTGTTGGTGTACCTAGATCCACTCTGACCCAGAGTGGTAGCACCTGTTAGGGTCCCAGCTTTGGGCAAATAGTTAACCCCCCAAACTGGGATCAAAACACTATGAAAGTGTAAAAATAGGTTTTAATACCAGCAATACATTTTTGAAAAAATTATTACCAGCAATGAATTTTTGCAGAAAAGAATTATTACCAGCATTAGATTTTTGAAAAAAAAAAGATAATACCAGAAATGCATTTTTGGAAAAAATATTACCAGCAATAAAAATCTTATTAGTTGTTAAATAACTCATTGGGGTTGATATGCCATAAAGCAAAACAAGCCAAACCAATATATACTAAGATAGATAGATAGAAAGAAACAGACTGAGATAGATAGAAAGAAACAGACTGAGATAGATAGATAGAAAGAAACAGACTGAGATAGATAGATAGAAAGAAACAGACTGAGATAGATAGATAGAAAGAAACAGACTGAGATAGATAGATAGAAAGAAACAGACTGAGATAGATAGATAGAAAGAAACAGACTGAGATAGATAGATAGAAAGAAACAAACTGAGATAGATAGATAGAAAGAAACAGACTGAGATAGATAGATAGAAAGAAACAGACTGAGATAGATAGATAGAAAGAAACAGACTGAGATAGATAGATAAAAAATATTACCAGCAATAAAAATCTTGTCGGCATTAAATAACCCATTGACGCTGTAAAATAAACCAAATGTTACTTGGGATGCACGTTGTTATTCATTATATTTTCTGTTCTGTTGCGACAATGAGAAGTAGGAATATACTCCAAGGAGGTTTGCAAGAAGTCAGTTATTCATTGGGCAATATCTAAAATCTATTGATAGGCTCTTGTGTCCATTGCCAGGCATCTAGTATTTTAAACTGCAATGCCGTATGCTATCAAACTCTTATTAGAACAGTGGTAGAAAGTATTCAGTGGCTTCCTTTGTAAGTTATTTTTTTTCTGAGAATTTTCAATAAATTGATTTGATGCTACACTTTCTTGACTATCTCAGCTTCCCTGCTATGGGTTAATTAATATGGCTCGTATCAGTAAATCATTATTATCCTCCAAAAATTCTTACAATCTAAAAATATTTTCTGGCTTTGAATAACCTACAAAGGGTTGATAAGCCATAAAAATCAATCAATCAGAAGCTTGTTTTCCAAATAACATGTTAAGTGTAGTGCTATTCTTAACATGGTTATTCAGATGAGAGATAATATTAGTGGTAAAAATATAAATATATACACATACATATATATCTGTATAAAAAATAATTCCAAGAGGATAGAATCCAGGTAGAACTCGATGTCCTGGACAGAGTAAGGATATAATAAAAATGCTTTGTTACTATTCCAATGGAATAAATTATGACCATGGAATATTAGTGTTTAACCCTTTTTATTATTTTTATATATATATATATATATATATATATATATATATATATATATATATATGAGATCAGTTGATTCCGCTTCATTGGTTTCCACCTTATGGGTATCCTCAGGCGATTTTAAAATGCAAAACGGTTGACAATGTGCTGAGCGTTTATTAGAACATGAAAAAATTATCCATTATGGAATTTTTTTTTCTCTCTAGGTTATAATGTCATGGTCACGTGTACTGTGACAGAGAGAGTTTGGGAAACACAAAAACACACACATACATATATTTTTAATTGAAATTGGAGTAGATTTGAACAGCAAAATTAGATCAGAACAATTTCGTTTACTGATGGAAACCTGATCTCGCCCATTTAGAATTGGGTCATTAGAAAAGACAATGAAAAATGGTCGAAATAACATTTGTCGGTTAAAATTATAAATAGGGCTGAGTAAGCAAGAAAGGACTTTTGAAATTCCCATGGTTTGGGGTTGACAGCGACACTCATGATAATCGTGTACAGACCAAGGGTTGATTTGTGATCAGCCAGGTTTATCTTTATAAACGCGCACAGAAATCTGTTGACAGAGTGGTTGGCTGGTCTGTCGTCAAGTGCAGTCGAGCTGGAGAGAGAGGTCGGAGATTGGGAGTGACGTCAGAGGTTGGAGCCAGGCACCCGCTTACATATCTTGTTGATATACGTACGAAGCGAATTACTCCTCCAATGTCTAAGACTACTACTGCTTCTGTTATTACTACCACTGGAAACGGAAACGTCGAACAAGCTACAATAATCAAGAGTCACATATCATTCTGAGACGATTTCACAACAAGTTAATCACAACCCACTCTCTCTCTGTCTAGTATCCAGTGTATGAGTTTTTATGTCAATTATTTTCATTTCTGTAACCCGTTTCTTTTCTATACTATTGTTTTCTGCTATATAAAAGACCTTAATGATTCAGCCATTGAATAGTTGTTTGTCCGGCTTTCTGCAGATATATATATATTTTTTTGGTGCATTCTAAATTTCTTAGCACAGACTCTCCAGCCGTATCCACATCTTCAGTCGACCGTGAATGGATGAACATCACTTCTGCTTTCTGGATCAAACCAAACACAATGTAGGCAGGGAGCAGGATTAAACTAGTGGACCGGTCGAATGATCTATGGATGCTCAGGGGACCTACTGCCACTTCCTTAAGTTCGGTTAAGACTGAGTAGACAACTCAAGCCAGAGAGTAAAATGTTGGAGGTTGAGGGGTTGGGGCGAAAGTGGTTAGAGTACATTATATAAGTTCAGCAGTCTTTTCTACTTTTTCTTAAAAAGTGTTTCTGTTTCTTCATACTTTGCTTAGCTTTTTTATTTATTTTTTTTATTTTTGCAGTAAGGTTCATCCTGTACGAGGCCCTGTGGCTAGGAGGCACTCAAGGTAGAAGGTTATGTTAGGAGGCAGTTTGTACAGATAATAGGGGAAGATAACAGCTTACCTCAGACATGAACAAGATATGATTGCAGTGATCAGAGAAAACATCCACTTTGATTCTACAGAGTAGAGGTTCACAGGACGAAGCTGTTTGAGGGGAAATGACTTCTCACCAATCAAATGCAGGGGCGGTGGGGAATGTGTGTCATTTGCTACAATGTTAAGTGGTATAGTGGATCTTTGCCATGAAGGTTAGGAACTTGTGGAACCAAGGAATGTAGTTTGTTTGAGCACTTTCCGTAAATGTAGCAGTAGAGACGTGCGAGGCTTGCCACATCCCGCCTGAGAGCAAGAGAGTTTGGAGAGGTGGAAGGCATCTTCGGCCATTCCAATCTGCCTACCAAATTTTCCATCGTCTGTTAAAAGACTTCTTAACCTTTACCACACCAATTTCTTTCTAGAATTGTTCTCTCTGTCAACGATATTCTGTGGAGTTACAACCAGTTTGGCATTTTGGCAGTAGCAATTGACTGGGTAGCAGGTAATTGACTTTAGGAAGCATCTTTTTTTAGGATGTCTCTCACCCGTAACAGTTTGTCTGTTTGCCTGTTTCATAAACTAAATTTTGGAAATGGGATAGAAATGGGACGGAAATGACGAGAATAAAATTTGATGTGTATGCATAACTCCCCAACACCCATTTTTTTCTTATTTTTTTGTAGACTAGAGACTGTTTCTTTTTCTCATACTACTTACCTTTATACTATGCTAATATCTTTCCAGAATTGTTCCCCCTGCCACTGCATTTTTTGTCAGGGCACAAAAACATGAACACCTACTGTTTTAAAATTGTTACAACTTTCTTTGTATTGTGTGTATAGATTTTATTTTTTGTACACTAATAAAAGAATGGATGACTAATATGTTGACGTAATGCATTACATTTTGCATGCATGTTTTGAAATTTAAAACAAAAAAGTTGAAAGATAAAATAAAAAAACAAATACATTAACAATTCAACATACTTTCATTTTTCTTACACCTTGTGGAGTTCTGGGGGTGCAGTAAGAAACAAAATGGCTAAAAAGGCTTTCATTTCATAAAAAAAGTGACATGCTTCCTCGTGTTTACATATGTGAAGACACCAGCATTTATTTGCTCTTTCTTTCACCTATCATATTTCTTTGTCTTGTTGACAAATAAAGGTATTATTTTGTTGTTTATAAATAGACAAAATAATTCACCTTCAGAAAGGCTATCAGGTATATCGATGGTCACCAGTAGCTTCCATAAAATTAGTCAGGCACAGATGATAGTAGCTGCTAGTGGTCATCATTGCTATCCGCCATGTCACTAGCGTGTTTATCATCTTCAACCACTTCACCATCAATTATCCACTTCAGTGAAGCCTTTGAAATCATCATCGGAGTCTGAATCGAAGAAAAACTCCCGAATAAAGGCTTTGTTGGATGTTGATGCAGCCATTTTTGTTTACAAAAAATTGTGAAAAAGTTAATGTAGTTTTAATTGATGTTATGCCTAGTATAGAGTCTGAAAGAATTCAAAATAGCGTCAGAAAACAATTTTCACCTTGTTCCAAAACAGTAGTAGGCGATTTCCAGCTTAAAATACCAGAAATAATAGTTGACAAGTCTTTATTTATAGCAACATCTTGGGCTGTTTCTCTTGCTGACAACCATACAATCTTACAATTGATAGTTAATCCTTTCTGTTTTTCTTTTCTTACTTTGTTTAGGACTTCCTGCAGTTTTTCTTTTAAAGATGATCAAACAGGCAGTTATTTGTTTAACACTGTTTAGCAATATTTTAAAAAGAAAAATAAGCTGTGAGACAATTTTCCTTCTGCTTGTAGATGAAACAAATCCATGCAAAGGAAGTAATTACGGTGGCTGCCAACAGTTGTGTCTGCCGAACGGATTGAACTCCCATACATGCGAATGCAACACTGGCCTTACCAAAAATAACCAAGGAGAATGCAAAGGTAAGTAAGCTTCAGATTTGAATTGGTCATTTCTGAGTGACGTCATCTCTTGCTCGCTTACATTAAGCTGCAGGCCAAGATGTATAAGCGATTCGCAGTTGAGAGACACTTGATTCGGAGAGTTAAGCCATCACAAGGGACACATAATATAATAATTATGGTTCAAGCAATCAGATACAATTAGATTCACAAGAAACAAATGGGATTCAAACTAATTTTTTTTTTTTATTAGGTACTATTGAGATTGACCTTATATATTCAGTAAACCCCACCACCATGAACAGAATGTGTGATACATCAAGGAATTTTAAGGAGAATAAAAGCTTTAAGCAATTTCTAACAATTTGGGGCACATAATGATGAAAGAATGTGTTCCACTGAGCTTAGGGTGGCTGCCAAAAAAGTTAAAACAACACAAGGACGACATGTGACATGGTAAACTTAACTTCATTCAAACTTTGCTTTGCACCCAGAATTCCCTCATAGGACAGGAAGTGCTGACAATCATCATCATCATCATAATCAAGAAGATAACAAAACTCAAGCCAGTAAATTAATATATTGCACGGGGAGCAAAGCCCAAAACAGAAGAAAGAAGTCATATTTTTCTAATTTTTGTAAAACAAAAGCATTTAACTTTGGAATTCCTTTCCTTTTTTTTTTTTGGTCACAGAAACACTTAGACTGAAATTGACAAGTGGCAGTAAAGAGCACAGAAAATGTGGAAATAGGGAATACATTTTTTATTATTTACATTATTCGGACTGTTATCCTCATCTTCATTGCCATATGCACAATGTTTCGGACATTGTACACTCAGGCCTTCTTCGGGTGATTGGAATTTCGGACCCTTTGTTTCGTTCACCAGGATAAATTGTTCTAGTTCCACGTGCCATGGCTCTTCCTGATGTCTCAGTCATTTCCCTTTAACTCAACTCTCCAAGTTTTTTTGTTCACCACTGCTGTAGCCTGGTATTGAAGTCACAACTCCTTGGGTTGAGTCACTGGATATAACCAACGCTTTTATCCCCTGGGCCATGTGAAGAAGGCCAGAGCATACAATGGCTGAACCGTGAATATAGCAATGAAGATGAGGATAACAGTCCGAATAATGTAAATAATCATAATACCTCATCTCAGAGATATAGACAGCCATTATATCCCTAGAAGCTAGTCACTGGATCTAACCAACGCCATTATACACTGGGCCATGTGTCCTTGTGAATATGGCAATGTAGATGAGGATAACAGTCCGAATAATGTAAATAATGTAAGTAATCATAATACCTCATCTCACAGATATGGACAGCCATTATATCACTAGAAGCTAGTCACTGGCTCTAACCAATGTCTTTTAATGTAAGTAATCATAATACCTCATTTCAGAGATATAGAATGAAATTTGTTTTTGTCAAGTATATAGTCAAACATTAAAGAGTAGAAATTCATTTAGAGTAGAAGTCCTCATATCTGGAGTTCAGATATGAGGGACGGGTTCGGATATAAAATGGCATATGTAATATAATTATAACTTAACAAAAAGCAAGAACAAAATAATGATAATAAAATAAAATAAGTAACATTAAAACTTTTTTAAGTAAAATAATATCAATAAAACTAAAATAAAAGAATTTCTCCCAGCATACCATTTATCAGAACTTAGCTTGTCACGAGGTGAAATCACATTATCATTTGTTGACCGCAGGTACCGACTCTTCAATTCCTCAATCCAAGCCGCTATCCATTACACTACCATGCCTCCTCTGAAATAACATTCTCCCTCTATTACATGCAAGCTTACAACTAAAATACACACACTAGTACATAAAATTATATTATTTTAATTAAAATTTGCTGGTATCTTGTGTATGACCCCACAATGTCTCTGCTTGTCAGTTAAAACGTTTTGCACACACAGTTTTAAAAATGTACATTAACCACAAAAATTCAGTGTTTAAAAAAATAAAATATCTATGTACTAATTGCTATCAATATCTCATTCATTTGACAAATGATTCATATCCGGTTACCAAACGAATATATTAGTTACATTTTAATTTAAACTGATATCATTAAACTGATATCGTTGTTTACTTAGTATCGACCAACAACAAATTCCTTTTACTCTCTCATAAATGTTATTGGGTGGTTTAGTGCAAGATATTGCTTTGCATGGGAAACTTCAGTTGCACCCCTGGGATGCACAGATGGAAAAGTTACTGCATCCTCTAAGATTTTTATACATCATGGACGCAGGATACACATTTTTGTGATGCTGGATGGCTTCATTTGTCACTTTTGCTATCTCAAGCAAAAGCACATTATCAATTCCAAAAATGCTTGTTATATTTGAGACTTTGTAGATGCCAGTACTAGTAGTAACACCTTCCAATAATATCCGTACTAGTAATACTTGTTCAAGTAGTAATCGCCAAATAGTATAATGATCAGAAGAGAATCGTAATCCATAGAGTAGTAGAGAGAGTGAATGTATAGCAATAGTGGATAGACAAAAGAGTGAACATGGATCGTATAGTCATAACACTACTTCCTATATGATCACATGATCTTACTTAATAATGGAATCACACATGTTACTCACTGGTGATCTAGTTTCAAACCACAGTGTCAGCATTATCACTTACTCTTACACAACACACACCCATCAGTATCTTTGTGTATATTAAAACTCAGGAGGAAAGGGATTGTCTGTGGTCAGGAATGAATGCAAGCATTACTGATAGAATAGGGCTATGGTATGTATAATGTAAATGAATTGCCAAAGATTTTACTATAAAAATGCATTGAAAATGAGGAAGAAAGGGATTGTCAGTGGTCAGGAATGAATGCCCGCATTACTGATAGAATACGGCTATTATATGTATAATGGAAATGCATTGCTAATGATTTTACTATAGGAATGCATTGAAAATCAGGAAGAAATGGATTGTCTGTGGTCAGTAATTCAAATCTCCCAAACAGAAAAAGGACAGTTTCATAATTTTCTTCTTTTTTTTTTCTTTTGTAGCTGGTACATCATTTTTGATTGCAGTCGTGTACAATTCTCTCCAAGGTTTCTCTTTGGAATCTAATGATCACCCTGAAGCCATGGTTCCACTTAAAATGGAGGGTAATATATTTTTTGCATTGCCTGCGCCACCTTTTCATGTGACATTATTGACATATTTTACATTCATACTTTTCACTTTGTCTTTGTTGTTGACCTCACATTTCAAATGTTGTTGACCTCAAACTTTCTTGAAATGTTTGTTGGTCCGGGTAACTTTCAAGGTATTGAAAACTGAGCCCCTTACCCAGAAGAGGTTAGCCTGATTGAAAAACACCTGAAGAAGACTTGTGGGTACAATGGATGAAATAAGATTCACCTTCAGCTATAACTGGCTGCCAGCCTACTAAGTTGGCTCAAGCATCTTTTTGTTATTTCAACAAATACAGAGCAAACATCATAACAAAGCATCCTTAAATACTAATATATATATATATATATATATATATATATATATATATATATATATATAGTGTGTGTGTGTGAAAAAAGTTTACTTTGTGATGCATTTCATCCTACATGACTTTATCAGACTAAAATTTGTAACATTGGTACAACTACACATGCACATCAACAGGACGTACTGGAGATTTTAGAATTTAAAAAAATGTTTTGTTTTTTTGTTTCTTTTATATATCGAGCTGAATTCATTTAGAGTCTTTTTCTTTTTCTTCCCATCACTTTTGTTAGTAGGTATCCCACACTATGATAATTGATCTGCCATATCTAAGTTGGTCTCTTCATATCTCTTGATCTAACTCTGGCCGTTCCCAACTCTCGATCTAACTCCGGCCGTTCCCAACTCTCGATCTAACAATGCCCGTTCATATCGATCTAACCTCTCTGAATCTGTTCATATCCATCTGTTTCTTGGTCTGTTCATATCTATCTTTCTCAATCCGTTCGTATCTATCACCATCTCTTCTTGTCTATCTCTTTCTCTTTGTGAATGTCGTGTGGAGGAATTGAAAATTGATTTAAATAGAAATATGTTGACCTCGTCATTTTTTGTCTGCCTTGAAAATACGTCGCAGTTGAATAATTTCTTTTTTTTAACCTGTTAACATTCAATTTGTTTCTTTTACAGATGACTTAACCCATTTTGTGGATACCTATAAGAAAGAAAACTACATCTTTGCAGCCTCTCCTGACAAAGGCATCATGAAATTCAGACCCAATGGAAGTGAAATGGAGACCGTTATTCTGCAGAGTAGCAACCAGTTTGGCATTTTTGCAGTAGCAATTGACTGGGTAGCAGGTAATTGACTTTAGGAAGCACCTTTTTTTAGGATGTCTCTATTGCATAATGGTTTGTCTGTTTGCATATTTCATAAACTAAATTTTAGAAATGGGACGGAAATGACGAGAATAAAAATTGATGTGGGCATAACTTCCCAGCATACTTTCTTCTTTCTTTTTTTTTTTTTTTGTAAACTAGAGACTGAGTCTTTTTATAATACTACTTAACAAATGTGACGTTCTCTAGATTGAAGATAAAAATACCACATTTTCCATCGTCTGTTAAAAGACTTCTTAACCTTTAGCACACCAATTTCTTTCTAGAATTGTTCTCTCTGCCAACGATATTCTGTGGAGTTACAACCAGTTTGGCATTTTGGCAGTAGCAATTGACTGGGTAGCAGGTAATTGACTTTAGGAAGCATCTTTTTTTAGGATGTCTCTCACCCGTAACAGTTTGTCTGTTTGCCTGTTTCATAAACTAAATTTTGGAAATGGGATAGAAATGGGACGGAAATGACGAGAATAAAATTTGATGTGTATGCATAACTCCCCAACACCCATTTTTTTCTTATTTTTTTGTAGACTAGAGACTGTTTCTTTTTCTCATACTACTTACCTTTATACTATGCTAATATCTTTCCAGAATTGTTCCCCCTGCCACTGCATTTTTTGTCAGGGCACAAAAACATGAACACCTACTGTTTTAAAATTGTTACAACTTTCTTTGTATTGTGTGTATAGATTTTATTTTTTGCACACTAATAAAAGAATGGATGACTAATATGTTGACGTAATGCATTACATTTTGCATGCATGTTTTGAAATTTAAAACAAAAAAGTTGAAAGATAAAATAAAAAAACAAATACATTAACAATTCAACATACTTTCATTTTTCTTACACCTTGTGGAGTTCTGGGGGTGCAGTAAGAAACAAAATGGCTAAAAAGGCTTTCAGTTCATAAAAAAAAAAGACGTGCTTCCTCGTGTTTACATATGTGAAGACACCAGCATTTATTTGCTCTTTCTTTCACCTATCATATTTCTTTGTCTTGTTGACAAATAAAGGTATTATTTTGTTGTTTATAAATAGACAAAATAATTCACCTTCAGAAAGGCTATCAGGTATATCGATGGTCACCAGTAGCTTCCATAAAATTAGTCAGGCACAGATGATAGTAGCTGCTAGTGGTCATCATTGCTATCTTGTTGACAAATAAAGGTATTATTTTGTTGTTTATAAATAGACAAAATAATTCACCTTCAGAAAGGCTATCAGGTATATCGATGGTCACCAGTAGCTTCCATAAAATTAGTCAGGCACAGATGATAGTAGCTGCTAGTGGTCATCATTGCTATCTTGTTGACAAATAAAGGTATTATTTTGTTGTTTATAAATAGACAAAATAATTCACCTTCAGAAAGGCTATCAGGTATATCGATGGTCACCAGTAGCTTCCATAAAATTAGTCAGGCACAGATGATAGTAGCTGTTAGTGGTCATCATTGCTATCCGCCATGTCACTAGCGTGTTTATCATCTTCAACCACTTCACCATCAATTATCCACTTCAGTGAAGCCTTTGAAATCATCATCGGAGTCTGAATCGAAGAAAAACTCCCGAATAAAGGCTTTGTTGGATGTTGATGCAGCCATTTTTGTTTACAAAAAACTTGCGAAAAATTAACGCGAGTTTAATCGGTGTTACACCTTGCGTAGAGTTTAGAAGAATTCAAAATGGTGTTGGAAAACAGAAGTTTAACCTCGTTCCAGAGCAGTGCAACTGTCTCAAGCTGACAGCATGTGCTTAGAGTAGCAAAGGGAGAGAATTCTACAGTGATAATTTTCGCCTCCAGTGTTGTAAAGATTAAACGACCCAGCAATTTACTTGTGTGTTAATAGCAAATCTAAGCAACCCGACAAAGTAAACCTGGCGACTGCTCTTGAAAAGGACCTCCAATCACATGTTAAAAGGCTTCTAAATGTTAACATCTCCAAAACAAAACTGCTTTCATTTAATTACCACAGAGAACCTTTTCGGCTAAATTTCAGGAGAGCAACACACTTTTTTTGACTTCATATCTTCCACTGACATAAAATGAATTGACTGTATAGAATCAGTTACTATGGTTACTGCAAGGAAAGTTAGTTCACTGTGCTGGGCCAGAACGTTTTTCTCATCAGAATTCATTGACCATTTGCCCCTGCATTGAATATTGTTGCCATATTGGAAGGATTACATAACTACATGCAAAGCTAACATTACTTCCTAACGTCACCCTCAATCAGATGCTTGCAGGACACCCAGCTCTGCCTAAGCAGAAACAATATCAAGATTCAATAGTTAGACTAGCAAATATCATATAAGAACTGCCATTTGTCAGACTTTTTGAGATGTATAGCCATAATTTGCAATTTTAGTTTTTGTGGCAGACGTGATGAGGCAGAACCTGGGACGAGTACAACTGGTTGCGACTTGCCTTGACCCCGCCAAAAAAGAGCCCGTATTTGCTTAGCATGTAAATCTACTGAAGTTGAAATGAAGGAGAAAAAAAAGCACTTACCGCTCTGCCGTAATCTGTCCTCGGCCTGATAACGTAAAAGAATAAGGGGGGACTTGCATTGCATTTTTATGCAATGAAGATGCAATGCATTATGGGACAGAGATGCAATGAATTATGGGATCGCATGAAGACGCAAGGGATTATGGGTATATGGACAAATATAAAAGCAACTAATTTTTCCCAGTGCGGCCTTCTTGGAGTGATGTTCACGGTTGGCTGCTGGAAAAGTCTGTTAGTGCGATTTTGAGACAGAACTCAAGAAGGAACGACTCGAGGTTGGAATACTAGTTAAGAGAGCTTGAATTTACTCGCGGGTTGCTGTTTTCTTTTTATTTCCCCGCAGTTTTATAATTATACTGATTTTATAATTGGATAACATTAAATGTAAAAACAGATTAATGTAATTACTAATTACTTTTTTTATAAACATTAGTTTAACCAGACAGTTATTAATTATGTAATTAGTAATTATTGTATTTGTGTATAGCCTACAATTGGTGGTTGGTGCTAGTATAGTATGATATCTAATTGTGGAAATTGTGGAGAGCCATGATCGCCTATGTCCTGAAGGGACACAGCAAATAGAAGAAGAAGTATGAGCTTGAGTAAATGGATGGCAGAGCATGATTAGATAACGAAAAGGCAAGATTTATTAAGAGCTGCAAAGGAGAGGAAATTGTGGAGAGCCATGATCGCTTACATCTTGAAGGGACACGGCACATAGAAGAAGAAGAATGAGCTTGAGTAAATAGATGGCGTAACAAGGTTTAGGAGAAAAAACAAAAAGACAAAATTTATTGAGCTACAAAGGAGAGGAAATTGTGGAGAGCCATGATCGCTTACATCTTGAAGGGACACGGCACATAGAAGAAGAAGAATGAGCTTGAGTAAATAGATGGCGGAACAAGGTTTAGGAGAAATAACAAAAAGAGAAAATTTATTAAGAGCTTCAAATGACAGGAAATTGTGGAGAGCCATGATCGCCTATGTTCTGAAGGGACACGGCACATAGAAGTAGAATGAGCTTGAGTAAATGAATGGCGGAACAAGGTTTTGAAGCGATAACAAAAAGAGAAAATTTATTAAGAGCTACAAAGTACAGGAAGTTGTGGAGAGCCATGATTGCCTATGTCCTGGCATGGTGCAGTTCTGATATAAACAAGAACAAATAAAAAATACTCTGATTTGTTCCAATAAGAATTCAAAGCATTAAATCT
>OZ038515.1:42118396-42140896 GCA_964036315.1 Acanthosepion esculentum
CTTCCATTTTTGTTCTTTGGTTTAGTATTTTAATATGTCTAGTAATACTAAGCTTAACACCTTCATTTCAGATATATATATATATATATATATATATATATTTTAAGCAAATCATCCCAAGCAAGGCGGGAGTGCCACGAGCATGCATTACAGAGGATTGAGAGTAAGAGTAAAGAGGAGTGGTTTGGGAAAAGAATAAAGAGGACAGGGATCAAGGTCAAGGCATCAGATGTTGATTGACATTACATTTGAATATTTGAAGATTATAGTTATCAAGGAAGCAAGCGATAGAAAGGGAATTCCACTGATGGAAGGTGCGAGATAAGTAGCTGTTGGAGTAGAAGAGATGACTATGTTTAGTCGTTTCGACAGTGAAAGGGTGGGACCGAGATGCTAACCTAGTAGCATGCTTAAATTCATGAAGGTTGGGAACCAATGAAAGTAGCTTTTCAGAGCAGTTGCAATCAGCACCCTGACTCCAGAGTTAGGTAGCCAAACCTTTTTTGTAATTGTTCAGTCTATTTGTCATGAGGTATCATCAATTGAGTACCGATTTTCTTATCTTCATATGGAATGTCATAGGTATTTCTCCTTTGTCTCCTTATACCCTTCCCTTCTTCTTTGTCTCTCTTTCAGCTCATATATATTGACAATATATTGTCAAAGGTCACAAATGCCACCATGATTATTATGATTTGAAAATTAAATGACTACATTTTTATTGCCGACTGCTCTCAGTGCCAAATTAGAAATATCTTGTTATTTTTTTTTTTTTTTTACAGGTACATTTATTGGACCACAGTTGGGACAAAGCCAAAGATTGAACGGGCTAACTTGGATGGTTCCGATCGTAAAGTTCTTGTAAGAACTGGCATCAAATATCCTGTGAGCATCACTGTAGACATTGTCACACACAGTGTCTACTGGACAGATAGTGTCATTAGTGCAGTCCAGGTAAATCCTTAATCAGTTAAGTGCTATATGTTGTTGTAACCTAGGGAAGGTTACTGAATAGAATAATCACACGAAGGTTGGTAATGAACGATAATACTTATGACAAGAACAACACATATAAGATTCGCCAGCGGTGTGTAGAAGTAGTAATCAACTATTAGAAGTGAGTCAAGTGAATTCCACAATGAATCTCCTACTGCAGACCAACATACAGTATTTACTACTGTATTTATGTGAATTATCGCCCATAGGTATGCTACAACATATGTGATATATAATTGGGCAATCATGTCTCTTCCAAATCATGACTGAGTAGGCAGAAGATTTTCCTGCAGTCGGTTTCCATTTTTTTCTCTAGTAGACTGATTGCCAACCAAGGCTAGAGGAGGTAGTCTGTCCTGCTATTTAACCCATAGCTTGGTGGGGAGTAAGTGATTTATCCATACCTTTCCTATATTCAGGAAAAATACCTTTTGTTTTCAGCAAGGTTAGGTTTGGTTTGTTTTGTTTTATGGCATATCTACCTCAATGGGTTATTTAATGCCGACAAAATTTTTATTGCAATAATTTTTTTTTTTCAAAAAGGTATAGCTGGTAATAATTTTTTTTTCAAAAATGTATTGCTGGTAATAATTTGCTTTTTTAAAAGTATATTTCTGTTAAAACCTATTTTTACACTTTCCTAGTGTTTTTACCCCAGTTTGGGGGTTAACTATTTGCCCATAGCTGGGACCCTGACAGGTGCTACCATCCCAGGTCAGGGTGGACCTGGGAACACCAGCAATTAAGAGGTGGTTCCACGCTCCTCAAAACCTCCTGATCAAAGGCCTTGCTGTCAGACGTAGTTTATCATCTTAACCAGGACACGGATGTAGTTTATCATCGTACCCAGGACGCTCAGCAAGATTAGATCTATGGTGGGAACATTTGTTGTCACAACCTCTATCAACCTCCGTATTATCTCTCTCATTATTCATATTTATTCTTGTGTGCCAAATTTGATTAATTATCCGTTAGTAAAGGAGAGGGAAAATGACTTTGAAAGTGACAATTTATGTCTTACTTGATACTTTTATTTTGGAGGCATTAAACTTAACAAGCCACTCTTTGATGGTTTCTGTCTACATTTCTGAGATGAGGTATTATGTACACTATTTACATTATTCAGACTATTGTCCTTATCTTTGTTGCCATATTTATCACCCTTCAGTATCTGCCTATATTTCTGAGATGAGGTATTATGTACACTATTTACATTATTCGGACTATTGTCCTCATCTTTGTTGCCATATTTATCACCCTTCAGTATCTGTCTATATTTCTGAGATGAGGTATTATGTACACTATTTACATTATTCGGACTATTGTCCTCATCTTTGTTGCCATATTTATCACCCTTCAGTATCTGTCTATATTTCTGAGATGAGGTATTATGTACACTATTTACATTATTCGGACTATTGTCCTTATCTTCGTTGCCATATTTATCACCCTTCAGTATCTGCCTATATTTCTGAGATGAGGTATTATGTACACTATTTACATTATTCGGACTATTGTCCTCATCTTTGTTGCCATATTTATCACCCTTCAGTATCTGTCTATATTTCTGAGATGAGGTATTATGTACACTATTTATATTATTCAGACTATTGTCCTCATCTTTGTTGCCATATTTATCACCCTTCAGTATCTGTCTATATTTCTGAGATGAGGTATTATGTACACTATTAACATTATTCATACTATTGACCTCATCTTTGTTACCATATTTATCACCCATCAGTATCTGTCTATATTTCTGAGATGAGGTATTATGTACACTATTTACATTATTCGGACTATTGTCCTCATCTTTGTTGCCATATTTATCACCCTTCAGTATCTGTCTATATTTCTGAGATGAGGTATTATGTACACTATTTACATTATTCAGACTATTGTCCTTATCTTTGTTGCCATATTTATCACCCTTCAGTATCTGTCTATATTTCTGAGATGAGGTATTATGTACACTATTTACATTATTCAGACTATTGTCCTTATCTTTGTTGCCATATTTATCACCCTTCAGTATCTGTCTATATTTCTGAGATGAGGTATTATGTACACTATTTACATTATTCGGACTATTGTCCTCATCTTTGTTGCCATATTTATCACCCATCAGTATCTGTCTATATTTCTGAGATGAGGTATTATGTACTTTATTTACATTGTTCAGACTATCGTCCTCGTCTTTGTTGCTATATTTATCACAATATGAGCCCCCCCAAAAAATATAAAATTATAACAGCAAAAATTGCAATATGAGCACTGGTTAAAAATGATAACTGAAGACATTAGGTTTATAATACCCAGAAATTCATACACAGATATCCTCAAGGACACATGGCACAGTGGATAAAGGTGTTAGTTAGATCCGGTGACAGGACTCAAAGAGTGTGAGTTCAGTACCTGGTTAAGGTGGTGGAGAACTTGGAGAGGGGAATTAACAGGAGATAACTGATAACTGACATCCATTAGACATGGCACGTGGAACTAGAACAGTCTACCCCAGCGAGCGAAGTTTAGTTCGACATTCCAACCACCTGAAGAAGGCTGGAGCATACAACGGCCGAAACGTTGTGATAAATATGGCAACAAAGATGAGGACGATAGTCCGAACAATGTAAATAGACTGAAGGTTGTTTATTACTACAGCCTCCAATTTGACTTTATGGACCTGATCAGACTTACTATCAAGAGACGAGTATTTGGCTGTGTCATCAGCAGAGATACCAAGTCTGAACTGACTGCTTTTATTGTCCCCTTAATAGGGAAAATCTTATTAATTATCTGTTAGTAAAGGAGGGAGAGAGGAAATGAGTGAGAAAGTGACAATTCATATTTTGCTTGCTACTTCCTCACAGTTTCAGGCATGCTAAGATGTAAAACTTCTCCCTGGAGGAAAGTCTTTTTGTAAGGAAATCCCTTGCCGTCTCCCTGATTGATAATTCCTTAATTATAATCAACAACATAAAAAGGCACACATGCCCAATACATTTGTTTCATTACATTTAACTGTTTTCTTCCGTTTCTTAGCATGAGAACTCGGGGGAGTAATGTATAGCGGCTCAAATTGAGGAGTTGGAGATCAGAGTTCAAATTCCAGTTGAGTTCCTTACATTCACATGCATGCAAATACTCTTGAGAAAGGTATGAATTCATCTCTTCTCTCTCCCTAGCTATGGGCACATAGCAGAACAGCCTGGGTCCTATAGCCTTTAGTGGCAAGTGGTCTGGGAGATGAACAAATCTGAATTCAAAACCCCAAATATAGATTAAAGAGTTTCTTCAACTTTCAAGAGACCAAGCATTGTGAGTATGGCAAGAACCGTGAAGATATGGGCAATCAGGAATGGTTTCCACCAACAGGAATGAGTAGGTCGAGGATTTGGATGATCTTAGCATTTTTTCACTACCTTTTTGTGACGACCAGTACCAATTTGTGAATTGAAACTTTTTTTGCAATATGATGCTTCAGTATAAAATCACTGACGCTTATGGCTACAACACATTGAAACACTGCTTCCCATATGATCACTGAAGTTAAGCAACATCAAGCCTGGTCAGTACCAAGTTGGGTGACTGCTTGGGAATACCAGGTGCTGTAAGCTTGCAGGTGGTGTAATGGATAAGGGCTTAGAATTTTTAATCAGAGAGTTTAATTCCAGTTTTCTTTTTTGTTTTTTATAAGCTTTTCACCCCAAGCAAGGCTGGAAGCCACTAGCACGCAAGGGGTCACAGAAGGGTTGGAGGAAGAGCAGATAGGAGTGGTAAAGGAGAGGATGTGGAGAAAGATAGTGGATCGATCAAGGCAAGGGGGTTACAGAAGATTTGGAGCGAGAGCAGATAGGAATGAAAGGTGAAAGGATGTGGAGAAGGGAAGTGGATAGATCAAGGCAACTGGAGATGTCGATTGACGTTACACTTAAATAGTTGGGGATTATATTTGTCAGGGAAACAGGAATAAGGAAGGGAGTTCCACAGGCGAGATGTGCGAGACATGAAGCTATTGGAGTAGAAGAGACGTCTACATCTAACGGTTTCAACGGTGAAGGGGTGGGAACTGGATGCCAGCCTATGTGCAAATACCCTTGAGAAGAACATGAATCCACCTCTTCTCCCTCCAGTAGTGGGTTAAATAGTAAGACTTGTATCGCTGAACAATTATAATCTCAAAAAAATAATTCTTTGAATCTAAAGATATTTTTCTATCTTTAAATTACTTGCAGTGGGGTTTGATATGCTGTAGAAAACAAAGAAAAAAAATTATTACTTTAATTTTCTTACTCTTTGCATAGTGATTATTTAGTATCACATGTTTGGAGAGATGGCAAAAAAAAAGTTATTAAGAGCTATAAAGAAAAGGAAATTGTGGAGAGCCATGATCGCCAACATGATTATTTGGTACAACATGCTTATTAACTTTCAAATAATTTTCTCTGTGGCATGATTATTTTTTTAAAGAATAACAAATTCTGCAATTATTTTAGATAAACGATAAGAAACTGCTTTAATTACGGCATTTTAGGTAATATTTTATGACAGAGAAACAATTGCGTAAGTAGAAAGGAAAGTGACAGATTTCTAGTACTTATTAAACGGTAAGTGGAATTCTATATAAATCGCAAAGTTTCTGTTTTTGAATGCTTGTCTGTTAAAGACTTTGATGGGTAAATTTTTTTATTATTTCACCCCAAGCAAAGCAACAATGCCACTAGAATGCAGAGGGTTACAAGGAGTGGAAGAGAATGAGAAAAATTTAGTGGGGAGGATTGAGGGAAGGGTAAAAAAAGGACCAGGGTTTAAGAAGACAGATGTATTGTAGTTATCAGGAATTCTGGTATAGATAACCTTCCTCTGGGAGTTAGCATAGGCCTAGGAAAATCCCAACCTGAAATGTAGCCTGATGTGCTCCAATTAACAGAAGAGTAATTTATGGATTATTTTTATATTTAAAATATCTTTATTTTTAAAAAAGCTTGAGACACCAAGCACATAGCTTCAATGTTTAGGTCAAGTCTTTGTCATTTGATATTTTAAACTGGATGTTAAATTCCTTAATCTTTAATGAGTGGATAAGCCTTCCATTTTGCCCCCCCCCCCCAGGATTTAAATCGGTAATTATCAAACTCTCTAAATAAATAGTAAATTAAAACTGTACCACTGATATTTGCATATAACGCCAAACATTTATTGCAACTAAGGCCGAATTCTGCAAAATGTTTAAATTTATCAAATTATGGCATTTTAGCTAATATCTTTTGACAGAGAAACAATTGTGTAAGTAGAAAGGAAAGTGACTGATTGCTAGTACTTATTAAACGGTAAGTGGAATTCTATATAAATCTCAAAGTTTCTGTTTTTGAATGCTTGTCTGTTAAAGACTTTGATGGGTAAATTTTTTTATCATTTCACCCCAAGCAAAGCAACAATGCCACTAAGATGCAAGGGGTTACTGAGTGTTAGAGAGTATAAAAAAAAACACAATAAAGGAGAGAGAACAATAAAAGAAGAGGAATCGAGACAAAAGATAACAATTAATGTTGCATTAAAATATTTGAAGATCAAAGTTGATTAGGAAGTAACAAACTGGAAGAGAGTTCCAGAAGCCGTGACGTATGAAAGAAAATACAGCATCAGATACAGTAAATAACTTTTGTATTTGCTGAGTTTTTTCCCTTTTTTTTTTTTTTTGCTATCTTTCTAATCAAAGGCTTTTTTTCTTTTCTTTTTTTACAGCGTATTTCTTACAGTGGAGGCAATCGAGAATACGTGCGCGGCAACTTAGTATTGCCTTCCGGAATTGCAGTCTTAGGTAATAATGTGTACTGGTCAGAATATTCATTGCGCAAGGTAATATTCTTTTTCCAATCCAAGTTCATGTCTTTAAATGAATTTCAAGCAATAGAAATTAATGAAACAAGAAGTTTTTCAAGAAGTTCGTTCGAGCAAAGTTAATATAAATGGCTTAAAAATCTGCCTATGATATCTCGATTGCATAAACGACTTGATTGATATTTTTGTTTCTTCTTTGGTTTTAAGTTGTGGTTACCCCTGCATGGGCTTTGTCAGTTTCACCAAAAAGTCTTTAGGTGGCATTGTTAAGCTATTATAAAAAAAGGACACTTCCTGTCTTTTGTTTGTTTTCTTTCAAATATGCGTTAGAAGTAACGCCAACAATTAATCTGCAGTATAAGCACCAAAAGCCGGCAGTATTGAGAATGTACCATTCCGTTGTGAAATTGCCTGGTTATTTTAAAAATGACATTAAAACATTACGCTTGATTACTGTTTTCGATTTATCGTCACTGTAAGTTCGATCTCTTTCGCATTGTCTGGTCGCCATTACATGTATTGTTTACATACGTTTTCCTCTAGTGGTAATGTGTGGAAGCTTACTTAGTTAACGGCCTTTTTACAGCTTTTCATGTCTTACTATGCGATTTTTGTGGATGTTATTTTAAAATGTGATTATTTTTTTAAAATGAAGTTTTAAATGAATAGTATTTTTTCTTTATTGCCCTTAATAAATCTGCTTATAGCTAATGAAACAGAATCAGACCCTAAAATGTAATTTATGCAGCTTTCAATTAAAGAAAATTTCACGACACAAAAAAAATATGATTGAAAAAGAAAAAAAAACTTTTTTTTTTTATTTTTCAGGCATGTAATTTATATTTTATTCTATTTTAATTGTCTGATTTTATGGGTTTTTTTTCACGCATTTATTTCACGAATTCAATTTAAACTTCACGCATTGTGCAGTAATCAAGACAAGTGAAGCTTTCACACTGCATGGCAACTTGAGGCAAACGTATGTACACAAAGCCGGTAATGGCGGACATTCTGTGTATGCAACAAGAAGTCGAACTTACAATGTCCATAACTTCTAAACAGTAATCAAGCACAATGTTTTAATGTAATTTTTGAAAAAAACGAGGCAATTTCAAACCAGAATGATACATTCTCAATACCAGGGTCTTTTGTTGCTTATACTGCAAATTAACCCCACCAACCAGTCCCTTGCCCTGGTTTGGGGGTTATCTCTCCTGGGTGACTGAACTTTTCAAATTCACATAATTATGAAGTTTTAATACCTTCTTTTTTCTACTTGCATATTAGTGCTGGTACCTTAACAAAAATACAATACCAAACATTTAAAATAAACTTTGTGGCGGTACCTCTACTAGTGTATTTTCTTTATTTTGTTAGTCTGTTATATAAAAACACATGAAAATATCTACACCTTTTTGAAATTTACTGTCAACTAACAATGATAACCTGTAATTTATATGTGTAAATTTTGTTTGCCACTGCTTTTAGTCCAACTAGGAGCCGTATGACAACACCCTACAGAGAAAGAAGAGTGTGAGAGAGAGAAATGAGAGAGAGAGGAAAAAAGAAGAGAGAGAAATAAGTGTGAGAGGAAAGAGAGAGAGAGAGAAATGTGAGAGGGGAAAAAGAAGAGAGAAATAAGTGTTCGAGATAAAAGAAGAGAGAGAAATGTGAGAGAGAAAAAGAGAGAGAAATGTGTGAGAGAAAAAGAGAGAGAAATGTGTGAGAGAAAAAGAGAGAAATGTGAGAGAGAAAAAGAGAGAGAAATGTGTGAGAGAAAAAGAGAGAAATGTGTGAGAGAAAAAGAGAGAGAAAAAGAGAGAGAAATGTGAGAGAGAAAAAGAGAGAAATGTGAGAGAGAAAAAGAGAGAGAAAAAGAGAGAGAGAAAGAGAGAGAAATGTGTGAGAGAAAAAGAGAGAGAAATGTGAGAGAGAAAGAGAGAGAAATGTGAGAGAGAAAAAGAGAGATGTGTGAGAGAAAAAGAGAGAGAAATGTGAGAGAGAAAAAGATAAATGTGAGAGAAAGAGAGAGAAATAAGTTAGAGAAAAATAAGTGTGAGAGAGAAAAAGAAGAGAGAAATAAGTGAGAGAGAAAAAGAAAGAAGTGTGAGAGAGAGAAAAGGAAGAGAGTGAAATAAGTATGAATGAGAGAGAGAAGAATGAGAGAGACTATGCGCTTATTTTCTTCTTTATATACTGTCTTATACAAAGCCAGCTGGCAGCTGTTAGCAGAAGTTCCTTGAGAGACAAGTGGGTTAATCCAACATGGTTTACAGTACTATCCAGTAATTAGAATTGAGAAATAGATGCACATACTTCAATAAAAGTGGAAACTATAATGTCTCAAAGTGAAAAAGAAAAGAAAAACTTTATTAGGTCGCATGAGAAATTGTATAAAAAAAACTAAATTAAAGCACCTTGTCAGTCGTTTTTAATGAAATGTGCATGAAAGAAGGATTGCTGCCTAAATGCACAAATACATATATATATATATGCAAGTTTCATTAAAAACGACAGACAAGGTACTACAGTTAAGTTTTTTATTCAATTTTTCTTGTGTACAAACAAGAGCTTTCTTTGTTGGACAAAGGGTGTGTAAGAACTGTCCCCCAAAAAAAAAAAAAAAAATGAAATAAAAAACTTAACCGTAGTACCTTGTCTGTCGTTTTTAATGAAACTTGCATAAAAGAAGGATTGCTGCCTAAATATACAATACAATACATACATACATACATACATATATATATATATATGTATATACACACACACACACACACACACACACACTACAACTCCTAAACCAAACATCCAAGATGTTCGGTACTGAGGGTATTGTTCGGATTCGTGGAAGAAAAGGTTGCTGTGGTGAGCTTAAAATTTTTATTAAGTTTTAGAGTTTATGATACAAAAGGTAGTTTGTAATGTTGATTCATTTGTTATTTAAAGTGTAGACTGAATATATAAATGTACAAAAAATAATTGACAAGCAATACTAATGAAAAAATATTGCCCTTTATGAAAAACTATAACACTTTATGAAATATTTAAAAATTTATGAAATATCTTCTTCAAAAACAATTACAGTCTGTGGAAGAAGATAAAAATAAAGATATATAGTACAACACCTCCAAACCGAACATCCGTGATGTTTGGTATTGAGGGTAATGTTCAGATACAAGGAAGAAAAGGCTTCATATTTATGTCAATACAAAAGTTCAGATTTGAAGCTGAGTCCAAATTTGAGGAAGTCTAGATTATGCTATGTTTGGATTTGGAGAGTTCTACAGTGTATGTATGTATGTATGTATGTATGTATGTATGTGTGTGTGTGTGTGTGTGTGTGTGTGTGTGTGTATATATATAATATATATATATATATATATATATATATATACACACACACACACACAAAAACAATAAACACACACACACACACACACATATATATATATATATATATATATATATATATATATACACACAAACATATAAACAAAAACCCAAAATTCTTGAAGCTATATACATAAAACAGTTGAAACCTAACCTGAACAAAATAAACCATGAAATCTCCACAAATATCCTTAAATGCCTATAATTGGTAACAGAAGCCATTGGTTTATACCAACAGCTTTACATACTTAATACTTCTCGTTTTCACTCTCGCATGGTCATGTGACGTCATGAGATGTGGTGCGATTTTTGCTTCCAGCATCTTATATGCACGAGTTTGTCGTTGCTTGGAAATCTTCCATGTAAACATAAACAGACTATCATCACTGTTTTGTCCGTGTATTGCTTAATATATTGTACTGTAATTGTCATCTTTGATAATGGCTTATGTAAGCCGAAAACTTAGATTGGATTAAAAAATATATATCAATATTGTGATTTCCTTTCTTTGTTTAATGATAATGTTATTAAGCTTATCAGACGATATGAAAAAAATTTACATAAAATAAATAGACAAAACTTGTCTATATTATTTAATGAAACATGCATCAATGAAAAAATGCTGCCTAAATACGCATATATATATATATATATATTTATTTAGTCATAGCTATAATATAATATCACCATGTTGCATTTGTGTTACATTATCATATTAGCATGTTACAGTTACATAATTACAGGATAGTGATTACACAAAGTTAAGCAATGTAAAGCATTATCAATACCTGCATGAGTGACTTCTTGGGATTAATAAGTGCTGTAAGCATGGATGTTTAATGTATAATGGTTCAGAATCAGAAATCTATGAACTGAGTTTAATTTCCGGTTGGGTTCATTACCTTCACTTAAGCTTGAGCAACCATGAATCGAAAAGAGACATAATTGCCTAAGCATGTCACATCTGTCCCTTCCAACATGCCAGCTAGGATGGTTGTATAATGGCTCATTCATCTCCTGTGAATCTGAGTAAGGCCAATGTCCTATAAAAGACTTTCATGGGCTGAGAAGAAGGTTACATAATAGCATCGATTACATTTCGACATTGTTGATTGCATAAACGGTTTTGTTTAAATTCTATTGTTTTCTCTTAGATTTTTTCTGTACCAAAGAATTCCAAAGTTGGAGCCCCAGCCGTTATCAAAAGCAACTTAGTGAATGTAGATCGTATTGCAATTTTTGATGCAGCAATTCAACCTGAAGGTGAGTCTTGCAAAATCATAAACAGATTTTCCTACAGTAATTTTCTCACTACAGTAATATTTAGAAAACAACCAGTGGTCCTGGCTTTGAATATTACTGCCACATCTGGTCTGGGGTTCCTGCTATATATTTAGAGATTCTTGATAAAATTCCATCAACCTGAAATGTTACTGGTCCCAAGATGGCATCTCGGCTTCACTCACTTTCCCACCACTATAACATGGCTTCCCTTTAAATATTCTAGAAATATTTTCATGGTAATTGTGCTGATGAATTTTCTTCTATCGTACCTAGACTTGACAAATTTGAGCAAACTTCTACATTGGTGGCAAGGTCTCTTCATTTTACAGTTGAAATGTCGAGATGTAACTGTAAGTTCGATGCTAACAGCTTTTTCTGCAGCATTTCACACTTCTTACTTTCCAGTTAAATTTGATCTTCAAAAATTTCAGTGCAATGTCAGTTGTTATCTTCTGTCTTCTTAATTCCTCTTCTTTTATTGTCCTTTCCCCTCACTAAAGTCTTCTAATTCTCTTTCACTCTTCTTACTTTCCAGACAACTTTGACCTTCAAACATTTCAATGCAATGTCAATCGTTATCTTCTGTCTTCTTAATTCCTCTTCTTTTATTGTCCTTTCCCCTCACTAAAGTCTTCTAATTCTCTTTCACTCTTCTTACTTTCCAGTCAATTTTGATCTTCAAACATTTCAATGCAATGTCAATCGTTATCTTCTGTCTTCTTAATTCCTCTTCTTTTATTGTCCTTTCCCCTCACTAAAGTCTTCTAATTCTCTTTCACTCTTCTTACTTTCCACTCAACTTTGATCTTCCAAAATTTCAATGCAATGTCAATCGTTATCTTCTGTCTTAACTCTTCTTAAGTCATCTCGCCTTCATACTATATTTTTTCTTATATTATCTAATACTCAGTAACCCCATGTGCCTTAGTGGCTTTATTGCTTTGCTTGCATTGAAATGATAACAAAAGCTTTGGCCATAAAACATAAAATATTGCATAGAAAATGTTGGATTTCTTCCTCGACAGAATCAGTTTGTGTCTCTTTTGTAGATTATTTGTTTGGAGGTGGGGGTTATCGATACAGTGTTTAATTAACCTCTGACCTTTTTTAAATTGCTACATTCAACCTACAAATGTCAAAGTGCTTACATCCACATCCTGTTTACATATCAATTCCCAATCAATAACCAGAGTAAATTCTGGTCAGTACTTAGTTGGGTAACCACTTGGGAATATCATGTGCTGTAAGCTTGGATGTGCAGGTGGTGTAATGGATCATGGCTCAGACTTGTTAATCAGAGAGCAGAGTTCCAATTCATGTTGGGTTCATTATATTCACTTATGCCCAAATACCTTTGAGAATGGTATGAATCCAACTTTTCTCCCCCAGCTATGGTTTAATTAGCAAGATGTGTATCACTAAATCATTATTAAAGAAAAAAAAGAAAATTCTTACAGTCTAAAAATATTTTCTAGCTTAAATAATTTGCAAAGTGTTAAGCTGTAAAAAATAAATCAATCAATAAAAAAAAAAGAAAAAAGGCAGTTTTTTTTAAATTTTTAATGCTTAAAAAACTTTGACAAAAACAACAAAAATGAAAACTGGTAAAAATGTATACAATTAAAACTAATAAGGTCAAAAATATATCGGCACAACGGCATAATGGTGATGATACGCATCTGGATACTGAAATAAAGAAAACACTTGATCTTGGTATTAGAAAGCTGAAAGATGAAGATACTGATCCAAATAATGAAATAAAAGATCTTTGGTTCAAAATCTTGTTATAAGGTCAAGACATAGTTTTAGCGTCCATGAGGTCATAAATCAATATATCCCTAACCCTACAAAGGCATGAACATTTCATTTTTTTTTTTTTTTTTCATGCTTATTATGCAAAGGATTTTAATTACAGCAAAACTCAAACCCAAAAACAACAAAGACGAAAACAGAAGTAAAAATATTTAGAATTATGAACATACCTAACTTAAAAAAAGGCCAAAGAAGATTCTGTCTATATTTCTGAGATGAGGTATTATGTACAGTATTTACATTATTCGGACTATTGTCCTCATCTTTGTCGCCATATTTGTCACAACGTTTCGGCCATTGTACGCTCCGGCCTTCTTCAGGTGGTTGGAATTTCGAACCGAACCCTTTATTTCGATAGCTGGGGTAGACTGTTCTAGTTCCTCAAGGACACATGGTACAGTGGATAAAGGCGTTGGTTAGATCCAGTAACAGACCCAAAGAGTGTGAGTTCAATACCCGGTTCAGGCAGTGGAGAACTTTCAGAGGGAAAATTAACAGGAGATAACTGATAACTGACATCCATCAAACATGGCTCGTGGAACTAGAACAGTCTACCCCAGCGATTGAAATAAAGGGTTCGGTTCGAAATTCCAACCACCTGAAGAAGGCCGGAGCGTACAACGGCCGAAACGTTGTGACAAATATGGCGACAAAGATGAGGACAATAGTCCGAATAATGTAAATACTGCCAAAGAAGATATCAGCCAATAATAAAAACAACAAAGATGAAGATACTAGTCCAAATCGTTAATAGATTAATATAAGACTAGTAGTAGCTGTGAAAATTTCAAGGTTTTCTTATTTGAATTTTCTAATGAATTATAATTCTTAAGTTAAATATTGACTAAATTCCTTTGCGAGTCCCATGGATATAAAATACCTGTCCAAATTCACCTATTGCCTCGTTAGATATTTGAGTTTAACAACTTTAACAAAATACTCTGTACAAACAATCAGAAATGTGAATTCAGGTCATTATTTAAAGAAGTAAGGGGGTAGAAATGGAAAGATTAAAAATGGAAAATGTCTTCTATTTCAATGAAGCAGACGTTAAGCACATGAGAGCATTATCACCTCTCCTATCTTCTTTTTCTTTCTTTCTCTTCCCTTCCTTTCTCTAAAGCCAAACAGCACCTTTGAAATACTTTTTCTTCTGTCTATCCTCACAATCAAACAGGAATGGTGCATTATTTATCCGTGGCAATAGCAGGTCATAATAGACATGCTACATTAAAGAACAAGCAGAATTTTAAGAAGACTAGCTAAATCACTGTCTTAAAAACATTTCTCTTAATAATAATTTTGAAATAATTCAGCAGTCGATCGTATTTTATTTATGGTAATTGGATTTTTGGTGATTGTCTTACTCATTTTCCATCATGGCAGTCCCTCTCCTTCAGGAGGAGGCTGGGTTTATTGTTTGGCATCTCCAAAAGGGGAAGTGCCGAGGGGTGCTTGGGCAATTTTTGCACAGTATTGCTGTTAAACTCACTTTAAACCTTGACCTTGTGTCACATTCAGTAGCAACATAGGAACACTGAAAAATACCATCACTTCTTGGCCTCTTAGGCTAAGATCAAAGCATAGTATCTGTTCTTATCAGCTTAATCTGATTTTCTCTATCTTTTTTTCCTTATCTCACTGAAATCAAAACAGTCTTTTCCCCTCTTTCCATGCAATCAAAATAGAATAGTCCCTTATTTATGGGGTATTGGCAGGGCGTACCGGTCGTGCAAACTAATGAAGTGTAGAACAATCACAATTATCATAGGATGCTTTGTGTTACATGTTAAACTTTCAGATACATACAGTGCTGTTCGATAAAAGTGACTCACCTGATTTCTTTTACTTAAAAATTTTTTCGCCTATTGTTTTGGGGATCAAACTAATTTTTAATCTTACTAATATAAAGACCCCTTCCCGACCACCTAGTAAAAAAGTTTACTCACCCTAAGGTATTGATAATTATAATTTTGGATATAAATGAGATTTAGGTAAAAACTCTGTGCAAAAAAAGTGACTCACTTATTTCCTGCAACTAGTAATCAATAGAAACATAACCGAACAGCTTTAAATAAAGAATAATAGAGGAACAATTTATTTATAATAGGTAATATAGTTCAAAATATTTAATAATCTATAGGTCCTCTTTTATTTTGAATAACTTTTTCAACCCTTTTTGGCATTGACTTGATTAGGTTCTGGCAAATCTCATCTCCAAGCATTGAATTCCATTCGGATATGAAATTCACAATCAAATCCTCTTTGTTGCTCAACTGCTTTCTCGAGAGCCTGTACTTTATAATGCTCCATAAGTTTTCTATGGGGTTGAGGTCAGGAGATTGGGGTAGCCATGTCATAACACTCACCTGCTTCTCATCAAAGTATTCCTTCATCAATTTGGATTTGTGACAGGGAGCATTATCCTGCATAAAAATGAGCTTGGTGGGGGTCAATTTGCACCCTTTCAGCAGAAGGGAGAAGACAAGACTCTAAAATTATCATGTACTGCTCGCTCCTGAGGGTCTTTTCAATAGGTTTTAAGAAACCAGTTCCATGAAAAGAAAAGCATCCCCAGAACATTATACTAAACGGATGCTTGACAGTACTTACTGCTAAATTCAAAGAGCTTTCAAAGCTTCTTCTTCGGATTTTAGATCGCTTATCCTTTGAATTTAGCTCAACTTTTGTTTCATCGGAGAAGAGAACATTTAGTAAAAAAAAAAAAAAATCAGGTGAGTCACTTTTAGCGAACAGTGCTGTATTTGGGCAGGGACTGCCCAGTCCTCACTTTGCATTCTTGATAGAAGTTCAAAAGCATCTCGGAGAAGTTCAAAAGCATCTCGGAGTCCTTGTTTGAGAAGAATTATTATTTTCCACACTCCAACCTCTCTCTTTCTCTCTCTCACAGGCGAGATGTGATGAGTCTCTCATTGCTCTATTGCTACTACTATGAAAAGTGCGCAGACAAACTACATTCCTTGGTTCTGCAAGGTCCGACCTTTACGACTAAGACACCCCATGTCACCTACATAGTAATGTAAAGGGATATCATATTTATGCTTGGGTTCCATTTCTAAGCTGCCCCATTTTATAGATGCTATATACAAATCAAATAGCCTGTATTAAAAAATCTGAAAACCAAAACACTTCCGGTCCCAAGAATTTCGGATAAAGGATTCTCAACTTATAAAAAAATTGTAACTTCCACGGAAAGTGCTCAGACAAAATACATTCCTTGGTTCCACCAGGTCTAACCATCATGGCTAGGAGCCACCATGCCACTTACATTGTAGCAAACCACCCACATTACCTCCATATTCCATCAGCAAGCAGTAAGTTCCACTCAAACAGCTCCTTCCCATGTACCACTGCCCTGTGGAACAAACTCCCAAGAGGATGTTTCTCTGATCACTACAATCTTAACCTGTTCAAGTCTAGAGTTAACCATTATCTTCCCCACATATTCACATAAATTGTTCTTCTTACTCTATAATTCTCTACCTTGAGTGGCTCTCGATCCTTGTACAGAGTGAACCTTACTGTAAAAAAAAATGACTGTTTCAAGTATTTACCATAAAAACTTGTTTTTTTTCTCCAAACAGTGCATAATCCATGTTCGGAAAATAATGGTGGCTGTGAACAATTATGTTTTTCTTTACCAAACAATTCAACTGCTGTCTGCAAATGTTCATTAGGTAAACTTGGACCAGACGGGCGGACATGTATACGTAAGTAATTTAATAATTTTCTTTATTGATACTGACTTATGTCTTGACTTCCACAAAAATGATCGTGGCAAAGAATTTGTGCTTTGTTGGATTACTGCCCCCTGATGATAATTACAGGCAGCATGAGATTTGAAAGAAACTCCCTTTTTCATTGGTGACTTCAGTAGCAAAAAGGCATCCTCTTCTCACACTGTCATCATGTAATTATCTCAGAGACAGATACTAAAGGTTGCTTTGAACTTTTCACATTTCATTTCTCATTTTCCTTTTTGTAATATATCTGTTTAATATATTTATTAATACTTGTTTTTGCCTGGACTCACATGAGTCCACCAAATATTGTTTGTGGGATAAATATACCAGGAGCATTAATCATTTACTAAAAACGTCCACACTTCATATCAAAAGTTTTAATTCCAGCAACAACTTCCATCAAAGAATTTTACACTTTCATAGAGTTTTTACCCCAGATTAGGAGTTAACTATTTGCCCATAGCTGGTGCTAACAGGTGCTACCACCCCAGATCAGGGTGGACCTGGGAAACACCAGCAATTAAGAGGTGGTTCCACACTCCTCAAAACCTCCTGATCAGAGGCCTTGCTGTTGGACGTAGTTTATCGTCATACCCAGGACGGGGTGAACAAGGTGATTCATTTAGAAATTACTGATTGGCATTTGATTGGTTTGAGGTCTTGTCGGCCACAGATCTTGTCTCTGATGAGATTGTTAGACGATGATGTCCGTATCCTGGCATATTCAGTCTGTCAACTGGACTAAGTAGCCCTCATGTTACACTAAATCTCAATACTTTTTTGTTTCTTTCTTTCAGCACCTCAAGAGTTTTTGATATACGCTTTTGATTCTCAAGTGCGTGGTGTTTTTCTGGATCCAAATGATCGTGCGCAGCCTATTCCTCCCCTCAAGGGACTCGACTTTCCAGTATCACTGGATTATGACTTTAGAGAAAACTTTATCTATTTCTCCCAGGTCAGATCAAAAAAGCTGAGCCGTGTTAAAAAGGGAAGTACTGTTGTTGAGGACATTGTCTATATTTCCAACAGCAGCAGCAGCAGCAGCAGCAGTAGCAGCAGCAGCAGTAGTAGTAAGTTATTATTTAATATATACTAGTAGTCATACTTGTTGTCGCAGGGGCCTAGTTTCTTTTTTTTCTACTTTACATTGCGCAGTTGTTTCTTTGAAAGTTTTTTGTCCGCTATGCCTTGAATATTGCTGCCACGTATGGTCCATTGCTATTGCTTTATATTTAGAGATTCTTCATAAAATCCAAAGACAAATTGGCAATATTATTGGACCTGACATGGCATCTCAGCTTCAGTCCTTTTCCCAACACTGTAAAATTGCTTCACTATGCTTTTTCTATAAATACTTTCATTGTTATTGTTTGAACAAGCTCTTCACTTTGGTAGCTAGACTTTATATATTTATTTAAATGCAATGTCAACCATTATCTTCTGTTTTCCTGATTACTCGTCTATTGTTCTCACTCCTCAATAATGCATGTTTTCTAATTCTCTCACACCCAGTAATACTTTGTATCTTAGTGGCTTTACTGCCTTACATGGGGTGAATTCAATTACAAAAATAATTAGCTAAATTGTTATAATTAAAATGTCAGAAAATATCTATCAAAAATATACCAATATTGGTTACTTCCCTTTATACAATAATTATTTCCTCTTAGTCCTAAGCTGGGATCAAAATGCTATGGTAATTACCCTTTTCAGGATAGAAAATAGTTTTGTCTGAATTAAAAATTTAATTGGAAATGAAAAAAAATTGTATTTTTAAAGTTGAATATTCATACACAGATGTCCACATGGCACAGTGGATAAAGGCGTTAGTTAGATCCAAAGACAAGACCCTAAGAGTGTGAGTTCAATACCCAGTTAAGGCAGTGGGGAACTTGGAGAGGGGAATTAACAGATGATAGCTGATAACATCCATTAAACATGGCATGTGAAACTAGAACAGTCTACCCCAGTGAGTGAAATAAAGGGTTCAGTTTGACATTCCAACCACCTGAAGAAGGCCGGAGCGTACAACGGCCAAAACATTGTAATAAATATGGTGAATAATGTAAATAGTGTATATAATACCTCATCTCAGAAATATAGACAGATATTGAAGGGTGATAAATATGGCAACAAAGATGAGGACAATAGTTCGAATAATGTAAATAGTGTACATAATACCTCATCTCAAAAATATAGACAGATATTGAATATTCACATTTGTTATCTTGGTTAAGCAAAAGCAAATTATGTTGGCCAAGATATAAGATACTAATGCTGGATATAAAAACTAAAACTGATTATTGGAAGTCACAGTTTAAACTAGTATTTACACAACACACACACACACACACACGTATATCTAATGTTATATATTTGACCATTAAGGACAAACATTCAAAAACATAAACTTTGAGATTTATATAGAAATTCAGTTTAGAGCACTTCTGTGTGGTGTAATGGTTAGAAAGCCTTGGAAGATAATGCTCTCATGTATTTAACATCTGCTTCCTTGAAATGTCAGTTTTGTTCTCTTGCTTCATTAAATAATCACCTGCATTCATACTTGTGATTGTTATTTTGCAATCTTTTATTTTAGTAAAGTTGTTAAGCTCAAATATTTAAAAATTCAATAGAGGAATTTCTTTGGATATTTTATAGTCTTGGGACTCACAAAGAGCTTTGATCATTAACTTAAGAGTTATAATTCATCAGGAAAAACAATGAAGCTTCCATGAGTTCTACTGGTGTAAATAATTATCAAAGTTTCACGCAGACATACACATAAAATTCGAACTTTATATATTATATTAATTGGGTGAACTCATAATAATAATAATTTACAACTTATTTATTTTCAGATTCCTTTTGGTTCAATATTTTGAATTTAATAAAATTTGGGTGAGGGTTGAATTTTAAAAGGATGCCATTTTAATTACATGATGACTTTTGATGACACTTGTTTTAATAATACCATATTGCGAAATGAATATTCAGGTGATATTTAACATGCTCAGAAAATCACACAACATTTTACAAAATTTAAACATAAATTTAAGGATTATGCAATATTACAAAATCATGTTCATTAAAATTTTTAGATAAATTTTGAGTATTATGCAATATTGCAAGAAGGTTATGTTTATTACATTTTTTTTAAATTGACTTAACCCTAAGCAAGGCAATAAAACCACTAAGCCACAAGTGACTACTAGTGTGGAAGAATTAGAAAACAGAAACATTACTAAGGAGCGAGAACAAAAGAAGAGTAATTGGCCCTGATCTGTCATCTCGTCTGCAGTCGCTCTCTCACAGACGCGACATTGCCTCATACTGTCTTTTTTACAAATACTTTCACGGTAATTGCTCCGAGTAGCTGCTTTCGCTGGCTCCTAGTCCTCATGAATTTAAACGTCCTACGAGGCTGGCATCCCCTACCCCGTTGAAACTGTTAGATGTAGACGTCTCTTCTACTCCAATAGCTTCATGTCTCGCACCTCTCGCCTGTGGAACTCCCTTCCTTATTCCTGTTTCCCTGACAAATACAATCTTCAACTATTTAAGTGTAACGTCAATCGACATCTCCAGTTGCCTTGATCTATCCACTTCCTTTCTCCACATCCTTTCACCTTTCATTCCTATCTGCTCTCGCTCCAAATCTTCTGTAACCCCCCCTTGCCTTGATCGATCCACTATCTTTCTCCACATCCTGTCCTTTACCACTCCTATCTGCTCTTCCTGCAAACCTTCTGTAACCCCTTGTGTGGGTGATAAGCTTAAAAAAAAAACTCAGACGGACACTAGATAGCGATTGACATTGCATTTAAATTCTTGAAGATTAAAGTTGTCATGGAGTTTTAAGAGAGTTCCACAAGCAAGAAGTGCGAGAAAAGAAACTGTCAGCATAGAATTTCTGGTTACATCTAGCAAACGTGACTGTATATTGGTGAGACCTCATCGTAAATCTAGTACTGTTCTTAAATTCATAAGGTCTAGGAACCATAGCAAAGACCTCATCTGAACAGTTGCCATGGAAGTATTTATAGAAAAGGTACATGGAAGCAACTTTCTGGCAGTGACAAAGTGACTGAAGCTGAGATGCCAGGCTAGAACCAATAATATTGCTGATTCTTCTTTGGATTTTATCAAGGATCTTTAGATATATGGCGGGAGCACGAGACCAGATGTGGCAGCAATATTCTAACCATGGATGAATGGTAGACTTATAAATATGTAAGATAGATTCTGGGGAAAACAATTGTTTGGCACATCACAGTGAGCCAACTTTCTTTGCAGCTGATCTAGCAATAGATTATTTTTACCATAAACAATATATACACACTTCAGGAAATGAAAAACTTGTCTTTCTTTACACTGTTTACTGTAGTACAATATTTTCTCAACAGATGGCATAACATTGGTGGCCCTTTGACAAGAAATTGAAAACACATCTTCAGTAATCCCACTAGACACATTGGACAGTGTTGCCCAAGCAGTAGTTTGCTGTAATAATAAATGTCTGGAAGCTAAGGGCCACTTTGTTGAGCATCTTTTGCGACTGTAGAGTCACAATATCTATAACACGTTCTTCCTTTCCAGAAGTGTGTATACATTTTTGGGCAGACTCTCTGTGTGTGCATATATATATATATATATATATTACAAAGATTTAATCATACCTTGAATCAGTTAGCAATATTAATGCAATTATTGGCGAAATCTCTTCGCTAGTAGACATAATAAGCATTATACAACTAATAATCCACTGAATCATGAGATCCTTATGTATAAAATGGATATGGTGTATTTTTTAATTCAGCTAGTACTTTCGAATGCATCACGCATTCATCTTCAGGCTGTATATTTTCCTTTAGAATCAAAACTGGAAGACGAAATAAATGTGTTTTTCCGACCGAAAAATGTTCTTAAGAATGAGCTGTTTATTTAATGGCTGTGTAGTGTTGGAGCATGCAAATCGCAACGGTAAAGTTCAAATATTACAAGTGAGAATTTTTTTAATTTTGTAATTTGGTAAATCCACAAATTTTTTATAAGTGTTTTTCGGTTAACATTACATGAACTAAGTAGAGAGTTCTATTATATACGAGATAAAAATCTAGTTTTATGTTGTGCTACATTTATCTGTAAATATGTTCAATATTAGGAATAGCATATGTAAATATAAAAGTAGTCGCTGAGGTCAAGAGCAAGCTGCGACAGTCTGTTTCATGCTGAATGCGATCATCATGCCATGTGTGTTGGGTTTTGGTTCATCTATTTGTATATGGTGCATTATGGGTAACAAGTTCTATTCTATTCTCTTAACAGTTATTGGATGATCAAAAACGGTTATATTTCAAATTATCCTAGTGGCTATTAAGTAGAAATAATTGTGGATTCAAATGTGATTACA
>OZ038515.1:42148396-42175896 GCA_964036315.1 Acanthosepion esculentum
CAAAAACATATTTAAGGCAACAGTCAGCAAACTTAAGTAAATACCAGGCTTGTCAAATAAATTTAAAAAAACAAAAGTAAAACAAAAAATATTTCTGGTAAAAAAACATTGATGTCTATTTCATGTAACCCATGCATTCCACGGCGCCCAATGAAAGATGGCCACCCCACCCAATGAAAGATGCCCACCCCACCCAATGAAAGATGCCCAATCCCACCCGATGAAAGATAGCCACCCTGCCCAATGGAAGATGGCCAACCCATCCAATGAAAGATGGCCACCCCACCGAATGAAAGATTGCCACCCCACCAAATGAAAGATGGCCACCCCATCCAATGAAAGATGGCCAACCTTGCCCAACGAAAGATGGCCACCCCGCCCGATGAAAGATGGCCACCCCGCCCGATAAAAGATGGTCACCTCGCCCGATGAAAGATGCCCAATCCCACCCGATGAAAGATGGCCACCCCATCCATTGAAAGATGGCCACCTCGCCCGATGAAAGATGGCCACCCTGCCCGATGAAAGATGGCCAACCCCGCCCAATGAAAGATGGCCAACCCCGCCCAATGAACGATGGAAAGAGTAAATGAAGGAAAAGAAAGAACAAGTATTTGAAAGGATATGTCTTGCTTTTCTTGGGAAACTTTAGTTGTGTCTTTTCAGATTTTTATGTCTCAGGGACACAGGATGCACACCTCTCGACATCTCTGCATATGTAAACCCTGTAACTTGCAATGAATCCCTGGCACATCACTGGGGACATGCCTCAGGCCATCTTTTTTCATGTATTTTCAAATTCCAAATCTCGTAAGCTTCATTGTTCTTTGAATTTCCAGCAATAGAATCGAAAGAAGCAATCTCGACGGGAATTACCGAGAAGTGATTGTCGATATATCCGTGAGACCGTTCTCTGTTGCTGTATTTGGTAATTACATTTACTGGTCGGATTGGAGCATACGTAAGTAATTATTATCGCTTTTTCTTTTTACCTATATATGACATGCAACTTTTGAAGACTTAATAGTGAAAATAATTTTAAGCGGCTCACATCAGGCCCGAGATATATAAAATTAGTGCATGTACTGCTGGTCCTGGCTACGCCATTGGCCAAACTATATATCCTTTTACTGTAGTCAAATTAGCTTCAAAATTAGGACATCAAAGGTCGCATGATACGCGAGTATATACGATTGATAGATAGATATGAACAGACTGTGATAGATAGATAGATATGAACAGACTGTGATAGATAGATAGATATGAACAGACTGTGATAGATAGATAGATATGAACAGACTGTGATAGATAGATAGATATGAACAGACTGTGATAGATAGATAGATATGAACAGACTGTGATAGATACCGAATATAATCATCTATCATGAGAGTTCTGAAGACCTAATCTTGAAGCTAATTTTAAGGGGGTCGCATCACCCACGAGGTATAAAATTAGCGTCTGTCCTGCTGGCCCTGGCTACGCCATTGACCAAACTCTATATCCATTTACTGTAGTCAAAAGTTCAGCTATATTTAAAATAAACATGATTTTGATAAAATTGATGTTTTACTTAACTGTATCCAATACTAATGCATGTAATAGTCACATATTAGTATCGTATTATAAAATACAAACATAGCGAATATGCATCTTTTCTATTGTTTATATTTATAAGATGTTTAGCTGTTTCTCATTTGGTTCTTTATGGCTTTACGCGTTTATGCAATGAGTATAGTGTTACTAACGATACTTTTATCTTTCTCTTTTACTTTTTTAAATTATTTAACGAGGAGATGGGATAAAGAGATTGAGAAAAAGAAGTTAGTCTATTGTAATTTGGTCTCTCAAAAAAAGAACTCGCATGATACACGAGACACATGATAAAATCATTTTTTATAAGTGAAAATTTAGGTGTTGCATGACACGCAAGATCGCATGTTACACAAGTATATATGGTATTTATTTATTTATTTGTAAAACCAATTGCAACAATTTTTTAAAAGTACTCTAATTAATAATGCTCTTATATATAACTATTTTTAAATCTCCTGTCTATTCAAGATGTAGGTGATCATAATTCTCCAAAGTGAATTGCCATGATTTCTTGGGAAAGATAGTGGTATGGTTTGCATTATCTGCAATTTGAAATTCAAAGTTCTAGGCTGGCTGTAACACAAGGCCAAATAGTCCAGTCTACCCTACTATTTAACTCACAGCTGGCAGGGAAGAGCTGTATTTATACCTTTCTGAATTTAAAAAAAAAATGTGATATCATTTATGATAAAACAAGCTCTTGCTCAATAAACTGAGTGACAACACTTTACCAAACAACTAAAAAAATGTGTCACAATTGTGGCACAAGGCCTAAAAGGTGAGAATGAGTTGAGGCTGGTCGACAATAACAATCTTACACCTTAGCTAATCAGATTCACAACCCATTCATTCATTACAATTTTTTTCCGTCCTGGGTATGACGATAAACTACACTTGCGTCTAGGGTAAGACGATAAACTACGTCCAACAGCAAGGCCTCTGATCAGGAGTCTTTGAGGAGCATGGAACCTCCTCTTAATTGCTGATGTTCCCAGGTCTGCCCTGACTTGGGGTGGTAGCATCTGTTAGGGTCCCAGCTATGGGCAAATAGTTAACCCTGAAACTGAAGTAAAAGGCATTATAAAAGTGTAAAAATAGGTTTTAATACCAGAAATACTTTGTAAAAAAATTATTACCAGAAATAAATTTTTGAAGAAAAAAAAAAAACTATTACCAGCTATTCGTTTTTGAAAAAATAATATTACCAGCTATACATTTTTGAGGAAAAAAATATTAACAGAGATAGATTTTTGACAAAATAAAAATATTACCAAAAAAAAAAGTTGTTGGCATTAAATAACCCATTGAGGTTGATATGCCATAAAACAAAACAAACCAAACCAAGCCATCATTACAAACTGCAGGACAGGACCAGACAAGCCCCAATCAAGATTGACACCAAGAAACAGAAATGGTGATGGATTGGCCACATACTCCACAAGCCTGCTTCTAGTGTCACCAGACAGGCCCTTGAGTGGAATCCACAAGGGAAGCGAAAAGTGGGTCGACCAAAACAGACTTGGCACAGAAGTGTTGACGTAGAGGTGAAGGCAGCCGGCGCAACATGGGCCGAACTGAAGAGGATCGCCTGGAACCATATCCGTTGGAGAGGTGTTGTTGTGGCCCTATGTTCCCCAAGGAATCAAGAGGCATAGAAGAAGTCTTTTGCCTCTTTTCCGCAAAGTATTCTATGCTTTAATCAACACCAAATTGGTTAAGCATCTTACTTTGTACTACCTCCTTTCAAACAAACAATATGGCTTTTGTATCACCCGGTTATTGTGATAACAGCCATCACTGAATTTGTGTATCAAGCACAAGATATGAATGGCAAAGCTCGGGCTGTGGCTCTAGATATCTTGAAGGTGTTCGACAGGGTTTGGCATGCTGGCTTTCTAAGCAAGTTCAAGGCTTATCATTTCACAGGACAAATATTTGGCTTAAAACAAATTATGTAATGAATATCATGTTGAACAGGCTTACTTCCAGACCCCTTAATGAATTAACCATTCATCTATGTATTTAATACTATAGTCATATCTTGTCTGGTGCTCCAAGATTCTTGACAAAATTCAAGGAAGGATCTGCAATATAATCGATCATGACCTGGCATCTCAGTTCCAGTCACTTTCTCGCCAATGTGACATGGCTTCCCCCATCTTTTCTACAAATATTTTCATGGCAACTGCTCTGATGAGCTTTTTCCCTTGGTTTCCTGTGTTCTAGAGTCATTACCGCTTTGCTTGGAGTTAAATGATTCAAAATATATATATATTCTCCCAGACCATTTCCCCACCATCTACGTGGCTTATTCTGAGCTAAAATCACACACACACACACACATATATACTAGCAGCATGGCCCAGCATTGCCCTTGCTTGATTCAAAAATCGTACGACTCGTACAGCAATCGCTATCACTTGACTTAAAATATTTTTGCCCTTCCTTGCCTTTAAAGGAGTGCCCTTTGCCGTGCTAATGTTGCCTTACTTCTTGCCTATCTCACACTGCAAATTTTTTCTAAGCTCTATGCTAAACATTAAATCTGTTATGAAAAAAGAACTAAACAAAATGAACACAAAACAATCAGCTTTAAAAAAGGACTCGTAACTGGAAAAACGAATGAAAAAAATAATGTTAACAACAAATACTTTTTCACACCCAACCTAGTTCTGCGGAATCAGAATCAACATTGAGTTTAAGCAAGCGAATGAGCCAATTGGAGTAAAGTGCCATGCAGATTTAAATTTTTCCCACTTGTGACGAATGCAGCTATCGATTTCTTTTTAACATTCGTGTCAGTCAGCTGTTGGCTCTCACGCTGGCCAGTAGAATCTTCCTGCCTATTTGTGGCAGCCAGCTATAGTCTCTCACTCTGTCCAGTAGAAAATGGCCACAAACTACATGAAAACTGCCATAGAAGCATGAAAAAATCGATTATTTCCACTATCGATGGGAGTTGGGAAATGCAGAGTTGGTCTTGGCCTTCCTGCTAACTTTGTGCATGTAAATTTTGGTGCAAATCCGTCGAAAATTGCAGCCATGCATTTGTTACACACACACAAACACATCCTGCCTTTTATAGATAGAGATGCACCTACTTGACTATTTTAGCTTAGGACCACATCAAGTTGAAACACTTATCTTTGGTGATTGTACAGGAACCAAAGTTGAGCCTAGCCACTATCTAGATGGGTGACAGGTGCTGTAAAATTGGATATGTGGATGGTGTAAGTGATAATGCCTCAGAGTTTTTAATCAGAAAGCAGAGTTCCAATTCCAGTTGGGTTCATTATATTCACTTACATGCAAATACCCTCGGGAAAGGTATGAATCCACCTCTTCTCCCCCCAGCTATGGGTTATTACTAAGACTTGTATCACTAAACCATTATTACCTCCCAAAAAAATTTTTGCAATCTAAAATTAAAATATATTTTCTGGCTTTAAATAACCTACAACAGGTTGATAAGCTGTAGAAAATGAATCACTCAATCAATGAAATACTGATTAGCTACACAGGCATGTCTTTTAGATTTATTTACATTTTCTGGAATGTATAGAAACTACCATGACCACAAAGTGAGGGATCTGTTTAGGTATTGATTTTGATATAGAATTGATCCCCCTCCTTATATCCACATTATAATTACTTGTAAGCATGTCTTACATTAATTTACAATCTGGAGAATATAAATGTATAAAAACTAGCATGGCCACAAAGTGAGGGATCATTTTACATGTTGATTGTAATATATAATTGATCCCCCCACTTTATATCTACATTATAATTTCTTGTCAGAATGTCTTTTAGATTTATTTACATTCTCTGTAATATAAATGTATAGAAACTACAGTGGCCATAAAGTGAGGAATCAGTATATATATTGATTGTAATACAGAATTGATCCCCTAATTTATATCCACATTATAATTTCTTGTAGGCATGTCTTTTAGATTTATTTACATTCTCTGGAATATAAATCTATAGAAACTACAGTGGTCATTAAGTGAGGGATCGTTTTATATATTGATTGTAATACATAATTGATCCCCCACTTCATATCCACATTATTATCTCAAAAAAACATTCTTACTATCTAAAAATTATTTCTTCTCGCAGGTGAGATTTTGAAACATTCTACTCCATCATTTTCTTCTTTTTTTTCTTTTTCCATAGGCAGCATATTCCGTGCAGAAAAGCATACTGGAAACAACCAACGCCATTTGATTAAGGATCTCCACACAAGACCAATGGAAGTAAAAGTTTTTTCTAAAGCGCAGCAAACATGTAAGTTCTTTTATTTCCAATCCAGCCCTTTAAAAAAAAAAAACACCTGTCATATTTGAAGAAAAAAAATGATATATATCAATGTTTTTCTCCAGAATCTATGTTACATATTTATAAGTCTACCATTCATCCATGCTTTGAATATTGCTACCACATATGGTCCGGTGCTCCTGCTATATATTTAGAGATTCTTGATAAAATCCAAAGAGGAATCTGCAATGTTTCTCTCCAGAATCTATCTTACATATTTATAAGTCTACCATTCATCCATGCTTTGAATATTGCTGCCACATGTGGTCCGGTGCTCCTGCTATATATTTAGAGATTCTTGATAAAATCCAAAGAGGAATCTGCAATGTTTCTCTCCAGAATCTATCTTACATATTTATAAGTCTACCATTCATCCATGCTTTGAATATTGCTACCACATATTGTCCGGTGCTCCTGCTATATATTTAGAGATTCTTGATAAAATCCAAAGAGGAATCTGCAATGTTTCTCTCCAGAATCTATCTTACATATTTATAAGTCTACCATTCATCCATGCTTTGAATATTGCTACCACATATGGTCCGGTGCTCCTGCTATATATTTAGAGATTCTTGATAAAATCCAAAGAGGAATCTGCAATGTTTCTCTCCAGAATCTATCTTACATATTTATAAGTCTACCATTCATCCATGCTTTGAATATTGCTGCCACATGTGGTCCGGTGCTCCTGCTATATATTTAGAGATTCTTGATAAAATCCAAATAGGAATCTGCAATGTTTCTCTCCAGAATCTATCTTACATATTTATAAGTCTACCATTCATCCATGCTTTGAATATTGCTGCCACATGTGGTCCGGTGCTCCTGCTATATATTTAGAGATTCTTGATAAAATCCAAAGAGGAATCTGCAATGTTTCTCTCCAGAATCTATCTTACATATTTATAAGTCTACCATTCATCCATGCTTTGAATATTGCTGCCACATGTGGTCCGGTGCTCCTGCTATATATTTAGAGATTCTTGATAAAATCCAAAGAGGAATCTGCAATGTTTCTCTCCAGAATCTGTCTTACATATTTATAAGTCTACCATTCATCCATGCTTTGAATATTGCTGCCACATGTGGTCCGGTGCTCCTGCTATATATTTAGAGATTCTTGATAAAATCCAAAGAGGAATCTGCAATGTTTCTCTCCAGAATCTATCTTACATATTTATAAGTCTACCATTCATCCATGCTTTGAATATTGCTGCCACATGTGGTCCGGTGCTCCTGCTATATATTTAGAGATTCTTGATAAAATCCAAAGAGGAATCTGCAATGTTTCTCTCCAGAATCTATCTTACATATTTATAAGTCTACCATTCATCCATGCTTTGAATATTGCTACCACATATGGTCCGGTGCTCCTGCTATATATTTAGAGATTTTTGATAAAATCCAAAGAGGAATCTGCAATGTTTCTCTCCAGAATCTATCTTACATATTTATAAGTCTACCATTCATCCATGCTTTGAATATTGCTGCCACATGTGGTCCGGTGCTCCTGCTATATATTTAGAGATTCTTGATAAAATCCAAATAGGAATCTGCAATGTTTCTCTCCAGAATCTATCTTACATATTTATAAGTCTACCATTCATCCATGCTTTGAATATTGCTGCCACATGTGGTCCGGTGCTCCTGCTAAATATTTAGAGATTCTTGATAAAATCCAAAGAGGAATCTGCAATGTTTCTCTCCAGAATCTATCTTACATATTTATAAGTCTACCATTCATCCATGCTTTGAATATTGCTGCCACATGTGGTCCGGTGCTCCTGCTATATATTTAGAGATTCTTGATAAAATCCAAATAGGAATCTGCAATGTTTCTCTCCAGATCCTGATCTGGCATCTCAACTTCAGTCCTTTTCTCAGTGCCATAAATTTGCCTCCCTGTGCCTTTTCTAAAAATACTTTCATGGTAATTCTTCAGATGACCTCTTCACTATGGTACTTAAACTTTTTTTAATTTGAGCACAGTACTAGGCTGGTGACAAGGCCTTACCAATTTACAGTTGAGTTGGCTTGATGTAACTGTAAGTTCTGTGCTAACAGTTTCTTTTCTTGCACTTCTCGCTTGTGGAACCCTCTTCCAGCTCCATGCTTTCCAGCCAAATTTAATCTTCAAAATAAATGCAATGTCAATTGTTATCCATTGACCTCCTGATTACTCTTCTTTTGTTTTTGCTCCTTAGTAATGTTTCGCATTTCTAATTCTTCCACACCCAGTAACCACTTGTGGCTTAGTGGCTTTACTGCCTTGCTTGGGGTGAAACCAATAAAAAAAAAATACATTTTCAGCAAACACTTGCAATATATTTTCACTTTAATAAACACATCACAACAGAATATTTCTTCTTGTTACTGTTATTATTATTATTATTATCATTATTATTATTATTATTATTAATAGTGAGTAAAGAATTTTATTCTAAATTATATTTCAAATATTTTTATTTTTAAAATCTCTATCTATTTTTTCAGGCAGTGATGATCCTTGCCAACTTTTTAATGGTGGGTGTAGCCATGGGTGTCACCCTGCCCCTGATGGCAAGGCCGAATGCTCATGTGATGATAACAGTGGCTTGGTTCTTGCAAATGATGATAAGATGTGCGTTCCAAAGAACAATAATTGCACCAGTGCAAACTTTATCTGCATGAATGGCAAATGCATTTATAAAAGCTGGATTTGTGATATTGACGACGATTGCGGAGATGGTTCAGATGAACACCCAAACCTGTGCGGTCAGTATTTAAACCCCTTTAACGGCTTGATGCAAATCGATCCAATCTGTGCAGTCAGTGTTTAGCCCCCTTTCATATGTGGATGCAAATCGATCCAATCTGTGCAGTCAGTGTTTAGCCCCCTTTCATATGTGGATGCAAATCGATCCAATCTGTGCAGTCAGTGTTTAGCCCCCTTTCATATGTGGAGGCAAATCGATCCAATCTGTGCAGTCAGTGTTTAGCCCCCTTTCATATGTGGAGGCAAATCGATCCAATCTGTGCAGTCAGTGTTTAGCCCCCTTTCATATGTGGAGGCAAATCGATCCAATCTGTGCAGTCAGTGTTTAGCCCCCTTTCATATGTGGAGGCAAATCGATCCAATCTGTGCAGCTAGAATTATATTATATATAGAATTATACAGTGCTGTTCGATAAAAGTGACTCACCTGATTTTTTTTACTTATTGTTTTGGGGGTCAAACTAATTTTTAATCTTACTAATATAAAGACCCCTTCCCGACCACCTAGTAAAAAAGTTTACTCACCCTAATGTATTCTATTGATAATTATAATTTTGAATATAAATGATATTTATGGAAAAACTCTGTGCAAAAAAAGTGACTCACTTATTTCCTGCAACTAGTAATCAATAGAAACATAACCGAACAGCTTTAAATAAAGAATAATAGAGGAACAATTTATTTATAATAGGTAATATAGTTCGAAATATTTAATAATCTATGGGTCCCCCTTTATTTTGAATAACCTTTTCAACTCTTTTTGGCATTGATTTGATTAGGTTCTGGCAAATCTCATCTCCAAGCATTGAATTCCATTCGGATATGAAATTCACAATCAAATCCTCTTTGTTGCTCAACTGCTTTCTCGAGAGCCTGTACTTTATAATGCTCCATAAGTTTTCTATGGGGTTGAGGTCAGGAGATTGGGGCGGCCATGTCATAACACTCACCTGCTTCTCATCAAAGTATTCCTTCATCAAATTTGATTTGTGACAGGGAGCATTATCCTGCATAAAAATGAGCTTGGTGGGGTCGATTTGCACCCTTTCAGCAGAAGGGAGCAGACAAGACTCTAAAATTCTCTTGTACTGCTCGCTCCTGAGGATCTTTTCAATAGGTTTTAAGAAACCAGTTCCATGAAAAGAAAAGCATCCCCAGAACATTATACTGAATGGATGCTTGACAGTACTTACTGCTAAATTCAAAGAGCTTTCAAAGCTTCTTCTTCGGATTTTAGATCGCTTATCCTTTGAATTTAGCTCAAGTTTCGTTTCATCGGAGAAGAGAACATTTAGTAAAAAAAATCAGGTGAGTCACTTTTAGCGAACAGCTCTGTACATATCTATTTTCAAATAATAATAATCTATATTTTCAAATATTTTCTTTACATATATATCATACATATTTATTTTCAAATAATGAACTATATACATATATATTATAGATATTTATTTACAAATAATAAACTGTATTTTCAAATATTTTCTATACATATTATGATACAACGATATATAATTTTGTATAATTTTATATATCAACAAACAGTATTTAGAAAAATATGACAAACTGGAAAGGTTTTTTGTGACACGTTTTATTCATCACAATTTCATCAGACTGGGCTTTGTTGACGTCACGTCTACAAATGTGCACAAAACAAGAGACGCAGGCAGTTTCAACATTTTTGAGAGAATATTTTTTTTATATGAACACAAAATGGACATTTTGAATAACAACACACAAAACATATTGGTTGTTCACCGTAATAAAACGGACAACAATTTTGAGATAGGGAATGCTACTTTGATTAAAAGAGAAAAAAAAAATCCACCCAGATGAAAATGTCTGGAAAGTGCCTTGATCACTAGTTCAGCGACAATAAATTTGCGTCCAAACTCTTACCATTCTTGGTAGATTTTATATTGTCACAGTGTGAGATAGTCAGGGACAATGATGATGGAGACCCAAAAATACAGATGATTTGGGCTAGATTGAGAGAAAAAAATATTCTCTCAACAATTATGATATAACGATATATAATTTTGTATAATTTTATATATCGACAAACAGCATTTAGAAAAATATAAAAACTGGAATACATTAGGATTTTATCGGACTTGATGACGTTGCCTCGTCTTTTCATGCGCATGTGTAAACGTGGCACCGTCCGATGAAATCCTAATGGATGAAACGTGTCACGAAAAACCTTTTTCAATTTTCAGATTTTTCTAAATACTGTTTGTTGACATAAAATTATACAAAATTATATATCGTTATATAATAATTTTTGAAAGAATATTTTTGAGAGAATATTTTTTTTATATGAAGAAAAAGGGGACATTTTTAAATAACAAAACACAAAATGCATTTGTTGTCCAAAATGGACCACAATTTTGACATAGAGAATGCTACTTTAATTAAAAGAGAAAAAAAAATCCACCCAGACACAAATGTCTGAAAAGTGCCTTGATCGCTAGTTCAGCGACAATAAATTTGCGTCCAAACTCTTACCATTCTTGGTAGATTTTATATTGTCACAGTGTGAGTCAGGGACAATGATGATGGAGACAAAAAAATACAGATGATTTTGGCTAGATTGAGAGAAAAAAATATTCTCTCAAAAATATCTTTTCAAAAATTTTGAAGCTATCTGTGTTTCTTGTTTTGTGTGCATGTGTAGACGTGGCAACGTCAACAAAGCCCAGTCCAAACAAATCCTAACAGATGGACCACGTCACAAAAAAAAACTTTCCAGTTTGTCATAATTTTCTTAATACATATTATATATTATACATATTTATTTTCAAATAATAAACTATATTTATACATATTTCTCTACATATTATATACTATACACGGAATTAGAATTAAAATTGTTCTATTAGAATTATATTTCCTTATATGGAATCTAGGTTTCTAATAATTAATAATGGGTGAGTCTATTGTTATGGACTGAGAAACAGAAAATCATAATGTACGTTATGATATTTTTATTTTTTCCACTTTCAGCTCAGCATACATGTGACCCTTCCATGTTCCGCTGTGACAATGGTCGATGTGTAAGACCTTATTTTCGCTGTGATTATGACAATGACTGCCGGGACAACTCAGATGAAAGAGACTGCAGTAAGTTTGACACAAAGCAATCTAATGTTTTCCTGATTATATCGTTAAAACAATAAGTTTATAGTAAGTTATTAAGGATCTTTATTCCATAACTTTTGTTGATTCTTACAGGATGCAAATTTGGAGTCTTTTTTGGAAACAAGAATTCTACAAAAAAAAACTGAATTACCTCTAGTAGTAGTAGTAGTAGTAGTAGTAATATCAAATAGTATTTTTAATAAAATAATAGTATAAAATTGTATAATCATATAGCTTATTTTTGTGATGTTGGACGGCTTTGCTTGTCACTTTTGCTATCTCAAGTGAAAACACGTTATCAATTCCTAAACTGTTATATTCAAGACTTCGTTGACGACGGTACTAGTAGTAACGCCTCCCAATAATATCCACACTAGTAATACTTGTTCAAGTAGTAATTGTCAAATAGTATAATGATCAGAAGAGAATTGTAATCCACATAGTAGTAGAGTAGAGAGCGTGAACGTATAGCAATAGCGAATTGACAAAAAGAGGGAACAGTGATTGTATAGTCATCACGCTACTTCCTATTTATTCACTTCCTTTATGATCATGTGATCTACTTAATAATAGAATCGCCCGTGTTGCTCTCTGGTAATCTAGTTTCAAACCACACTGTCGACAATGATACTTACTCTTATACAACACACATAAAATGCGGTATATATGAGGGTCGACTAAAAGGTTCATAGGCTAACCAAGATACTCTCATAGAATGTGATCAATTGAGATTTATTTTTCAACATACCCCCCCCCCCCGCCTTGTGATACACACCCTTCTTCTACTGACGTTGGAGTGCATGGATCCCATTGGTGAAGCAACTTTCATCCTGTTTGTCAAAAAAGTCATCAACAGCAGATATGATGTCATCATCACTGTGATACTGATTCCCAGCCAAGTGTTTTTTCATGTTGGGGAATAGATGATAGATGAGACGAAATCAGAAAAATAGGGAGAGTGATCAGTCAGTTCAAAGCCACAGTCAGCAAGTAGGCATAGTACTCTCCATTGATGGTGTGGCCCTTTTGAAGATAGTCAATAAACACAATGACTTTTGCATCCCAAAATCTGAGGCCATTCATTGTACTGGCAGGACTAAGAGAAATATTAATGTAAGAATAATGTAATAAACATATATAAATAATAATGCGATAATATAAAAATACGAGCGTGGCTGAAAAGTTCATTGTCTAACCAAGGTAGTTTAATGGAATGTGACCAAATGAGGTTTATATAGTCCTCCTTTCAGTCCACACCTTTCCTCTATTGATGGTGGAGTGCATGGATCCCATTGGTGAAGCAGCTTTCATCCTTTTCGTCAAAAAAGTTATCAACAGCAGATATGATGTCATTATCACTGCAATACTGATTCCCAGCCAAGTGTTTTTAAGGACATTTTTGACCCACAGGATGGACAGTCTTAAATACAATTGTTAATAAGAAGTGTTGAAATTAATGCCTGCAAGATTACACAGCACTACCATCACTCCTTCATAGTCAGCCCATGAACTTTTCAGCCTACCCTCATACCTGGAAATAAACAATGCAGTTGTTAATAAGAAGTGTTGAAATTAATGCCTGCAAGATTTCACAGTTCTAGCATCACTCCTTCATAGTCAGCCTATGAACTTTTCAGCCCCCCACCTCATTTAACAAGAGGATGCAGTATTATAGCACACTGCTGCTGCTGTGAGAAATTGGATTGTTTGAAGGATGCTGTTGAACAGATGAGAACTTGTTTTCCTAGGAAAGGAAATCAACTGCAACATGACAAATGCTGTCCTCCTGTTACCAATATGACACACAAATGGCATTTTTTTCAAAATCCATCATCTTCAGATGATGCCTTCACTTCTTGTCTGATTAGACATTCTGAAAATTTCAAAATAACAAAAATTCCTTAAAGAATTAAACAGTAATTGTTCTTTTATGATGAAATATACAATTTAACTGGCAGTTGGCATTAGGTCCTAAAACACCTGGGAAAAGATGTCGATGATGCTCTGAATTTATATTATTAAAAGATTCTATCAAATAAATACTGACATCTTTTTCATCAACCTGATGATAAACTATAGAATTTAGCTGGAAGTCAGCTTAAAGAGATAGAAAACCAGGGAAAAGATATCAATGACTGAATAATTATGCTATGAATTTAAATGTAGGAAATCTTTTGCCAAAAACAAAATCTTGGAAACCTTTTTGTAATTTTTAGGTCATCCTACCTGTGGACCAAATGAATTTGAATGCAAGAATTTCCGATGTTTAAATCATTATAGAGTTTGTGATGGCATGGACCATTGCCTAGATGGTTTCCAGAGTGATGAGCAGGATTGCCGTAAGTAATTTTGTATGTCTGCTCCATATTATCCTATGCAGGAACAAAAAATGTTAATTCTACATCAGCTATATACAAGGTCTGTTTGATATTTGGTTGTAATGTTGTCTTTGTTCAAAATAGCTAAGAATTAGGAAGGCTGTAGTTAGAGAGAGTATCAAAGGGACAGAGGATAAGGTAGAGGAAACAAAGATTTATCGAATACTCATACATAGAATGAAAATACTTGAGTAAATCAAATACTACTCAAATCCTCCTCGAATGCAGCTACTTGCCATATCCTGTCCTAGGTATGATGATAAACTACATCTGGTAGCAAGGCTTCTGATTTGGAAGTTTTGAGGAGCATGGAACCACCTCTTAATTGCTGTTGTTCCCAGGCTCATCGGGTGAACAAAGCTGCAATATCCTTGCCCAGGGTGGTCATGCCAAATAAGCTATATATGAGATCTGTTTGATATTTGGTTGTAATATTGTACAAAATAGCCAATAATTAAGAAGGCCATAGTTAAAGAGAGTATCAAAGGGACAGTAGACTACATAGGGGAAACAAAGAAAGAGGAAGTTTATTAAATACTCATATATAGAACAGAAATACTTGAGTAAATCAAATACTACTCAAATCCTCCGCTAATGTGGCTACTTGCCATATTTATAAGTAGGAGTAGTCCATTGTAATGCGGAAATATCCCCACACGCACACATTCAGACATCAACCCGTCATTTTTTGTTTTGTTTTAAGAGCAACAAAAGGATTTAATCCTCACTCTTTTGCTCATGTAAAATGTAGCTGTTCCTGTTCCTTGTGAGGAAAAAAAGCAGCCTTCTACTCCTTAGTTCCAACAAAAAGGGGCATGCCCCAGGAGCACACCTTAAAGCGCTGTGACTGTGTGTGTAGTATATATATATATATATATATATATATATATATATATATATATTAAATAAATTCTATCTATTAAAATGATGTTTAAATAGAAAGTATATTAAATTATTAGACTTAATCCATTTCAGATGTTGTCATTGTTTACGTTAAAATATATTTTATTAGCAGATATGATTGTTCGAGAATGATCATTGAAGATTTGTAGTTTATAAACACTAATTTTGATTTGCTAACCAGACACTTCTCTATAGCTAAGTGGTATAGCACGTCAGATCAAATGACGGTACCATATAGGACACAGGTTCAATTCTTGTTGGAGAACACACATTTTCTACAAAATTTCTCAAACATTCATGCTGGTAAATGTAATTAATACTGTTTATTTAAAAAACAGAGCATTTACTTAAATTAATTGTATCTATTAAAATAACATGTAAACAGAATATATATGTGCATGTGTTGTTGAAAACTATGGAACTTTTCTGTTTGATGATCTTTTTTTCAGTTCTTTTCTTGCTATCTTGCAAGTTTTTTAGTATCGGGGTCTAAGTTGTTGAAATAAGGCCCCAGTCGATGGTTTTTTGCCAAGCACTTTCCGTTACCATCAACCATCATGGCATATGTTTTGGTTTGGAAATATGTTGTTTATTGTTTTAGTTTTATAGATAATATTAGACGATATTGTTGGGTTAGTTCATTATTGATAAGAGGGTTGATGTTTATTATTTGGAGGATTAGTTATTAAATATTTTTAAGATGTTTCTGCCAGTATTAAATGCGATTTTATGTTGCGGTTTTGTTTTGTTTTTTGATGAGGATGGCTTCCAGAATTTGTAGTCATTTTTTGCAATTGTTTTTATAAATGGTTTTGGTTTTGTTAATTAAGATTTTCCTTATGTCAGATGATTTGGATTGGTTACCAGTAGTGCTGGGCATAAATAAGTATTTATAAACAAACGTAAAAAATATTAGTTCTTCAAAACGTTTTCAATTTAAGAGATGCTCATAAATATTCATCAGATTAACCGAAAAATTAAATTTTGGAAGATGCTAAGTGACATAATTTAATGTCTAATAAATGAAAGTGAGTAAATGATGTTATATATATATATATATATATATATAAAATAATGGACTCTCCTGTCAGTTTTGATGTATGAGGATCTGACAGCTTAGTTGATTCAGTTATGAAATTTTGTGCGATAATCTTAAGTGGCACTTAAGACCCGCTAGTGATTTACAAAGGAGGCCACATATGGAGCAAGTGTGAGGATTGTGGGATGAGATCACTGTTAGATTGGATGACATTTTAGATCTTGCTCTCGCTTCTTGAAGATGATTCAGACAAGCAGATTGAAAACTGCTGAGTCCACTAAAACACGTTGATCTCCATTCTACCTGCTCCAAAGTTAAGCACTCAAGGGTGTTATGTGGTATATTGACTGCTGACAAGTTGCCCTTCGGCTTGTCTTAATAATATTTTGGTATTTTCTATAGTTTTGAGAAGGGTCATTGACATTAAAATAATTCTTCAGAAGAAATAATATTTTTTTGGATATAAATCAGATAAGAGAAAACGATTAGAAAAATATTTCCTGAATGTTTATTAGTTGCCAGTAGTGTATATTCTTTTTTTAAATTTGTATTATGAACACAAATTGTTTAAATTTTTATCAACACTCCAATGCTAACTCTAGCCATAAAACTAACCTTAACTATAAAACTAAATTTTATATATATATATATATATATATATATATATATATAACTTTTAATGGTAAAGTTTGCCTTTGTTCTTTTATAGACTAGTAGAATCTGCAACATAAGTCAGTGTTATTTGTTAACTGCCTTTTGGCATTTTTTACTACATCATCAAGTCAGTTTACGAACCAGTAACAAACTTTTATCAAACAATTTTTGTATTTTTTTTAATATTTACGATACAGGTGAGCATTGGATGATTTTTCTAAACTAATGTTTATGGAAGCAGAGTAAAGGAAAAATTGATCCAATTGTAAATGTATTTTAAATAGAATTTTACACAGGAGTTTCCTTTGTTTTTTAGCGTATGAATGCTACCATAATTCTTGTTTTCACAATTTGTTTATATTTATTTGATATTTTCCATCTGACTTCAGCCAACAACATCACATGTATGACGGGACAAGTCAAATGTCCTAATAACAATATTTGTCTTTCTTCACGTTTCTTGTGCGATGGAGATAACGATTGTGGCGATCACTCAGATGAAAATGCCATGTTTTGTCAAAGTGTAACTTGCTTCCCTGGTAAGTAGCTGGACATTTTTTTTTTTTACCTGCTTCTGTTGAAAATCCCACTCTGGGTATTTTCTGATTTTGGTGAGGGAGATATTGTATATACTCGCATCTCATGCGACCTTTGATGACCTTATTTTGAAGCTAATTTGATTAAAGTAAATGGACATATAATTTTGGTCAACAGGGTAGCCAGGGCCAACAGTATATACGCTAATATTATATCTTGTATATGAGGTGACCCCTTTAAAATTAGCTTCAAAATTAGGTCTTCAAAAGTTACGTGATACGTGAGTATATGTGGTATTTTTGCAGGGGAAAAAGCATGTGAAAAGCAAATAAATTGTAGCAAATAAAAATAATCTTTAAACACATCTCTACAAATTTAAATCATTTTTATTATTGAGTATAAAAGCAATCTTTCTTTCTTTCAAGTTCAAAGAAATGAGTTGCAAATTCCTCACAAAGTTCTAGAGAAAAATATTTTGTTTTTCTTTTTTGACAACACAACAGAAATGATTTGTGTTAGTATGAGTGAAAGGCTGTATGTAACTACATGATGCTAGAGTCACGTATTTGTGTTGTTTTATGTATGCGTGTAAATTTCCAGCAATCAGCACTGTTACTATTGCTAATGTTCGTTTGTTTAAATATCTTCTCTTTCATGTTGAATAATATAATTTAAAAAAGAGACGCTATTTTCAAGAAGATACATGACAATTATGCAAAAGTAGTTACTAATCAGGACCAAAAAAACTGAAAATAGATTTTGTGAATTTACACTACGATATTTATGAGAAAAAATAGCCTGAAGGAAGCTAAACGCTAGTTTCACTAAATTCAGAAGTTTAATGGTTAATATATATATTTCCCAATTTTTTAATATCTATTTTTAGTAAGGAAAATATTATTATTCATTTTCTAGAGTGAGCTTTCAATTGTAATGAGCAACAAAGAATATTGTTGTCTGTTTTTCAAAGCCGGCATAGTTTGGGATAACATTGGAGATTGGATAATAAATGCTAATGTGAAAATATGAATATGGAGCCTATGTTTTGCACAAAAACTAGTCAATTTCTGTGTGAGCCGATCTTGGCAAGGGTTGTAATTTTTGGTGATATTGCTTAAATCTATTGATTTTTTTTCTACAATTTTTTAAGTGGTGTTCCACATATATATATATAGGTGCCTCCAAAGATTTGTTAAAAAATTTATTTTTAGTATTATGAAGCAACTAATGTAAAAAAAATCACAACACACAAATTTAACAAAAAGTTCAATTTATTTCCAGCGTCAAATGTTAAGACAATTTAAAATCTTTTCCTCCATCAATTGTTAAGACAATTTAAAATCTTTTCCTCCATCAATTGTTAAGACAATTTAAAATCTTTTCCTCCATCAATTGTTAAAGCACAAGTTAAAATCTTTTCCTCCATCAATTGTTAAAGCACAAGTTAAAATCTTTTCCTCCATCAATTGTTAAAGCACAAGTTAAAATTCTTTTCCTCCATCAATTGTTAAAGCACAAGTTAAAATCTTTTCCTCCATCAATTGTTAAAGCACAAGTTAAAATCTTTTCCTCCATCAATTGTTAAGACAATTTAAAATCTTTTCCTCCATCAATTGTTAAAGCACAATTTAAAATCTTTTCCTCCATCAATTGTTAAAGCACAAGTTAAAATCTTTTCCGCCATCAATTGTTAAAGCACAAGTTAAAATCTTTTCCTCCATCAATTGTTAAAGCACAAGTTAAAATCTTTTCCTCCATCAATTGTTAAAGCACAAGTTAAAATCTTTTCCTCCATCAATTGTTAAAGCACAAGTTAAAATCTTTTCCTCCATCAATTGTTAAAGCACAAGTTAAAATCTTTTCCTCCATCAATTGTTAAAGCACAAGTTAAAATCTTTTCCTCCATCAATTGTTAAAGCACAAGTTAAAATCTTTTCCTCCATCAATTGTTAAAGCACAAGTTAAAATCTTTTCCTCCATCAATTGTTAAAGCACAAGTTAAAATCTTTTCCTCCATCAATTGTTAAAGCACAAGTTAAAATCTTTTCCTCCATCAATTGTTAAAGCACAAGTTAAAATCTTTTCCTCCATCAATTGTTAAAGCACAAGTTAAAATCTTTTCCTCCATCAATTGTTAAAGCACAAGTTAAAATCTTTTCCTCCATCAATTGTTAAAGCACAAGTTAAAATCTTTTCCTCCATCAATTGTTAAAGCACAAGTTAAAATCTTTTCCGCCATCAATTGTTAAAGCACAAGTTAAAATCTTTTCCTCCATCAATTGTTAAAGCACAAGTTAAAATCTTTTCCTCCATCAATTGTTAAAGCACAAGTTAAAATCTTTTCCTCCATCAATTGTTAAAGCACAAGTTAAAATCTTTTCCTCCATCAATTGTTAAAGCACAAGTTAAAATCTTTTCCTCCATCAATTGTTAAAGCACAAGTTAAAATCTTTTCCGCCATCAATTGTTAAAGCACAAGTTAAAATCTTTTCCTCCATCAATTGTTAAAGCACAAGTTAAAATCTTTTCCTCCATCAATTGTTAAAGCACAAGTTAAAATCTTTTCCTCCATCAATTGTTAAAGCACAAGTTAAAATCTTTTCCTCCATCAATTGTTAAAGCACAAGTTAAAATCTTTTCCTCCATCAATTGTTAAAGCACAAGTTAAAATCTTTTCCTCCATCAATTGTTAAAGCACAAGTTAAAATCTTTTCCTCCATCAATTGTTAAAGCACAAGTTAAAATCTTTTCCTCCATCAATTGTTAAAGCACAAGTTAAAATCTTTTCCTCCATCAATTGTTAAAGCACAAGTTAAAATCTTTTCCTCCATCAATTGTTAAAGCACAAGTTAAAATCTTTTCCTCCATCAATTGTTAAAGCACAAGTTAAAATCTTTTCCGCCATCAATTGTTAAAGCACAAGTTAAAATCTTTTCCTCCATCAATTGTTAAAGCACAAGTTAAAATCTTTTCCGCCATCAATTGTTAAAGCACAAGTTAAAATCTTTTCCTCCATCAATTGTTAAAGCACAAGTTAAAATCTTTTCCTCCATCAATTGTTAAAGCACAAGTTAAAATCTTTTCCTCCATCAATTGTTAAAGCACAAGTTAAAATCTTTTCCTCCATCAATTGTTAAAGCACAAGTTAAAATCTTTTCCTCCATCAATTGTTAAAGCACAAGTTAAAATCTTTTCCTCCATCAATTGTTAAAGCACAAGTTAAAATCTTTTCCTCCATCAATTGTTAAAGCACAAGTTAAAATCTTTTCCTCCATCAATTGTTAAAGCACAAGTTAAAATCTTTTCCTCCATCAATTGTTAAAGCACAAGTTAAAATCTTTTCCTCCATCAATTGTTAAAGCACAAGTTAAAATCTTTTCCTCCATCAATTGTTAAAGCACAAGTTAAAATCTTTTCCTCCATCAATTGTTAAAGCACAAGTTAAAATCTTTTCCTCCATCAATTGTTAAAGCACAAGTTAAAATCTTTTCCGCCATCAATTGTTAAAGCACAAGTTAAAATCTTTTCCTCCATCAATTGTTAAAGCACAAGTTAAAATCTTTTCCTCCATCAATTGTTAAAGCACAAGTTAAAATCTTTTCCTCCATCAATTGTTAAAGCACAAGTTAAAATCATTTATTTATCATCAACTATTAAAAGAAATATGGATGTCTCTGACTATTATTAGTCTCTGCAAATCCCAAACTTTTACTTGGTTCTCTAGCCAATACACTTCAGGTGCATCCACTGAAGACAACAGTCACAGACCACAGAATCCATGTTGTTCAGGCCCTGTCTACACTGTTCACACAACCACTGTACTGATGATCTCAAGGCCCCATAAACATGATGCTGATGATAAACTTATGTGTTAAATCAGTGTGTTGTTATTTTTAATATTACCTGCCTTCATAATAATAAAAATATTTGCCAGCAAAATAGCCTGGATCAGTAAAATAAGCTTAAAAGAATGTTTGTCTATTTTACCAGGACTGGCAAAATAACCTCTTTGTATTTTATTTAATGCAAGCAATAATCAGGGCATCATTTAAACAAATTAGCAGAAAATAATCAACAGTGCCATTTTATAGTCATCTGTAACTTGCATTATTGCCAACTAAAACTGTTTTTGAGCTTGGTCATTACCTAGATGGGGGTCTGCTTGGGAATACAAGGTGCTATGAATTTGGATATGTAGATGATGGAACAAATAATGGCTGAGAATGAGAAACCTGACTATATTCACTTACATGCAAATATCCTTCAGAAAGGTTTGAATTCATCTCTTCTCCTCCTAGCTATGGGTTAAATAGGAGGACAGACTGTGTCCTATAGCTAAGGAAGAAAAACTGTTTTACATTTACATAAATTACAATGTAATCATTCTAAATAACTTGTTAATCAAAATAAGTGCTGTACAGTTTTATTCAAATTGCATTTTGTTTTTCCTGTTCAGATGACTTCTATTGTTCAAATAAGCATCACTGCATCCCTGGTGCCTGGCATTGTGATGGAGATGATGACTGTGGAGACATGGAAGATGAACCACCCTCTTGTAGTAAGCCTTTATTTTGACTTCTCTCAGCTTGAATGGAACAATAAGTCTGTAGTCTGACATGGAGGCATTAGACAAATTTTTGATCTGAAATTTTCGCTGTATAATGTTTTAATGTGATTAATATTCAATTCTGAATTAATTGTTTTTTTATTCTCAAAGCACAAATTTTAGCAATTTATCTCCAGGAAGATCTTGCAATGTTATTAAAACACAATCTCCAGATCATATATCCAGGTGAGATGAGAACGGGTGGAGTACAATTCCAACATTCATAACATTTAATTTAAAATCATTCACACACACACACACACACACACATATATATATATATATATATATATATATATATATATATATATATATATATACACATATATATATCTTGGCCGTGTTTTGAAACAAAAAAAAAAAAAAAATTAAAATCACTTTATAAAACATACATATAACAAACTATTCCTATTTCTAATTCTAACAGTTGAAATATAATCCTTGAAAATGGCTAAATGTATAGCCGAAAGCGCTCGGATAACAAGAACATTCGGACAGTTTTTATATAATTTATCCTCTGAAAAGAAAAACTTTATTAGATCGCATGAGAAATTATATAAAAAACTAAATAAAAGCACCTTGTCAGTCGTTTTTAATGAAATGTGCATGAAAGAAGGATTGCTGCCTAAATACACAAATATATATATATCTATCTATATACATATATATATATATATATATATATATATATATATATATATATGCACATATTGATAAAAACAAAACTGCTCACGGGCACACACATGAACCCTACACAATATAGGAAGTGTGTGTGTTTGTGTGTATGTTTATGTATGTGTGTGTGTGTGTATATATGTATATGTGTACATATGTGTATACCAATTACATTTTATATATATATATATATATATATATATATATATACACACACACATACACAGAGTTATTAAAAAGGAATGAACGTATTTCATGACACATTGCTTCAGTTCTCAAGCATTGTCATGAAATGAGTTGTGACCATTTCAAAGATGACTTTTCTAAATTTAATCTGACGTGCTATAACATTTAGCTATAGAAAAGTGTCTGGTTAGCAAATTACTGTATAGAAACACACAATCTTCGATGATTTTTCTCAATTGATCATATCTGATCGCAAAATGTGTCTTACCGTAAACAGATAATATATTAAATAATTGCTGGACTCAATCCATTTCATTATATGTTGTCATTGTTTACATTACGTTACATTTCATGAGCAGATAGGATTGATCGTGAAAAATCATCAAAGATTGTGTGTTTAAAAACATTAATTTGGACTTTGCTAACCAGTTGCTTCTCTGTAGCTAAATGGTATAGCACATCAGATCAAATGATGGTTTTCGTATAGGAATAGAGGTTCCATTCCTTTCAGCAAATGCATATTTTCTACAAAATTTCTCGAACATTCAGGCCACTAAATGTAATTAATACTGTTCAATTAAAAACAAATTATTTACTTAAATTGTATCTATAAAAATAATATATAAACTGAAAATATATTAAATAATTGCCAGACTTAATCCATTTCATTATATATATATATATATATATTCATACATGTTTCATTAAATAATATAGATAAGTGTTGTCTATATATTTTATGTAAGTTCTTTTCATATCGTCTGATAAGCTTAATAACATTATCATTAAACAATGAAAGAAAATCACAATATTGATACATATTTTTAATCCAATCTAAGCTTTCGGCTTACATAAGCCATTATCAAAGATGACAATTACACAATATATTAAGCAATACACGAACAAGAAATTGATGATAGTCTGTTTTTGTTTACATGGATGATTTCCAAGCAACGATAAACACGTGCATATAAAACGCTGAAAGCGAAAATCGCACAACAGCTCATGACATCACACATGACCACGCGAGAGTGAATTCGATGAGTATTGAGTATGGAAAGCCGTTGGTATGAACCAATGGCTTCTGTTACCAATTATAGACATTTAAGAATATTTGTGGAGATTTCATAGTTTATTTTGCTTAATATATTGTGTAATTGTCATCTTTGATAATGGCTTATGTAAGCCGAAAGCTCAGATTGGATTAAAAATATGTATCAATATTGTGATTTTCTTTCTTCGTTTAATGATAATGTTATTAAGCTTATCAGACTATATGAAAAGAACTTACATAAAATATATAGACAACACTTATCTATATTATTTAATGAAACATGCATGAATGAAAAAATGCTGCCTAAATACACACAAAATATATATATATATATATATATATATATATATATATATATATATATATGTGTAAAGGCAGTTTGGAAAATTTCTATTTTGACATGATTTGCAATGAATTGATGTCACCAGAAAAAGAAATTTATTTTGTCAAATGTTGTTGAAAGTTTGTCAAGGAAATTGGGTTTTAAAGAAGTAGTTTTTAGTTTTATTAATTTACATATCTCACAAGTTTCAGTAATTAATTTAGTAAGAATTGATAAACTGAAATGATTTTTGCAATAGAATTACTTTGAAAATCAGGAAGAAAGGGATTGTCATTGGTCAGGAATGAATGCAAGCATTACAGATAGAATAGGGCTATTATATGTATAATGGAAATGCATTGCTAATGATTTTACTATAAAAATGCATTGAAAATGAGGAAGAAAGGGATTGTCAGTGGTCAGGAATGAATGCAAGCATTACAGATAGAATAGGGCTATTATATGTATAATGTAAATGCATTGCTAATGATTTTACTATAAAAATGCATTGAAAATGAGGAAGAAAGGGATTGTCAGTGGTCAGGAATGAATGCAAACATTACAGATAGAATAGGGCTATTATATGTATAATGTAAATGCATTGCTAATGATTTTACTATAAAAATGCATTGAAAATGAGGAAGAAAGGGATTGTCAGTGGTCAGGAATGAATGCAAGCATTACAGATAGAATAGGGCTATTATATGTATAATGTAAATGCATTGCTAATGATTTTACTATAAAAATGCATTGAAAATGAGGAAGAAAGGGATTGTCAGTGGTCAGGAATGAATGCAAGCACTAATGATAGAATAGGGCTATTATATGTATAATGTAAATGCATTGAAAATCAGAAGGAAATAATACTTTACTGCCAGACTTTTCCGTTTTTGAATGTGCTAAATATTTTTGGTTTGTTTTTGCTTTCTTTCTCATTGATAAAGAAACATGCTGGTAAAATGAAATGATGCAATAATAGGATTTTTCCTTTAAAAACAAACGAGATGTATTTTTCATCTAATCTTTTCTTTTTAAAAAAGGTTTTTCTTTTCTTCTGATTTCTTTTGGTTACCCACTTGAGAAAATTTCTTTCTTCAGGTAATGAGAATCGAACATGCTATGGCAACTTGTTTACATGCAACAATGGCAAATGCATTTCTCAACACTGGGTCTGTGACGGAGATAATGATTGCTTAGATGGTTCCGATGAGGCTGAAGGTCTTAATTGTGGTGAGTAGCTCTTCACTGAGCTGAACATTTTCTCTTGAATATGAAACATCTCAAAAATATAGAATTTTCTGCTGATTTCTTTTTTCCTTTATGTACACTGTCACTTCAGTGTGTAGGCAATCATGGCTCTCCACAGCTTCCTGTCCCTTGTATCTTTAAGTTTGACTCTTTACTATTCCTCTTTGTCCTTACTCTGCCATACATTTACAGAAACTTCATAAAATTTTTTTGACATTAAAATCTCCATTTAACTATCTTTAGACTCCTCAATTTTAAATATTTTAAATAATTTTAAATATAAATTTTAATTTAAAAGTATTCTTTGTATTTATGAGATCATGGCTTTCAGATGGATGCTATATGTCAGTGATTCCCAAACATTTTATTTCTTGGCCACATTTTCGTAATGAAAATTTGCTCATGCCTCACCAAATCTTATGCGATAAAAAGTAGATTTAAAAATAAAAACATAACAGGTTAAAGGGAGATAACCATGGATTCGAAGTCAGAATATTATCATTGATAACTCTCTCCTCCAGTTTGCAAACCCTAGTTACTATATTCTTAATATAATGCAGAAATATCACAATGATAAAATCAGTCAATAATTATTTATAACTATTTATATTGGGACTCATGCATGCAATTACAAGTAATCCATAATAATATTTTAAATTTTGAAATCATTTTTATAAATTACATATGAATTTTTGAAACTGTTTCTAAATTGTTGATTGTCTTTCAATGATTCAGCCTCACCTGCTATCCTCCTGTGCCACACCTAGGAAGCACACCACCCCATTCAAGAGCCACTACTGTACATGGTGCCATCTTTTTTCTTCAATGATTTGCTGTTGAAAGTGCACAACCGATGTGGGTTCTGTTATTTTAGTACATTTCTTTATTTCAGATGCTGTAGCCCTGATTGATGATGTTAGAAGAAAGCTGGTCCTCTCTAAGACATTCTGGCTTCACTCACTCAAAGCCATTTTTAATCCTTGATCTGAGAAAGCGGTTTAGATATTTCCAAACAGATCTGGCACCATGAAGGACTTCCATACGAATGTCTCCATATGATAAAACTATTTAAAAACATGACATGTGTTTTCAGGTTAATCTTTAATGTTGCATAATTCACATGCATTACTTTTAACTCTTCCAACACAGCAGTGGCCTCAGTCTGAATTTTAAGCAAGGTGATTTTGCTATAACAGGACATGATAACACAACCATGGGATTCAAATATTTGTTCAGCAAATGGTGTCATGTACAATTGTAGGACAAGCATTTTGCTAATGGTTATTAATGTTTTGGTTTTGTAGCAGTTTACAGTGTTGGATGAAACTAACCCTAGTGCAGCCTATTCTATCTTTAGTTTCCTTATCTCTTATACTAAATTGTTGTATAGAGGTTGTTGGGATCCGTTTACCCAGGTTTTTGTTGCTTTTTGAATGTCAGGATTCCAAATATTCAAACAGTTCACAACAACGCATCTTTTAAATGAAACCTGAAAATGGTTGTTCGCTGAAGGAATAATAGAAGCCGAATGCCAGTTGAAATAGCATTTCTATATTCTTTTTAGAAATATACAATAACAATGAAATATTCAATTTTACTTGCAATGAAGTTTTATAAAGTAATTAAGTGTTTGTAGTGCATTGTGAAATGTGTGGACAGACTTACTTTATGATGGTCAACCTAATGCATTTGTGAGTTCATAGACAAAGGCTTAGTAAGCAGTTGCTGGTTAATCCCTTCTACTGTATGCATGGACAAGGCCTAAGTCAGTGGCTGCTAGCTGTCTCTCTTCCATTGTGTGCATGGGTTTGTGTGTGTGTAGACACATGTAGATCAAATTGGCCTCTGAAATTGTTTTGAGTCTCGAGAAGAAATATGCTTCTATTTTTATATCCAAAAGGGGATTCAAAATCAAATTTCACATAGAGGTGTGAAGTTTTTGAATACATGGTTTTCATTGGTTGGAAAATAATTTCGCACTTGTTCACGAAAATCTTTTTCTCGATTTTGTGGGTGGGGTGAAGGAAGTTATTATTGTTATTTTGTAAATGATCCAAAAATAACATGGTAGATGTACAACTATGTCT
>OZ038515.1:42183396-42188396 GCA_964036315.1 Acanthosepion esculentum
TTGAAACACTGATTCCCATATGGTCACCAAAATTTCCATCAATCCTGGGCAGTACCTTGCTGATTGAGCACTTGGCAATGTCAGGTGCTGTAAAATTTCCATCAATCCTGGGCAGTACCTTGCTGATTGCGCACTTGGCAATGTCAGGTGATGTAAAATTTCCATCAATCCTGGGCAGTACCTTGCTGATTGAGCACTTGGCAATGTCAGGTGCTGTAAAATTTCCATCAACCCTGGGCAGTACCTTGCTGATTGAGCACTTGGCAATGTCAGGTGCTGTAAAATTTCCATCAATCCTGGGCAGTACCTTGCTGATTGAGCACTTGGCAATGTCAGGTGATGTAAAATTTCCATCAATCCTGGGCAGTACCTTGCTGATTGAGCACTTGGCAATGTCAGGTGCTGTAAAATTTCCATCAATCCTGGGCAGTACCTTGCTGATTGAGCACTTGGCAATGTCAGGTGCTGTAAAATTTCCATCAATCCTGGGCAGTACCTTGCTGATTGAGCACTTGGCAATGTCAGGTGCTGTAAAATTTCCATCAATCCTGGGTAGTACCTTGCTGATTGAGCACTTGGCAATGTCAGGTGCTGTAAAATTTCCATCAATCCTGGGCAGTACCTTGCTGATTGAGCACTTGGCAATGTCAGGTGATGTAAAATTTCCATCAATCCTGGGCAGTACCTTGCTGATTGAGCACTTGGCAATGTCAGGTGCTGTAAAATTTCCATCAATCCTGGGCAGTACCTTGCTGATTGAGCACTTGGCAATGTCAGGTGATGTAAAATTTCCATCAATCCTGGGCAGCACCTTGCTGATTGAGCACTTGGCAATGTCAGGTGATGTAAAATTTCCATCAATCCTGGGCAGTACCTTGCTGATTGAGCACTTGGCAATGTCAGGTGCTGTAAAATTTCCATCAATCCTGGGCAGTACCTTGCTGATTGAGCACTTGGCAATGTCAGGTGATGTAAAATTTCCATCAATCCTGGGCAGCACCTTGCTGATTGAGCACTTGGCAATGTCAGGTGATGTAAAATTTCCATCAATCCTGGGCAGTACCTTGCTGATTGAGCACTTGGCAATGTCAGGTGATGTAAAATTTCCCTCAATCCTGGGCAGTACCTTGCTGATTGAGCACTTGGCAATGTCAGGTGCTGTAAAATTTCCATCAATCCGGGGCAGCACCTTGCTGATTGAGCACTTGGCAATGTCAGGTGCTGTAAGCATGGATGTGCAGGTGGTGTAATGGATAACAGCTTAGAATTGGAAATCAAAGAACTGGGTTCCAATCCCAGTCAGGTTTGTTATATTCACTTATGTTTAAATAACCTTAGGAAAGATAAGAATCCACCTCTTCTTCCCCCAGCTATGGGTTAATCAGTAGGACTTGTATAAGTAAATTGTTATTATCTCCAAAAAATTCTTATAATGTAAAAATATTTTCTGGCTTTAAATAACCTGCAGAAGGTTGATAAGCTGTAAAGAAACAATCCAAACGGGCCAAGTTATAGCATTGTTTATTTTTTTTTTTTTTTTAATTGTATTACCACACGCAAAACAGTAAAACCACGAAGACACAAGGGGTTACTTAGAAAAATTTTAACTCCCTACTAAATCTATGCGAAACAAAAAAAACGCTTCGCTTTCAATTTATCCAAATGTGGTCGTTTAAGTTCCTTTTTAAAGAAAAATAACATTTTTAAATATGAAGAACAGATGATTGCTACATACCCTGGTTTTAATGTTCAATATAATAAATAATAAAGTGCCCATGTATTTGTTCGACTGTATAAAAACTCATAGTGAAACACATGCCAAATGACCGACCCCTTCTATTTGCTAAGACAAAACTAAGGAGGATGTATTTTTTTTTTTTTGTCTTCATATATATAAAATTCAATGAAATTTGAAAAGCTATGAATATTAAAATTATTTCTTTTTACTCATTTAAAAAAAAAAAATATAATAGGAAATATTTATTGGATTCACACTACATTTGTATTACTCCCCTACACGCAAGCCACTAGTCGCCCGCCGGTGGGCTGCCGATGGCAATGCCAGCTGTCCTCTGGTGGCAGCCACCGGCACACCACCGGCAGGCCTATGGTTAGAACTCCATTCACAATCCCTTTCCACACTGTTCGGTCCTGCATTGCTGTCTCCAGCTCCCCAATGTCCAACCCTGAGTTCCGAGCTATGGTGTCTGGGGAAACTCAATTTTCATGAGAAGACACTTCCAGAAGGATGCCATCGAAGTAAGGATGAGACGATTTCCCTGTCCGCTTGGTGGCAGTGGCCAGCAAACTGTAATTGTTTTGTTAAGAGATTTTTTTTTTGTTAAAAAGAGTTGCATGTGATCTCCAACTGATATGATAGATTTTTCTAAGTAGATTTGTAGATGTTTCATCCAGTTATCTTTCAAGACGAACAGATAGTCCAAGTTTCTGATCTATACAATAGGACTGATTCAATCAATATTCAAAAGGTTTCGACTTTTAAGGAAGACAAGGATGTGTCATCTCACCAGACTTATTCAAACTTTATGAATACTAAATTATTATTAAATTTATTTATTAAAACTATGAATATTAAAATTATTTGTTTTTACTCATTTAAAAATTAATAATAATAATAGAAAATATTTATTGGATTCACACTAAATATGTATTGCTCCCCTACACGCAAGCCGCTAGTGGCCCACTAGTGTGCTGCCGATGGCAATGCCAGCTGTCCTCTGGTCGCAGCCACTGGCACACCACTGGCAGGTCTCTAACAGTCTACCACTTGTAACATTGCCAGGACAAACAAGTCGGCGGCCTGACAGCAAGCCACCAATGGTAAACGTTAGTGGCATGCCACCCTGAGGCAGACTGGTGGCTTGTGTGTAGGGGTAAACAATTATTAAAGTAATTTCTTGTCTGGTCAGTGTCAGTTCCTTCTTGGCGTCTACCAACACCCTGTAGATGTGTATGTATATATATATTTCAATTTTTTTCTTTCTTTTTAGGTGGATGGACACCATTTGTTGTTGTGTTTTAATGTTTTATTTTATGTTTTTTTTTTTTTGTATTTTTTCTTCTTTTTTTTAATTCTTCTTATTGTCACAAAAAACATAAATTAGGAAGTTGGGTGAAAGAGTACCTTATAGATAAGTCCCCGCTCCCATTTAAAGTCTGTATGTATATATATATATATATATATATTGTAACCCGGATATAAGAGAGTTGTCAGAACCGGAGACGAAGTCTCTTATATCCGGGTTTCTCTTATATCCGGATTTGGTCTATTTTGTTTAGGTAACACAGGCTCTAATTTGGGACCAGATAAAATCCCTCTTATATCTGGGTTTGGTCTATTATATATACATTAACACAGGCTCTAATTTGGGACCAGATAAAATCCCTCTTATATCCGGGTCACACTGTGTATATATATATATATATATTGTTTTTAAATCTGTTATTAAATACAGACAGTTTATTATTATATTATTACACATTTATGAAAAAGGTACAAATAGAAAATTTACAAAAGCGGTACGGATACAAAATTTTCACAAATTTCCTTTTTTGCAACTCTTAAGACAGAATAACAATTTCTGATAAAAGGGATTACTATCAAAAAATGGAGCAAATAATGATTCGAGTTTATAAAAATCCAAAAGACTATTCAATGATAAAAAGAAAAACAATTCAAGAAAGAAGAAAAAACAAATGTGCAATTTCGACTTTTGACTGAACGTATGGATTGTTTTATGTATTTATTGAGAGATTTGTTTTATTTCTCAAAGTCTAACCAAATTTGCTGAGACATACATGATAAAAATAAGCAGACATAATAAAATTTAATCAGACATGCCTAAAAGAGAATTTGTTGCCTAAATGCATGCACACACATACACACATAAATTTGAATAAGGCCTATATTTCATAGGGCACTTACGATTTGTTCTGATAGCTTTCTCTGTGATGAATTTGATTTCGTTAAGATGACACTTTCAAAAAACGAATATCCTTTGGATGTTTTGGACTCTGTTATCCAGAATGTCATCAATAAATTTCATAGGGTCAAGCTGCATTTTGTTGAAAAATGTCCAGTTTATTTGTGTCTTCCTTATATTGGTACAGAGGGTGAGACTTTATCTAGACAAATTTCACGTGCGATCAATAGCTGTTATTTTTCGGCTAATGTTCAGGTAATATTTGTTACCCGTCCTGTTTTCTCTTCCATTCATAAGGACGTCCTCTCCTTCCCCCCACCCATGTTAATTCAGTGATTTATCAATATAAGTGTAGTTGTGGACTCGACTACATAGGGAGGGCGTCCCAACGTTTGGATTCGAGAAAAAATCAACACTTACTCCCCAGGATTTTGAATCCGGACAACTAACCAATACTTCTGGCTCTTCAATTTCAGAGCCTGTTATACAAAGTAGGAATTGTGTCTTTGATTTTAGGGTGGACTGTTTTTCAATTTTATCGAGTTCCCACTCCTCATATCACCTCAAGGTTCTAGAGTCCTTAAATATCAGATCCCGTGGGCCTTCCCTTTGTAAACAGAGGGAATGCTTACTGGGTCTGAATGTTATTGGACTCTAGTTTTCTTGAATTTTCAGTTTTTTTCCCCTTTCATTCGTTATATAAATTTAATTTACACGCTTATATATTTTTATATCCCAGAAAATAAACTTGATAAGGCTGGGACGAAACGAGTTGTTCTTTTTTTAGCTTTTTAAAATGCCATATAAATTTTGCCTTTTCCTAGCTATCTTTAAATTTTGTACCATAAAAAACTTATATATATATATATATATATATATATATATATATATATATATATATATATATATATATATATATATATATATATATATATATAAGACTATTACCTGAATTACCTAGTTAGTAGAAATCGAGAAGAAAAAGAGAACTTGTGTTTCTCTGCACCCTGAAGTCAAAATAGATGCAAATCACAAAATAAGACTCGACAACTACAT